>OY776279.1:34823184-34920684 GCA_963675445.1 Linnaemya vulpina | reverse complement strand
ACATACATACATACATACATATATATATATATATATATATATATATATATGTATATATATATATATATATATATATATGTATATATATATATATATATATATATATATATATATATGTATATATATATATATATATATATATATATATATATTAGCGAACCCCCTGCACACTTCGTAGTGCAAAAAAGAAACTACAAAAATTAATTCGAATGCATTTAAATCAGTGATAAACTGCTTCTATTGTAATGCTCTGTGGTAAACAACATTTGTTGTTTTTCCATTTTCGATTTAAATATACAAAACCGATGGTTTGCCAATGCGCGAACAGGTTACATACAACAGTCCATGTGGGAAAACTGGATACCCTAAATTCACTCCGCAAATCGCAAACGCAAGGCGAACAGGAAACTGAAGTCGTTTAAATTCAGATGGTATATCAGAAGGAATCATTGGGATGCGTGGAATGAATACATCTTCGCCTTTGAATTTTCCAGTTAAAATAGTAGCTTCAATTATATAAGCCATCAACTTTTTAATAGCAAGTCTTGTACCATTACACAAACGGGGTTGATTGATATTGCAAAGCATAATAATAGGGGCTTCAACTTTCAATTGAAGATTTTGCGGAGGCAATCTTGGTAACTCCAACGAAATAAAAAATTCTGTTGGATAATTCACAATATCTTCTTCATTGGTAACAGTATAGACAGACTTGCACAACACCACTTCGCCAGGAATCTTTGACTGTATAGCCATGTTTAATTCAGTAACATTTTTGTTATTTGCCGCTAAAATTGCTCTGGCAGTCAACCATGCATGGCATGTATATTGTTGTGCTATGTTAGTGAAACACATTCAATCAATTCCTTTTTTGACTGTACGAAACGCAAAAATCATTTGACAATGTTATCAATCCAGTGTCATCAACAGGCATTGCACCATTCTCAATTTTCAGCAATTGCTCAGAGAACTTATCAACAGATGGATCGTTCCATAAATACAAAGTCTTTAAGCAAGCGTTAATTTCATCGACAGCTGTCGATCTAGAAATGACGGGCAATGTTTGCCTAAAATCGCCTGACAATAAAATCAACGCACCACCAAACAACTCTGAGTTATCTCGGAGATCTTTCATTGATCTTTCCAAAGCTTCAACAGATTTCTTATTCCCGTACTCATGCATATGACGTGGGCTGTGCATAATGTTTTGAAATATTTAAGTTTTTATTGATGTATTTATTTTTAATTTATTTCATAGATCCCCGAAGTTGTGATTTAGAATAGCTAAGTATATAAATTGAATTCATGGTTTGTCTAAAATTGAATTGTAATGAATTTAAAAACGAATTGTATTTCAGTTTTTCAAAATAATAACTCAAATATTTCGAAATGATTGCAGTGTTCACTAAGCTGGCTATAACTCATGAACCAACACACATACAAACCATATATACATAAAAACCTTGGCATTGACGTCACCTTTCATATAAACTTTGCAGAAACAAAATCGGTTCAGGCATACCGGAGAACATCAATTACTAACACAAGGCAACTTATTTTTATATATATAGAAGATATATATACATATACATATATATATATATATATATATATATATATATACATATATATATATATATATATATATATATATATACATATATATATATATATATATATATATACATATATATATATATATATATATATATATATATATATACATATATATGTATATATATATATATATATATATATATATATAAATAAATATATATGTATATATATATATATATATATATATATATATATATATATATGTACATATATATATATATATATATATATATACATATATATATATATATATATATATATATGTACATATATATATATATATATATATATATATAAGTATATATGTATATATATATATATATATATATATATAAGTATATATGTATATATATATATATATATATATATATATATATATAAGTATATATGTATATATATATATATATATATATATATAAATAAATATGTATATAATAAATATATATGTATATATATAAATATATATATATATATATATATATATATATATATATATATATATATGTTCATGTATACTTGGATAAAATTATGCATAATTAAAGAAAAGAGTAAAATTAAATATAATATATAGCGTGACTTGAAACGGTTTAAGTAATTTGCCTTAGTAAATTCAATACAACATAATTGTACATTTATTATATCTGCGTGAAGATGATTTTAATTTTAAATTGATAGTCAATTTTATGAAAGGCCAATATGTTTTGTCAATTAAGAGTCTTACTTATTTACAACATGGTCAACAGTATTATATAATTGTTATCATATACTTTTTTAATTAAAGTAGTTTTGACAAATAAACATTTCACTTTAAATTATAATAAAAAATATATTTTTTTAATTTTTTGTATAAATGCATTTTCCAATACTTTTTTTATTAGTTTTTTATATATAATATTTATAAAAATTTTATATTTTTCAGTTTTAATATTATTAATTTAAAGTAGTTAATAATAATTAATGTAGTTTTAGGCATTTAAGGAGTAGTAGGGACAGGGGTTTGTTTGGTTGGTTTGGGAAATTGGAGCAAAGGAAGAAATTCTAGTTTTAATAGTAAAAACAATAGTTTAATTTATTATTGTTGTTTGCTTTTTCCTTCATTTTTTGCGTTTCTTTTTCTTACACAATAAACATGTTTGTTTTACTTGTTGTTTCCCTTTTATCAGCGTTCTTGTTATAAAAATAAGTATGTAAAATTTTTAAAAGTAGAAAATGAACAGAAATTGATATAAAACTTTTTGTGTAAATTTTAAAAAATAATAATAATTTTTTTTAAATTTAATTTCCAGAATCTTCGCCATCCAATGATTCATCTTGTACTGAAGAACTGTCGTCACCACGCTTTGAGGATGGCGTACCGGTAAGACGGCTTGAACTTAGACCCATGCCGCCGGTGCGTCTGAAACCAACAAAATTAAAATTAATAACTTGTGATCATATTAAAAGAAAATTTTAATCTTTAAAACATGCAACAATTGTTAGTCAAACCAATAAGTGTGTTTACTTCAAACACAGGTACAAGTATTGAATTATGTTTTGATGGGAGACTGCACATTTATACAGTGATACTTTAGAAATTACACTAGACAGAGAATGATAAATATTGTGGAATATTTTAGACTCATCTTGACAACAAATAAGTATCAGCTAAGAATAGTATTTTCCCCCCTATATGTTTGAGAAGTTAAATCTATCATAATATGGTTTATATTTGTTGTGAAAATTTTGTTACCAGTGCGCACATATCGTTTCGATGCTAAATTCTTCCAACATGCATACAAATGTATATGTATGTATGTATGTTTAACCATGTTAAAAATTTATTAACTTTTGCTTTTTAGAAAGTTTCCCATGTATTCTATCAGTTGCTTACTTTTCCGTGGTATTATTGGCTGATTTATTAAAGCGTTGACTACAAAATCGAATCCAAAATCTCAATTAAGAAGTGCCAAAATAAGTCGACAACTTTCTGTTATACTTTGGAAATAATAGAGGCAGCGACAGTTAAATTTACGTACGTAGAGAACTTTTGCATATAAATATGCTTTTCTTAATTTTGCACATAATCCATCCTCCTTTCCTTTATACCCGTTTCTTTTACCAAATTGTACTCTGGTTTTTTTTTTAGTTCCTTATCACCATAAAAAAATACACACGTATATAACAGGTGGGGCTTTCATTTAGATCTTTTGCAATTCTTATAGAAAATTATTCTTTGGAATTACACGTTTCAATAAATGTATGTAAGTTATCGATATAACTTTTATATTATTAGCAGGGACAGGGGTTTCATGCAAATGCATGTGTTTTCCCTTAAGCCGAATTATGGCAAAACTGAAAAATCTTTACGAATTAATGAATTTGCTCAAAAATTTCATATTTTGATGAAAATGCATATTATTGTTATATATGCATATTATTGTGTCATATATTGTTAAAAATTCCAACTTCAAGAACAGAATTATTTTTCAGAAATTATTACGCGGGTAGCACTATTGAAAGAAAAGTATCCGCTATAGCAATAAGGAATATTAAAAAAATTTAAATTTACATTCAATTAAAGATCAATTGGTGTTTGTTAATGCAAGTTATGCGTTTCTCATTAATACAATTGATAAGCTTCAACAAATCATTTCCCGGCCAAATCAAAATAACTAACGAAGCTAAAAATAAAATTAAGCGGTTGAGGGCATAATTAGTGAAAAAAATTCAGAGCAAACTATATGCTGTTATTAAAAAAATATTGGTTTTCAAAAAATAAGACTAGTAGCTGTCGTTTTTGCTTAATACCTTCTGATAATTCCGTTAAAGAAATATATTCCATTAAAGAAATAGAACCATTTAATTATGCGCCGATCACATCCGTAGATGTTGAAAGGTCTTTTTCAATGCACAAAGGCTTTCTAAAACCAAATAGATTAAACTTTACATTTAAAAATATAAAGCAAATGTTATTTTTGAATGTAAATAAGTAGGAATAATTTTTAATTTCTATTTATATTGTATTTTTATATTTTTGTTTCAATATAAATTAAAAAATAAGTGCATACTTTATTGTTTTCAGTGCATATTTCGCGTTTTTTTTTGGCATATTTTAAGTGCCTAAAACACGATTTTTTGGTGCATGAAGTCCCTGTCTCTTATTATTAGTAATATGGAGCTTTTGAAGTTAAAGCATATGATATGCTATTAAAGAAATAATAAAGCTAAAGACCAATATGGTATAAGTATTATTTAAAAAAATATTTCATATATACATATATAAGTCCTTTATATGCTGCGGAAAATCATCTAAAATGGTAGTGAAGATTATGTAAAAGAATCTGATCTTAATCCAAAAATATTTTGACAAATGGAAAATCAAAGATAATCACAATAAAACCTAAGCAATCATAATCCTATTTAATAAATCGCCTTAAAAATTAAATCTCACACACATTTCCTACGCATGTTTAACTATCATCTTAATTAAAGTATGAAATGTATTTGTTGGATGGTTAAGCAATTTCTATATGCATTTCATTGGCGCTTTTACGAAATCGTCAGTAGACTTCAACCACAGTTTTGAAAAGTTTCAAACTTCTCAACTTATCAAAAAACTTTTATAAACCATTTGAGAATTTAAATCAAAACTTACAAAAGATTTAAAAAAATCACATTATGATAAGTGTAGTAGGCTATGAAACTTATACAAACCAAATCCGAACAAACAACTTTTATTCGATATGACTTTATTTTTATTTTTCTATGCGTTTATACAATTAGAAATCCTTGGATAACAATGAAAGTATTTATAAGGCAAAACGAAAAGTAATATTTCAATTCAACTATTAATAAATTAACTATTTGACATACTGTCATTATACTATTATAATATGAAATTTATTTCTAATGAAAAATATTTTAACGATTTTTTGTAAAAATAAAACTAGTACTGAGAAGATTTTTAATACGTAGATTGCAATCATAATTATTGGATAAATTCATTTACCATCGTATCTTGTCTCATGTAAAAATCGACTGATATTGAAATTCAAAAAAGTCCGAAATACGGTTCCAGAGCTGGGAAGCTTACAACTAATTTTCGACCCAAAATTAAAAAAAAAACAGTTATTTTTTTGTTTGTTTGTAAATTGAACCTATTTCACGCTGAACAAATAAGAAAGTAAAATTTCCAGGGATGAGAAATTAAGTTTTTTTTTGCACATTCAGTATTTTGTAGTACATGTAATAACTAAAATTTTTAAACATTTTAAGTTTTTCTTAAGTAATAAAGGTTTATACATCGTTCAAAAAATTAATTGTTATTAAAATACAATTGTTAAAAAAAATTAGAATTTTGTTTCCAGGGGTGGAAAATTCATTTTTTACCTAAAACTATTTTATAACTTAGGAAGAACAATTGGTAATTAAAAATATATGTAACGCCGGACGTACGTAGGTGAAGATTCGCCACAGCCGAATAGAGCACTTTTACTTATTTTTTTTCTCTGAAAGAAGCTTTATAGAAGGGATATTTTAATTAAAAGCACCCTCTGGACTGGTGATTATAATTATTACATTTTATGAGATAAAGGGAAACAGCGCACGCTGTTTAATTGAAACAACCTGTTGATTAATATTGTTTTCACACCGAATGTTAAAATCTGGTGGTATCATTCAAACACGTGTGTGAAGATAAATATGCCGAGTTATTTCGTTATGTTATGACGTAAAGAAATTGAAATCAGTGTAATTGTTGTACTAAACATATTTGATGTGTTTTGAGGATTTACAACAAAATTATAACTCATAAACTACAGTCCATAAGCAGACAATGTCTTACACATGATCTTGGAAGGATTTTGGCCCAAGTGGTCAAATAAGGCGTTGTCATCCATTATCGTACTCGTATATATTCTACTTGTTTTGTGTTATAAAAAATAATATAAAATTTATTTGTTGGGTGGTTAAGCAATTTCTTATGCATTTCATTGGTGCTTTTACCAAATCGTCAGTAGACTTCAACTAAAGACTCTATAATATAAAGATGTTGCACTTCCATACATTGATTTGCCGGTAGTAAAATGTTAATGGGATTTATAATAGTGACCATTAAAGAGAGTAAAAAGTTTTTACTCTGATCCAGAGAAACTTGTGGAGAGAAATATCAAAGGAGAGAATATTTTAAAGTATACAGATGTACATACGTATGTATGTTTGTGCTTCTGTGTATTTTCCATTTATTTTTTTTTTCATAAAAAATTTATGTGAACAGTGTGACCAGATTTTAAAGTGATATAAAAACCTAATTCAGGTTTGAAATAGAGCTAATATTATATAAATAAAAATAAAGCAAACATTTTTTATAGCAACTTTTCATTATTTCTGTATTTTTATAGTTTAAATTCTGTTTATGTAGTTATGAAAATTATAAAAATATATTTTTTGTTCATTTAAATAAGAAACATTGAGTCAATAACAACATAAAATTATTTATTAAGCAAAAATTCTGTTCATATACATAACTTTTATTTATTTTGAAATAGAAATATATTACACGATATTGAAATTAAAGAAAAAACTTAACATTGTTGAAAAAAGCTGTAAAAAGCCAAGTGCTGAATGAAATATTTCGAGCTAAACATTAAAAAACAAAGTCAAATTTAGCTCCAAAAGAGCTGATATGGCCACACTGTATGTGAATAAGAAAATGAGCTTTACAAGCGTTTGTATTAATGTAGGGAAAATAATATGTATTTAATTTTTGTAGAAGCAAATATATAACGAATCGCACCGAAGTGTTAATACCTACATACATACATGTGTATATTATTAATGTGCAATATATGATGCAATTTTTTAGGACTACTTTCACCTTAAACTTCGTAAAATAAAATATCCATAGTATTTAAATTCAAATTACTTTATTGGCAATAACACATATTACAAAAAAGTTGTTTCCTTTTTTAATGATTAAAAATTTTAACTTTCTGAGCACTTGATGATTTATACTTATATGTAGGTCTCCCGTGAAGAATGCTTACGCAGTAAAGTTATTATAAGAAGATTAAGCATTTCTATTCTATGTTTGTAACATACTATGTTTTCATCGAACCGTGTTTAGTGTGCCGACTAAACATTAAAGAAATTAAAAATATACATACATATGTTGGAAAAAGCAAAACAAGAAAAGGACAAATTTTTTTCGGTCTTTACAATACTATGAAAAAATTATTATAAAAAAATATCATCCATAAGTATGTATGTATGTACATATATGCAAATATACATCCATACATAACAACAGAGTGTGAGAAAATATATTAAGTTACTCAAAAATTGTGTTTGCAAAAAACATGAGAAATATAATAAATAAGCCATTGGATTTCGTTGCTACATGCTTGTCCCCCACATCATAGAGAAGCACAAAATTTTTGAATTTTAATAATATATGGCGTGCAACATATTTATATTATAGAGTATTTGCTTCAACCACATTGTTGAAAAGTTTCAAACCACTCATCTTATCAAAATACTTTTATAAACCATTTGAGAATTGAGATGAAAACTCACAAAAGATTTAAAAAATCACATTATGATAAGTGTACTAGGCTATGAAACGTATACAAACCCTTGCTTAACCACCCAACAAATACATTTCATATTATAGTAATACATTGACAATAATATGTCAAATAGTAAATATATTAACAATTCTCATTAAAGATTACATTATTTTAGATGAAAATTTTTGTTCAAAGAACACGCCAGTTATGTCCGCCATAAAGCCATAAAGTGTTGTCGTGGTGTGCACACCATACTTAACAGAAGGTCTAAGGCTTAGACCCTAAGCTCAATTAAAAAACAAAGTGTTGTTGTATAGTATGTGTGTTCTCATCTATACTTGCCCTGTCTGGTTTCTTAAAACTGCAAGACACATACCAAGAAGGTTCAAATTATTCACAGGAAAAATTTAAAAATAATACCTAGCCTTCTTTCTAAGATTTTCTACCGACCTACTTTGCAATATATTTAATTCTAAACAGATACAGACGTTCTTAATCAATCTGACACTGTAATTTAATAAAAATCCCGAGTGTATAACAAGAAAATTAATGATCAATCCATAAGAATCTTTCGTTAGAAAGAACCATATTAGAACTTGCTTTTTGTGAATTTTGCTATGCAATTTCTAAATGTTTTTTAGAGGTTTTTGTGACAGCTTAAGTCGACGTTGTTAATAACTTTTTATTATTTACTTACTAGATTTTCCTGTCTGTAGTACCGTTATTTAACCGTAAATTTAAGAGTATCTTCCTAAGTTTATAAGACTTGTGAATAAAGAAAAACATTTTGAAAAGTTCCCTTCATGAAGTAGATCAATGCCTACATGTTAGAAAGGATGTCACTAATCTAAAGCTATTTTCAAGTGCCTTGAATGGAGCATAATACCCTATTCCCAAACATTACCAAGGCAGTAGCCTTGGTAATGTTTGCAGGCGCAGTATCAACTAATTCACTTTTAGTTGGATCAACAATAATTCCACAGGCGATAATCAATTCACTAGAGTGCCAATTGCATTCACTGAGATATTATATTTCATTATTTGCTATATATCGCAACTGATACGAGTTAGGTAAGGTAACATTACATATGATAAATATAATTTTTCTACAGTCTGTGGCATAACTGCCTTATGTTACTGTATTAAATTTTAAGACATGACAGCGCTGCTTTGAAAATATTGTCTTAAAATGAGAGAATATCCAGAGTCTATGAATAGATATAAATAAATTTCAAATGTTTTTGTGCTTCTGAATGATGAAAAAAAGTATTTTCTATATACAAGACAACATCAATGATAGAAACATATAGAGAACAACACACAAATAAGAAAACGGGTGTATATACAGCTTTTCTAGCGTTAAAAAATTCAATACATTATTAAACTGACCAATGCTTCATGTTGCACTGGAACCGTACGATATACAAGTGAAACTATCTACTGGATAGAGAGTAACTGTGATTTAAACTTGCTGTATGGGCTGACTTCCAAAACGTCAATTGCTTTGTGTTTGAACAAAGCATCATGTTTCATAACGCCGCAGTACAATAATTATACAATGTATACCATTTCAAAACACCGCCGCCAAGCATTTTTAATGCAGTAAGAAAGCAAGCAAGGCATCGGTTTTATGGTTGATGCCTTGCTTCGGAACTTTGCATATGTATGGGGTTTAAATACAGTAGCAATACTATAGACTTTTGGAAGTCAGCCATGGTGTTCTTTTGAAAATACTATTCCCTAATTATCGATACTACCATCGCAAACAACTGGAAAATCAATTATTTCCACTTTCCTATAACCCATATTGGATGTCATGATAGAAGTAGTTATACGACACTGGATACCAAAACTTTTTAAATTTAATTACATGATAGATTTATGATATCATACAAAACGATATGTTAATTTTAGTAGAGAAAATTCTGCGGGTTGGCTTATACCTAAAAGACATTTAGAACCTTATCATAATCATAAAAAAGTCCACAGTAAATTTTTTAACACTCCAAAATAAAAAATAGTTTAAAAATTTATGATTTTCAAAAGTGAAAATATTTATATCTTCAGGCTTTTTTTCCAGAGAATGATACAAATATCGGACTCCCATAACATAATTAAAAGAAAAAAGACTACTAATTGGAAAATTATTATTACGCTTATTTAAAAATTACTTAGTGTTTAAAGAATTGGTCTTGAGTGGTGCATTATGAAGATTATATCAGTGTTGTGAGATCACTCTACGGTATTTTGTGTCATCACAACCAAACACAATGGCTGGTACTAGCGACAACGTTTGCCATTTTCGTACATGTCGTTGTATGCTATTACGTTCCAACTTTTAAATGGCAGGACAAATGCGATAATCACAAAATGTCATAGTGTGTTCTCAAAAAGAGATTAATGTTACATTTCTAACTTCTAATATACAGAAGGATCGTAGTTCTTTGAATATTGCCAATATTGTTCTCAGATATTGTCAATATTAAAACTGTTTTTTACAAGGAATATTAAACGTGCAATTTCATTTTGAATTAATAATCGGTATGATTAACTGAATTCATAGGGAATTATTCGTGCATGAATAAAAATTAAAATATAAGAAAACAAAAAAGTACAGGAGAAACATTCATTTATCTAATTATTAAGGAATATATTAAATTTTAAACAATAGAGGGCGAACAAAAAGAATTTTATAGGACTGTGTGGTGAAAACCTGTTTAATATAAAATTAAAAACTTACACATAGAAAATCTTAATTGGATGACACAAAAAATTAAAATTTTTTAAAACGGACGTACGCACGAGACGAAACATAAAAGTGTTTTTTATCTTGTTGTATTGATTAAACATTTATAATAAAAACATTTTATAATTTTCTATAATTAAAAGCACGATTTATTGTATACCCTCACAGTTCATTATTAAAGTAGGATCCTTTTTAGGTGAATAAGCTTTTGCCTTTTCAGTATCGGCGACTTGTATTGATCTATTTGATTATTTCATGTTTATATATAAAAAGTAAAATTGCTATATTCATTCCAACTGTCATATTTATATAAAAGTTCATTAGACACAATGAAAAACGTACCTTAGTTTTGTTTTAAGGGAATTTATTTCACGGTTCATGGCTTCTTGACTTTCAATCATATCCTCACATTCGCGCTGATATTTACGTTTGTTGGTCTTTTCTTTTTGTAGTTCTTCTTCTGCTTCGTCTAGATTACGTTTAAGTACCTTCATGCGGCTATTAAGCTGTTAAGAAATCAAAGAGTATTTTAATAACATTTATACTTTTTTTCATCCGAATAACTTACTTTATCTATTTGCTCTTTGTATTGATCGGCATGTCGGCGCTCATCTTCAATATTCAAGCCCAATTCCTTGATTTTCTTTTCCATTTTGCGATTGGCTTTCTGTTGCAGGAGTCGTTCTTTACCCTCATTGTCGAGTTGTTCTTCTAAATTGGCAATCTTGGCTTCGAGTGTGGCAATAGTGGCTTTGATTTTGGTTCTTTGCGCTGTTTCGATTTCTGCTAGTTTCGCTTTCAGTTCCTTGTTTTGACGTTCCAAAAGCGTTCTCGTATTCTCATTCTTTTGCGCATTAGACTTTTCTGTAGCCAACTCTGTCGACAATTGTTCGATCAATAATTGACCTTTGCGACTACGATCAAGCAAGATTTCCGAGTTTGATTGTTCTTCCTCAAGCTCTTCTTCCAATGAGGCAATGCGGGCTTCTAAACGACGCTTCTCATCAATCATCAGTGTTCCTTTACTGGCGTTGGCTGCTATTTCTTCGGCTAACTCATCACGTTCTGCTTCAGCAGCACGGCGGGCTCTCTCAGAACTGGCCAAATCCTCAGAAAGCTGCATTACTTCGGCTTCGAGTGCTTTCACTTTGCGCTCGGCTTCTTTACTGAGCGCTTGCAATTCTTCTTTAGCGGCCTTGGCTTCTTCAGCTTCGCGCAGGGCATCCTTCACTTGCACCTGTAATTTTTTTGCATGTTTAAGAGCGTCCTCTTTCACCTTGTTGTGCATTTCCATAGTGGTTTCCAGTTCTTTAAGATCACCTTCAAGTTTCTTTTTGGCAGCTACAGCAGCTGTACGTTGCTTACGTTCTTCGTCCAATTCGGCTTCGAGGTCGCGCAATTGCTTAACCAACCCACGACGCTTCTCTTCTGCTTGTTCTTCTTTAGCTTGCAAGTCTCGTTCGAACTGTGAGCGTAATGCTTGCATATTAACTTCTAAGCGTAATTTGGCATCTTCGGTCAATTGGAGGTCATCCTCTAATTCTTCATTTTGAGCTTTCAGCTCGGCCAACTGGGATTCCAAAGCACGTTTAGCTTTCTCCAGTTCATGAACGTTTTTGTCTGCTGTACCTTGCGTATTGGCCAGATCGTCCAATTCGTTTTGTAGCGCCTTACGCTTTGCTTCCATATCTTCGATTTTGTCGTACGCTTCGTCTAGTTCCCGGCTCAATGAAAGCACCTTTGTTTCTTTTTCGCGAGCTTCACGTTCGGCCGTATCACGTTCTTGGGCAAATTGTTCTGATATAGATTTCTCTTCGGCCAATATTTTATCAAAGTTCTTTTGTTTTTTCTCCAATTCAAGCACCTATTTAAGTGATATTTATCGTTATAGAAAATAATTTAAATACTTCAAACAGTCAAAGTCTACTTGCCTTTGTGCGTTGTGCTTCCAATTCAATTGTGGCATCTTCTAATTCGGACTGAATCTTCTTTTTACTTTTGTCCAAGCGATCATTTTGAGCCTGTAATTCTTTCACTTGTCGTTCTAAGTCCTCAATGCTTTTGTTTAAACGTTTCTTAGATTCTTCCAATTCTTTTACCATATCGGCATCTTCCTCGGCTTTCTTTTTAATGTCTTGCATGGTTACAGTAAGCTCGGCCAATTTACGTTCATAGTTCTTTTTTGTTTCTTCATCTTCTTCAAGCTGTTCCTGCAGCGCTTCTTTCTCAGATTCAAGTTGACGCAACTTTGAACTCAGTGATAATTTCTGGCGGGTTTCTTCTTCAAGTAATTGCTGGGTTTCGGCAAGTTGGGATTCCATATTGCTGGCTGATTTGACTGATGCAGATGCTTTCAATTCAGTTTCTTCTAGTTGATTTGTAACGTATTCGGCTTCCTGCTGAAGTTTTGTGCATTTCTCTTGCAATTCCGAACGGGCACGTTCTACCTCAGCCAATTTCACCTGCAACAATGAATTATGATGAATTTCTATTTCAATTTCAATTTCTAGCTCAACACAAATGTCACGAGCACAAACAGCCAACATACTACACTCCTCACTCAACCATTTAACACAGAAAACAAATTGCTCACATATTTTAGTAAGCATTTAACTTCAAATAAAAATAATAATTATCAAATTAAGCATACGTTTTAGATGGGGGGGGGGGGAGGGAGAATTAAAAGATGTTGGTCGGAAACCACAATAAAACCTTTCAAGTTTTTATTGAAATGTAGTTGTAATTGCAAAATAACTCGATACATTTGTGTGTTTTATTTGATTTAGTTCAATCAAGCAGATTTGCGGTCGAAGTTAATATATAAATATATACGGGAGAATTTTTTTGAAAGGCTCCATATATCTAAATTTACCTGCAATTCAGCAATTTGAGATTCGGCTTGTTTACGACGACGATCATTTTCTTGGCGGGAGCTATTAACACTACGAAGTTCTGTAGCCAAGTCAGCATTTTCAGCTTCCAAAGTACTCTTGGCTTTTTCCAACACAGCCTTAGCTTTGCGAAGATTTTCTAATTGCTCATTAATACTATTAAATTCCTGAACATGCTTGTGTCTCATTTCAGCTACCATTGATTCGTGATTAACAGTTTCTTCTTCCAGAGATTTCTTGAGGGAAGCTAGTTCCTGTTCACGTTTAGAACGCAATTCTTGCTGGGCTGTATATACACATATTTGAAATAAATTTAAAATAATTCTTAATTACTAAAACGTTAGTAAATTTAAAAATTAGCTCTAATTTTAAGTATATTGAGAACACATATTTCAATCATTATACTAGCACAGTGCATAAAAACTGATTTTCGAAGCTACTTCACCATTCAATAAGCTTTCTTTGTACAGTTGTTTCCAATTTTATAGGCGATACTAGTCCTGAGGAATAAGAAATATATATAGCAATTGTTTTTAACAAAACAATATATGTTTAAGAATTTCTCATATTAATTTTGTTGAGTTGCGAGATTTTAGCTTTACGTTTTCCGGAAATATGGCATGCTGAGATTATAAGGATTTTAGTTTTTTGCTTTTTAATTGCATTTGTCTGATTTTTTAAACCATCAGAGATGGGAGTTTCATACTAACTATACAAAATAATATAGATATCTGCTCATTCTATTTCCTTTATTCGTTTAAAAATATATATTGAATAAATAATATAATTTCCGGTGAACAAAAAAAAAACTGAACAAGGAAGTATGGTAAGATGACATAGCGGCCTCTAAATCAGTTTTGAACCGTTCTGCTAGAATGATAACTTAAAAAATATTCTAAATAGTCCACTCTTAACAAAAATTTTAATTTAATGCAAATTCTCAACATACTAAGTAATTTGCTAATTCGCAGATTTTATCTTAAACCTGACTAATAACTTTTAACTCTGTAATTTAATCTGTATAGTTAAGGTAAATTATATGGAATCATTATAATTGATGTAATTTTTTAAATTAATGTGATATTACCTGCTGTTGTGTCCAGAGAGTCCAGTAATTCATTCTTGAGAGCTTCTAGTTCTTCTCCCAAGTCCCTACGTATTTTTTCAGCCTTAGCTCTGGCTGCCTTTTCAGCCTCTAAATCCTCTTGTAACTCTGCTAATTGGGATTCTATTTCTCGTTGAGCTTTTTGGGCTGCTGCTTTAGACGCTGATTCTTCATCAATTCGCATTAGGGTTTGTGTCAATTCTTCTTCGCGTTTCGACAATTGTAGTTGCAGCTCGTCAACTTGCGTGCGACGCTCATTAAGTTGTTCCTTCAAATCAACCATTTCTGTTTCAATTTTACGTTTGGTACGATCAGATTCTTGTCTTTGCTGTTGGTCTTTATGGAGTCTCTCTTCCAATTCAGCTATAGTAGCTTCATGTTTTGCTTTTAATTTAGCCAAGTGTTTGGCTTTTTCCTCTTCCTCAGCTAAAGTTTGTGAGAGATCATTTGCTCTTTCTTCCAGCAACTTTTTCTCCTTCACCAATTTCTGATTTTGGTCTTCGGTGAGGGCAAGTTCTTCTTCGTACTTTTTAATTTTACCATCAAGTTGCACCTTTTCCAATTGTAATTTTTGTCGAGCCGCTTCCTCCTCTTCCAATTGTTCCTCGAGATCTTGAATGTGTAATTCGAGCTTCTTCTTTTCTACACCCAACGACAATACACGTTCTTCTTCTTCTTCGATGCGTGTTTCCAAATCTTGCATCATATCTTCCAATTCTTGTTTGCGAGCCATCAGTCTGGAACGCGACTCTTCCGCCTCAGCACAAAGTTCTATTTCAGCTTGCAACTGTTCGGCCAATGAGGTCTTCTCCTCCAACGCCTGTTGGTATTTACGCTCAAATTCTTGAGTACTCTTTGCAAGAGTGTCAAGTTTTTCACGCACTTGCTTAAGCTCATCTTCCTTTTGAACGAGTTTCTCTTCTTGCTTCGTAACCTCGAGCAATGGTTTAACTTTTGTGTATAATCGCCACCACTGCCAATTCCGTAACTTCAAATAGGCAGCACAATTACGCTGGATAATTCTTATGGCATTTAATTGTTGCAAACGCTTTTGATAGTTACGTCTGGCCAAGAAACCACGGCAGAATGCTTGGAAGTTTACAATAAGATCGGTTATTTTATAATCACGCTCTTCTTCGAGATGAGCTAAAACACCAGCGCGGAAGAAGATCTTCGACTGACCGACACGGAAAAGATTAGAGTCGAGTTCCAGAGCGGCAATCATTTTCTCGCAAGCCTTCTTGCCATCCATGAAGCCCTTCGGTATGACGTTGGGTGTAAGCAATTCATAGCGTTGACGGAACTCTTGGAATGGAATACGATTGGGGAAGCCCTGGCGACAAATACGAATACCTTCGAGCACACCATTACAACGCAGCTGGTCAAGGACCAGAGGAGCATCAATCTTCCCAGCACGTTTTTCATGATTGGGTATGATACAACGCACAAAATTTGGGTTGGTGTTGCGCAAAGTGTCCATAAGTTTAGCCAATTGCTCCTTGTACAAATGTGATACGGTACGGAACATACCCTTGCGGGTACGAGCTCCGAACTGAGTATCAGTAAGAGCTTGATGAGCCATGCCAACAATTTCGGCATCTTTCCAAATGTTGACCACAAATGGATCTTGCGAGTTTTGTAGAAGAGAAACAATGTTTTCATTTAGCGGATCCATATTCTTCATCAACCACTTGGCAGCAGAATAATCCACTTTGCCGGCGTAGTGTACAATAGCAAAGTCGGCTACACCACGGAAATCTGTTTTCATAAATTTTGGGTGCATTGAATGGGCTGACACCAATTTTTCGACGAACGTTTTATCTGTGGCTTTAGGGAACCAACATTCCTCATCCAAAAGAGCCATTATACCACCGGGTTTATCGATTAAGTCGATTGTCGGTTGCAAATCCAAACCGAAGTCAATAAATTTCCATTCAATACCTTCTCTTTGATATTCCTCTTGTTCCAAAATAAACATGGTGTGATTGAAGAGTTGTTGCAACTTCTCGTTTGTGTAATTGATGCACAGCTGCTCGAATGAGTTCAACTCGAAAATTTCGAAACCAGCCATATCGAGAATACCAATAAATGAAGCACCTTGACGTTTAGTACGGTCCAAAGAACGATTAATACGATTCACTAACCATTTGAACATTCGTTCGTAGCACGCCTTTGCAATTGCTTCAACAGCAAATTCGACTTGTTCCTTAGTTTGGGCTTTCGTAACGAAATCACGACCCACCTTAATGCGAGGCGTCAGAAAAGCTCTGGTCATGTCGGTAACACTTAAGCCTAATAGATGGGCAATTTTCTGAGCCACTGTGTTGTCGGGAAGCGTGGCTTGATCATTGTTACGTTCTTGACGAAATTTCATACAACCAAAGAGCAGCACTGCACTTACAATGCGGAATATAGAATTGAAATCATCGGATGTCATCCCCATTATGTTCATAGATTTAACGGTTGCCTGGAACTCGGCAAAATCGTCGACGCCGGGCACTGGCAAACTGCCATTTGAAAGGAATGGATATGTTTTAATATCATCTAAAATGAATTTGTCACGTTGTTCAGGCGTAGCGCCAGCGAGTAATTGATAGAATATATGGAATGTTCTTTCGTCTTTAGCTTGACGAATGGCACGAGATTTTTCGAGTAAATATGTTTCAATATTGGCACCCGATATATAACCAGAAGCATCAAAATTGATGCGTATAAATTTACCCTAAAAAATTAATACAATTTAAGCACTTGTTTTGGACTTTCATTGAATATATTTTACTTACAAAACGTGATGAGTTGTCGTTCTTTACAGTCTTGGCATTACCGAAAGCTTCTAAAATTGGATTAGCTTGCAATAGTTGTTGCTCCAATTCGCCCTAGATAATCAAAAGGAAAGAAATAGATACAAAAAATACATACATATATAAAACAGATGAATACAAATTTCATTTATTAATGAGTTAAAGCATGTTTAAGTAGTATTTTTAATAAAATATTGGGGCAAATAAACCAAATAATATAGCAAAAAAACAAAAAGTTCGCAACAAAAACATGAACTAAGCTAATTTAATAATAAAAATTATTTCAACATACAATCATGCATAAAATTTCTTTTGTTAGTATTTCCAAACTAATTCATACACAACGATTTTTAATATTATAACACAAAACTAGAACAAACAACATTAACAAAAAGCAATTTGTTAATCAATATAATTTGTAACAAAGAATATATTCTAAAGTACACAGCAACTTTATTACAAATCTTTTTTTATTTTTTATTTTAAATTTAATTTCTTTTGGAATTTTGAAAATACCTTGTAAAATATAGACCTGCTTCCGGTATTTTCTGTTAATTTAGCATTTTCTTTACCATGACAATGATACTTTAAACATTCTGTTTCGGACATACCATGGACATTGCATTGAATTTTAAAGTTTTTCTTAACATTTACTTGCAAATTCTGAAATCAATTTTGATTTTAAGCATATAGTATTTAGACAATGATGGTTATGTAAATGAATGAATATTATAAATGTTGAGTATAATTTATGTAGTATGTATGAAGGTAGCCAATCATTGCGTATTTCAAATGTTAAGTGTTCCATCAACGTTTAAAAAATCAAATTATTTTAAGGACAAAATATTTAATTCAATTGCTGTTTATTAAATTAGGTTTGCAATTTTGGTAGATAGATAAGTGTATTGCTACTTCGGTCAGAAAAAGAAGAGGAGGAAAGGAAATTTTAAAATCACTTTTCGCTTAATATTAATGAACTAACTGTCTTTATTGAAAATATAATTTTATTTCAACCATTTTTTAACCTCAATTAGGCAGCTGAAACTGACATAATCTGTATAACCTGTTTCTACACAATATGTGGCAACGTGTTTCATCAGAATAGATCAGATTCTATACGTCACGGATGTCGGCCGCACAGTCCTACCGGCCACTACTATTTTTTTGATTATATACCTTTTTCTGTTTTATGCGATATATATGCTCCTCGAAAACACGCGTAAAAAAGATAGAATATCTATATCTATATCATATGAAAGAATTGGTTTCACGTATAATATATCGGTAAAAAAAAATTCTCGTTGCTTTATACACAAACATACTTTATTTAAAAGAAAAACAATAGAAAATACAATTCTTTTAGAAAAGATATCATAAACCTGATAAAACTTAAAAATAAATATTTCTGTTATAAACATTTAATGATATATTTTTTAATCGGTATCACTCTATTACTTTCAACTAAATTTATTTGAAATGAGCGAGGGAAATCCACTTTTCTGATTTATTTTAAAAACAAAATGATATATATATATATATATATATATATATATATATATGTATATATGTATATATGTATATATATATATTTGGAAACGCGTTAAATTAAATTCGCGTAAAACAGGATTATGTTATTATGTTTTTTTTATTATATTATGAATTTAAAATTGTACCAACAAAACGTTTTATCTTACTCAAATATTTAACTATCCTTTAAAGTTTAAAGATATGCAACAATACTTTAAAAGTTGTTTTCTTTTAGTAGCGTTATTTCAACTTAAATTTAGTTAAAAGTATGGTTTTATAGGACGTATAAAAAGTGTTTCTTTATTCCAAACTTTTCTTGAGATACCAGCATGGATGAGCCTGCCTTGAACTTATCGTTGACTTTAGGTTTTAGTAAAATTGTAAAAAAAAAATCCTGCTTTTTACTAGCATGTAGTTTTAATAATCACTCTTAGTGTTGAATTCTCATTTTCCTAGATACATTATATATATATATTATAGGACCATCTTTTTCTGAACTTTTATGAAGAATCAACACTTGCGTGATTTAGTCTTAACTTAAACATGTCAACTGAAAGAGTAGTTCGATAAATCAAATCAGAATATTTTTCGGTTTAAATACTTTCATATAGAGGGTGCTATTTTCTCAAATAGTTATCATAAGACTACGAGATATATATATATATATATATATATATATATACAAATATATATATATATATATATATATATATATATGTATATATATATATATATATATATATATATATATATATATATACATATCTATGTATATATATATATATATATATATATATATATATATATATATATATACATATATATATATATACATATATATATATATACATATATATACGTATGTATGTATATTAAAACAATTGTACACTTTTTAAAATTAAACTCAAACAAACTTATGAATAACAATTCATCTACATACATAAAACAAATAAAACCGCAACTAAAAATTCATATATCGGATTTATAAAAAGAAACACATAACAGACTAAATTATGATCCTATGAAAATCTCAATGAATATAAAAAAACCTAAGTAATTTTCAATGATTGCTATTGCTATAAATAATTAAAAACATACATACATCTGTATGAATGTACATATGCATGTGTGTATACATGTGTATGTACTAACAAAACAATACTTTACCGCAAGTGTTCCTGCAGTACTACTCTAGATATTTCGGAAAATCAACAGCACAAGTGTTAAGCATCGCAAGAAGTTAATTTTTTATGAAAATATCGCAGACAAGACGACAATAAAAGGTTGAATGGTGGTATAGGTTTACGATTACAACAATTTTTTTTATAATTTGTTACAGTATTAAATACAGTAGTTTAAAAAAAATTATGATTGGCTCACAACAAACAGTTGGGATTTGAAATTACATATGTATATAAAGAGTATAAAAAAGTTACATAATTCGAAATATTAAAAACGTCGATGACGGCAGTGGTTGAAGAGATGGTATTATATATTGATGTTGTTGGCGATAATAAGTTGGAGAATGCACATGGTGAATATGATGAATGGCATGGCGCAATTATTATAATTTTTATTGGTTATTGGATGATAAATAGAATATGAAAAATGCATTAGAATACCAAAGTTAAAAACATAATTTTTTCAGGAATGGGATAAAACATAATATCAAAAACTCGGTACAAATTAATATAACTTTATATATAACAGATAAACAACTTAAAAACTCATAAGTATATACATAAATAAATTGGGAATTCCCAAGGTGTAGTATTATATATACTATATATATACTATATATATACATATATATGTAGATATATTATAGTTATATTGACTTTTGACTAAAAAGCTGCACAAGTAAAAGAAAAATTCATTAAAGCTCTAAACACTTAGACGACAGCAGACTTCACAACTTCACGGCTTCAAATGCTGCCAACTTCAAATGCTGCTCTGAAGTCAGCTTCATAATTATTTTGAAGACAGCAACAACATAATAATCAGCTGGTGTGTAAATCAATTTCAAGTTGAAGGGAAGCCGCATTTATATTTTATAATGAATAATATTAAAGTTATTGATAAAAACTGTAATAATATCACAAAAAACTATAAAAACATATACATTTATTTCTTTATTGTATTTTTGTAATGTTCTTTTATGTTTAATATTAAGAAATAAAGTTTTTGTTCTAATTTGTCCAATTTATATATATAATGGCAACTCTATATTTGCTTATTGCTGCCCGTCAAAATAGAAAATAGCCTAAGTTGGCAGCAGCAGCAAATGCTGTTGTGCAGTCCTGCTGCTGTGCTGCCGTCAAAATAATCGTTTTCATTTAAACACATGCATTTTATTTTTGACATATTGCTGCTTGCTGTCTGCTGTCGTCTATGTGTTTAGAGCTTAACTGTGAAGTAGAACTATACCACTGCGCATAACATTTGCCGGTAAATGAAATATTTTGCGTTGTTTATTATGTTACTAAAACTATTAGTGATATTCTTATAAGAATTATATTTCTTATTCTCTCATTACAATGTTTAAAGAAGTTGTTGTTGTGCTGCATATAAAACGTCAAACGGCTGAAAATCTTATATATGATTCACGACTAAAAACGGTTTAAAAATTGTTTATGCCTTTATATCTGTACGTTAAATCACACTTTCATAATATAAAAAATTAAAAGAGAACTAAATTGCATACATATGCAATAAATATATCATTTAACTTACGTATGTGGTGGCCACTGAACGTTGTGCCGTATGCAGCAGCTTTTTTAGTTTATACATACAAATTCATTTAGATATTCTTGTGCATATTAAGTTATGACGGATTGTTCACACTAGTCATATATTTCGTGCTATTATTAAATGACATGACTTTATGACTACAGTCTGAATCCCCAACTAAATTTTATTTTTATTATGATTTTATTCATTCTTTTCAACCAAATTCACAATGCGTTTTACCACTTATGTATACAAGAACACCCTTTAATTTACTGTTTACTGACTTTCGGAATTTTATTAATCGTGCCGATTTACTTTATTATATTGATACCGATATTCTAGATTAAATACTGTTAGATCATAGGCTAAATTTTCCTGATTATATCATTATTATCATTATGGTAAATAAAGCCTATGGAGTACTTGGACTCATGAAACGTTGGTATAAGAATATTACTTGGTATTAATCCGATATTACAAAACTTTTACACACTTCTCTTGTTCGTCCAATTCTTGAACATGGATCAATTGTTAAAATTTTTTAATTTTTGTCTCAAAAAAAGCAGCGATCGAACTCGACCAATTGTTTTCTTTTTTTATTGTTACATTTTTTCACTATCAAAATACAATTTTAGAAACATCTATCGCAATACAAACCATCACAAATACAAAACTGGTATACATTTTGAAATTTAGTGACGCATTTGAGGACTGAGTGCCTTTCACCTGTACGCATAGTAAGTGAGATGCTGAAGTGAACTTCTTACAATCGAAACGCGCTGCTCCCCACCTCAAAACGCTGACTAAAATTCATAACAAAAACGCGCTGAATCAAATTTGTATAAAAAATAAGATGCATACATATATTAAAAAGATCTAACAATTAAAAAATTATATACACGTTTGTTTTTAAATTTCAATCATAAACAAAATGTAATAAAATGAAATAATTTTAAAATTTTAAGGATTTTAAGTAAATCCATTAGCTATCGCTTTATATTGATGATACAGGTGAAATTAAACGTCTTAACGGGTAGCACACGTATAGGAGGTTTTGCATTTGGAATTTAGTCATTTTTATTTTTATTTTCTATCTTATTATTAAAAATCATGTAAAAACTAATTATTTGTAATTAATAATCTAGGTGCTAATCGTTTCTTTAAATTTTATAAATTACATACTGCGTTTTCCATTTCTTATACATAATTGCACTTAGCTTTAGTTCAGACTATTAAAGTTTTCTTTCTGAAAGAAAACTTCCGTGGTAAAAGTACAACTGCAGCTGCCATTTTTAAAATTCGTAAAATTTAATTCATTCATTATATAATGATTGATAGATTGCAACTAAAACAATACTAAAGAAAAATAACAACTTGAAATACATATATAATATATCCTCAGGTATGTATACGAATACATATATCAATAAAAATTGAAATGTTACAAAAAAATATTTTGCGATTTAACCTATTGCTAAAAACTTCATAAACTAAAAGGATCGATGGCCCGAGCGAGCTTTAGCTGCTTAATTTAAGTTTTATTAAAAAAAATATGCAATAACGAAGTTTTTAGTTTAAAACTAAGTTGAAAGAGTAGATCTAGGATTAATTGTCGTCAATAAAAATTTGTAATTAAATTTCGTGTGACCAGGCATACGCGGGTGATGGATAGTACTGCCCTATCCGTAATATAGGAATAGGAGAAAATACAGTCCGTTGGATTGAGTAAATTTGTCATATCTCAACATTCATTTTTTTTTGTTTTTTTGGGACAGCGTAGGACATATTTCATAACATCTTATTTCCTCACTAAAAAAACTATCCGGGTCATTGTCTAGTCACAAAACCGATATGTGATACTTCAAATTTCTACACTGGTCAATTGAATTTATTTTCGCATAAACATGAAATGAAAAACCACAACGTATAAAATGGATGACGCAGTTTATAGTACATAGAGCTGAACCTCACTAATTAAACGTGCTTTTCAGTTGGCCATCAAATTTGAAAGGAGCACGTTTGGCATACTTAAAACGCGCTAAATCTAACGCGAATCGCTCTAAAGTGGACAGATCAGTTTGTGAGCAGGTTGAAGACGACTTCAACACTACTTTTTAAGAAAGCATTAATTTTTATATATGTATTTATCTAAGTTGTTTATATTAATTGTGTTATCTCTGTCGCAAACATCATTAAAGAGATGCATCGCATCTCCTGGCACTTTACACATAATTTGATGAAATTTCCTTTACCCATAATTTTTGACAGCTAATCTAATCGTATACATGCGATATTTGAAAAATTTTCTTATTTTTTAAAACACTTCGTGTTTTTTCTTTGTTTGCTAGTCTGACTTTTATTATTTTACCAATAATTTTTTTAAATATAATTTCAGTTCAATTGTTACTGCGATTTTTCAGTGATTGACGTCATAAGTAGTGCCAGTTCTGGCATATTCCATATATTTTGGATAATTGCGGTTTGCAAATAACTTTGGCGAATTTGGATGGTTGTTTTCTACTTGATCAATGAATTTTTCTAGTATTTAAATACTTGGGAGAAAAAAAAACAGGATGTTTTGTATGCACACTATTCGAAACCGCATTCGATATCGAACGAAATTTCAATACAATTCAAATACAAATTTTGATAGACATCGCATGACGGAATTAAATTTGATATTTTGCACAGTTTCATCTCAATACCCATAACTTTATAACACCTTGTGAATCCAGTAGAAATATAAATTTTAAATAAAAAACCTTTAACCAAAGATAATATATGTATTATATTAAATAAAACGTTAAATAAAAGCATAAAATTTACATAAAAGAATGATAATCAAATACAATAAAAAATAAAAAAATAATTATATACAAAACCAGGAAATACTTACAATAATTAAAGCCGGATGTGGTCCCTTTATTGGTGTTTAATTAAAAAACATACATAATGGATTTTGAAAATTTTTTGGTGGATTTTTTGTATATAAAAATAATTGGTCGAACGGGAATTGTTGATATTTGTAAAGGTGTGTTGAATTGTAGGTGTGGGGTGGTTTTTTGGTGATGTTGAAAAATTGTGTTAAGTAAATAAATAATTTAAAAAATTTTTGAAATTGTATTTACAGTTGAATAAATATTTTTATTTTTGGTATATTTTTAGAAAATATTTCGATTTTATTTTGCAGCAGCAACCAAATTATTGTAACAACAACCAAAAAAGTGTTTATAAAATAGTAGTTTACATATATTTATATATGTATATATACATACATACACATACATACATATATACATATATATACATATATATATATATATATATATATATATATTTTTTTTTTTTAATACAATTTTGTTGGTTTTAGAGATCGTGTTTTAATTTATAATTGCAGAGTATACATGAAAGTAAACAAAGAAAAAATGAATAGAAGAAATTAAAATTAAATTAAATATATATGACAAAATTAATAAGTAGTTTACATAAAAATATATTTATATTGTTAAAAATTTGCCTACACCAAAATTCCTGTTGCTATTTCGCTGTGGTATTTGCAAAATAACATAAAGCAAAATATTAATAATAAATTATATTGATATTAAGCGATTATTTGATTTAAAAATTTTTCCAAAATTTCTCAATGATTAAATTTTTTAAAATAAGAACTTATTTTAAAAAAGTCTGCAAATTTCAATACAGTCTGAGAAAAATCAAAAATTTTGTTAACGTTTTCTTGCATTCCGTCAGACGACATTAAGTACGCAAATCCTCAAGAAAGTTTAAAAGAAAATAAAACTATGAGTAAAATAAATGCAACATTCAAAAGAGCTTAGAAACATATCAGACAAAAAACAATTCAGCTAGTTTCACATTGTTCTGAAAATTAATTAATTTATAGTTGTATCAAAATTTTAAAACATTGGGATTCTATGCAATACTTTCAAAAAATATCACTATATATTTTTGTAAAAGGAATTATTTTCCCAACGCTATTAAATGGTAAAGTTTTTGAGAAATAATTGAAACAAGCGCTGTTATATAAAATGACCATTTTTTACGCAACAATTAAAATCTAAATTAAGCACAACTTTAATATTTACATACATGTACACAAAATAACTTAACTTCCTTTAAGTTAAACAAAGTGAGCTTTCTTTTTGATCTAGAGGTTGACTGATTGACACTTACTTTCGCCTTAATATATTGAATAGAAAGTGGTGTTAAAACAAATTTTTAAATTATAAACAAAGAAAATCTATTTGAAAACTAAAATCTTGAAAATATTTACATATTATTTATATACAAATGCATTCAATAAATAAAATTATATATTTGTATTGTTATTTTAGCACAAAGTTAAGAATAATTTCTTATTCTTTTCATTCGAATGTTCCTTGAAATTGTCGTATTATTATTATTATTATTATTATTATTATTATTATTATTATTATTATTATTATTATTATTGCATTCATAGAAATTTAATAGAAATGTGTGTTTTTCTTACTATTAATTGATTCCATCTAAATGAGTCATTGATTGTATTCACAAATTACGTTAACAATTTCGATTAGAATTTGCAGAAATTCATTTCTTGTTTATTTATACAATTTATATACGTTGATTATTTACATGTGCATACGTACGCACATACATATGTGTATATGATTAAAAATCTCATTTTATAATGCATAAGACACTAATTTTAATTCATGATACATAATCAACATAAATTATATATAAAAAAACCTTTCGATGACTGATTACACTCACAATAATTCTGAAGGTGAAGAGAGCACAAAAAGTGTTCTAACAATTGAAAACATCATCATTTGGAAATATTTTTAGAGAATTTGTTAATCTATTCGCCCATATTCTATTTGGCAGCGTCAATGCAACACAATACTGTTTTTAGTCTTTGATGCAAATCACAATTCCCAATGTCAATATCGAAAGTTATCGATTACTGTAAACATATTTTTTATATTCTCTATGAAAATGTGACGGCGATGCTGTTCAATATTGACTCTGATTTTGTCGTCAATGTTTTTGGTGTTGTGTTGACAACATTTTTTTGCGTTATTTTGAAAAGAAAAAAAAATTGATAAAGATAAAATTAAAATTACAAATCCCAACCAATTTGAAAAATTGGTGGAGGAGATAGAACAAAATCCTGAACTAGCAAGAGGATTTCTCAGAGGCACTGGACCCAATAATTTTAAGGAAATGTGGGAGAATATTTCTACAATGTTAAATGCCCTTGGACCACCGCAAACAGTTTTCAAGCAAAATATGCTCTGTGACAAAACGCAAAAAGTCTCAAAAGAGAGTAAACAATCAGTGGTCTGGTGGCACTTTATATTTTATACCAAATTTTCAACAAAAATTGTAAACAAAACAAACCAGCAGTTTCAAGAATTAGATATGCGTCACATTTCAACCCTTATAGAATATCAATTTAGTGTTGACGTGGTGTTTATGTTGAGTAAAAGTGACGTTGACATAATATTGACGACGATGTTGACGCTGCCAAATAGAATATGGGCGATTATATATAAAACTAACCGAGGCGTTGCGTTTTGCAAAATAAGGAATTTAATTGTAATTGGTTGTACAATTGTCATTGGAATTTTATAAATGATACTATAGATCTAAATATATGCACAAAGTGCGTGGAAATTATTTCATGTAAAACTTAAGTGGATTCTCAAACAAACAATGCGGATATGATGGGATTTCCAGCAAGACCCAATTTAGTACAGCCAAACAAGGTTGAGTTTTATTTGGTTTTCAAGAAAATTTATGTATGGTAAACAAGATTTTTTCAGTTGGTTTTAACGTTAAAACTAGTATTTTTCTTGTATTGGAACAGCATCAGCTGCATTATGGCAGAACTAGTAAAATTAACTTTGGGAAGTAGAAAATTAACTTTTATCAGCCTTTGTAGGAAGTATGCCTTACACCTGTTTAAAAAACTAAGGCTTCAACTACTTCTTTGGGAACATGAAAAAAGTACTCGGTAGAACGATTACCACAGTTTATTTTCATGCCCCATCCATAATTACGACGATAGACCGACCCTTGCAGAACTCCTGAAGTAAATTACGGCATTCGTTACTGACCGAAACATCTATTTGAATTGTACTGAAATTTCGAACGATATCGAATGTGAATTCTCTTTGAACTCGTTTAATGAGATCCTAATCTACAACAAATCGTATAGTGCGATCTCAGAGTGGTATTGCTCCAAGTTGGGTCGCCATACGACGACCATTTACTTATTAGGTATACACATAGGCTCTATGACAAGGATATATTTTAGAATAATAACACGAAAACAAAAAAAAAAAAAAAAGAAGCGAATGCATCTTTTTCTAGGTCATTAAGACAGAGGAAAGCCAAAGCGGTGAAAGGGTTTCAATAAACAAATTTTCACTTGCAGTAGAAACGTCCACCTGGCATTTGTCTGCATAACGTGCTAAGAAAGTTAGCTGGACGACAGCCAATTTTTGTATAGACTGGACTTAATAAAAAAAGGATGATGTGTTAAACAAAAGTTCAACAAAAGCACAGCATTCAGCCGATACTTATCATTTGATAAATATTATATCGAGTGATTCTTAACTAACCACATGAGCATAAAACTCATATGGCATTTTCTCCAAAAACCTAATTGTTTAATTTCAAGAGTAATTTTTTCAGAATTTTTCAAACAAAGACCTAAATACATGTTTTAAACGGAAGTACAAGAACATTTCCACTCAAAAATAAAATGTTTACATTGACTCAATATGAAATCGATTACAGCAAAAGAAAAGAGGAAAAAAAAACTATAACTCAATGGGGGTTCTGTTTGAAAATACAAACATATACTTTTTGTTTTTAATAAACGAAGTAAATAAATGCCGGCACTGTGTGATTGAAAAATTATTTTCAATTATTAGACATGATGCCTGGCACACAGCCCAGTATCATCAGCATTGTACAAGTATTACAACAACGACGTCGTCGTCATTATCATTAACATTGTCATCCAACACTTCGTCATCCAAATAAATTTTATTCCTTGTTATATGTAGGGGGAATCTGTGTACAAATCGGTGTGTTTGAAAATGTTTAAAGCCGTATCTTTTAGTTATCAGCGCTTGATGTCTGTATGCCATCGAACACAATTTTAAACATAAAAATATAACAATTTATTTCATTAATAATTTGTCACATTTTAATAAATGAATATATATATATGTATGTGTATGTATGTATGTATATATATATATATATATATATATATATATATGTGTATATATATATATATATATATATATATATATATATATGTATATATATATATATATATATATATATATATATATGTATATATATATATATATATATGATGGTTTCAATATTTTTAAATTGGCATCACTGAATTTAGTATAGCGAAAACAAGTTTCTATTTAGTTAAACCCATATCGAAACTACGTCAGAGTTAAAACGGTATCTATAATGCATCATTCCGAGGCGTTCAACAGATTTGTGGATGCAAACATTTTATTACATTCTTCGGCAGCCCCATTTTTCTCCCGCAGCATTATTCTAGGTTAAATACTTGTATTTTAGAATAAAAGTAGCCTTATCAAATGATAAGACGGCAAAAAAAATTGAGACAATGCACGCGCTTTATTCTAATGCATTCGGCACAGGTAGCATAAATATCCCCAAGTTAACTGTTGATTATTTTTTTTATGCCAATTGAATTTCATTTTATGTATTTATTATTTGCTTTTTAAAAATAATATAAAACGAAACTGAACAAATGCTTTAAAAATTGAAAAGCCAGCATTTTCCTCTTTTGGCTTCTTCTAAGTAACTCTTGTTAAAGACAGTGACTCATCTTCAAAATATAAATATGTCTGCTGTTCTTTATTTTTATATTATCGTATTCCTTGAGTTTTAGCTATTCGTATGCCTTAAGAACACAAAATTTTTCACTACAATGCAAATGAGTACAATACATAAAATTTTTGCTGTTGCTCTGCTGCCAAGATAAGCTTCTCGGGCTGTAGACTATATTTAGTACATAAATATACATATTTTGTTTATTTTTCAGTAAAAATTTTATTAAGTACAATAATAAAATGTATTTATTCGTTTAATCTCAGTATTTAAAATTATATGATGAACATTCATGCAGATTTTGCAATTTGAGTTTTTGTGACTGCAACACATCTTTTGAGTAAAAAATGAGTTGTTAGCAACTTTTGAAAGTTCTATAATCTAAACTTTTTGTTAAAAAAAATAAATTTTTTATGGTATTACGACAAGCCTGGATAGATGTTCGAAGTAGGAATCACAACGCAAATTCAGTATTAACAGAACTTCGTCAAAGAACTTAAGTAACAACATAAAGAAAGATCTAGAGATCTGTAAAATATCACTGATACATTATAGCGAATGATCATCTCACACGAAGGATACATGTGACAGTTCAGATCTCTAGGAAGTCAGACACTTCCTCATAGGACAGATGCGACTTAATACCTGACAAATGTATCTTTGTTTTTATCGGTTTTTTTTCTCACACAAATTCTTATAAATGGGGACTACTATCACATTCGACTAAGCTATAGTAGTATAAAGGCTTCTGAAAATAGCGCTGTTATACACTGCTGTGTGGGTTCAAACCTTAACTGATGTCCCGATAACAACTGAAGAATAATGCAAGTTTTTTAACATGCCGATTTTTCTCCCGATACAGAATTATATTATAAAGCAACACTACACTTTTTGTATGAAATTTTTTATTTTCAAAATAAAAATTTATTTATTTATGCCTACTCTATCTTCACAGCGGAAGTGTTGTGCAATTCAGTAAAAGATGATCATAGAACATTTCACCTACAATCCACTGTACTTTGGAATTGATATAAATCCATTATTCCATTCCATTAGCAGATGTACTGCAATCGATGGAAGTAATTGTTCTCCGATGGAACGGTTGTATTGGTGGTTCTCCTGTCAGAGTAGTTGTTAACGCAGTCGCGATATAACATTGATTCCAACCAAAGTCGCTTTAATAAACAGGATATATTATATAAACTCGAAAATATAATGATAAGTAGAGTATAACACAGACCTGACATTTTGATGGATTTTGGTTATAGAGAAGTTCATCAGGCGAAACCAGAGTCTTGTATAATTAATTACTTTTACTTAATAAAACATAAATCTTAAATCTACAACGAATTTAGTTTAGTTAAAAGTGTAAAGATAAACGCGATAACCATTTCATTTGGACAAAGCGTACTAGGAATTCTTGTAGGATGGCTCGTTAGAGAGCCGAGGAAATTTCCTCACTACCAGCGTTTTACTATTTACTATTTTGCACGTACGATATCGATATTATCGCCTGTATTCTGAAAAACGCTTAAAGTTGGCGATTTCAATTTGAAAGTTTTTTTCCCCAACTTAATCTGAAATTTCTTTGTTTCAGTGTTTGACAAATTCAACCGTGGAGAGGTACACGATTGAACAGCGCATTAAGAATGTTCAAGCCTTTTTCTAAAGTTACCAATTTACGTTCAAATTAAAATGTATTTCGTGCACTTCGTGATTTTTTTGGTCAACATAGTCGATCAAACAAGTCAACATCGGGATAAAAAAAGTGAAAACACCTTTCGCGTGATGATAATGAACTTCTTATGGCTACAAATTGGAGATATGGATCTTGACGATGTGTGGTTCTAACAGGATGGCACTACTTCTATACAGCCAACACTGGCCATATTAACTGAATTCGTGGCGATGTTAATTGGCCAGCCACGTTCTTCTTTATTTTCGACTATTTAAAAAAAGATGTGTTCGTCAATAAGCCAATAACAAATCAAGCACTATAGGTTAAGGTAATTTAGCAAGTTAACGATTTGAACAATATTATGTTTGTCATTGGAAATAAGAACCATCGGTTATAGATATCCCACGGGAACCGTGTCGACAATTTGGTCGACACTTTGTTTCACACATAATTGTCATAGATAATTCTGTGCTAATAAAAAATATTAGGATTAAACTATTTGTTTTATTTACAATAACATCACACATTGTGGTTAGTCCACGCTTTACATCTAATATTCGATACGGTCAGTATATATAATATGAAATTTATTTCATTTTATAATGATATACATATGTTATAATATGTTGAATTGTGAATTTATTAAGTCAGTTTTGTGAGGTCGATCGATAATTAGATAAGAGAGATCGATAACACTAGGCAACAGCCATTTTGTTATTTGGTTCTAGCATACTTTTTCTCATGGATTTGGACCTACTGAACACGAAAATGAATTTTAAAAATTTTTCTGTCAATTGGTTTGCGAGATACAAATTTTTTAATTTTTTTTTTTTAATTTTTGGAGGTACACTTACTATTTTGAGCATATCTTTAGTCTTCTTTGACCTATTATATCCTACTACTACTCAAATTAAAGACAATTGAGCCGTCTACAACTTATTCTCAGAAAATTTTCAAATCGGGTTAGTAGTTTTGATGTTGGCGGCTTAAAAAGGTTAAAAAACTGGGTTTTTTTTAGCAAAAATGTGGCTGAAAAATTCATATAAAAATTCATATAAAATATTAAACGCGATATTAACAGCGATTTTAATTTTTTTACGTATAGCTGACACTTTTCCAAAGAAAATAAGCCCTTACTTAACAAAATCTGATGAGAAATGGCCGACTTATTATTTTTTTGGTAAACGACCGAAATTCCGCTATTTCACGATTTTTTGATTTTCATTATTTGCACAGCTTACCTACCCAACGCAAACGAATAAATACATTTGAACTTAATTTAAAATAAACAAATTAGTCTTCGTATATTATTTTTTAATTTATTTACAGCACTACATGCTCATACATATTTAAACATAAGGAGACACGGTTATCAATTGCATTTCAAAACTGTCTGTGAAAGTGTAAAGAAGTTAATATTTAGAAAACGCAAGGAAGACAATGAGTAAAAGACTACGTGTGTTCGAGTGTTTGAACGATCCAGACAATTTCTGCAATGTTTGTGGCCAGTTTATAAAAAAAAATCACGCACACAAGTTTACTCCAGCAGTACAATTGCACTATTTGAATTCTTTTGGTATTTCACCAAATATCACAGAACCATGGACACCTAAGTGGCTGTGTGATCTTTGCTATATAATCTTAACCAACTGGGCAGCTGGCGGAAGGTAAGAATTTTTATTTAAACACATTATACATAGCGAATATAGTAATTTATTTTAATTTTAGCCGCCATATGAAATTCGATACACCAATGATGTGGAAAAAGCCGCTATGCCATTCCACAGACTGTTATTTTTGCCTTACCACAAACAGTGGGGTAGGAAGATTTTTTAAATGGAACTACGCTCAAGTGGGATCGTTTGCGCTTCCAGTACCACATTCGCATGATGTGCCATATCCAGTGTGCCCTGGTAAATCTCTTCAAAAAGCAGAATCGTCAGAAGAAGAGTCCGAGTCAAATGCAAGCGAATTTGAGCCGGGTGCAAAGCGAAAATTACTGTCACAGGCCGAACTAAACGATTGGGTGCGCGATTTTGGTCTCACTAAGGAGAAATCCGAACTTTTTGCGTCTCGGATGATACAGTGTGGATTTGCGGCTTCAGAAGTGAAAGTATCAGCGTACAGAAACCGTCACAAGGAGTATGCAAAATTTTATACAAAGAAAGACCAAATATGTTTTTGCAGCGACATTTCAGGCTTGTTCCAAGAGCTTCACCAAATTCACAACCCTAACGAATGGAGGTTGTTTATTGACAGCAACAAAGAGAGCTTGAAGGCAGTTCTCTTACATAATGGGAATGAAAAGCCATCTGTTCCTATTGCTCATGCGGTTCATTCAAAGGAGAACTATGAAACTATGGACATTTTGCTGAAATGCATAGAGTATAGGAAATACAATTGGAAAATATGCGCCGACCTTAAAGTTGTGGCCATTCTGTGTGGACTCCAAGGAGGCTATACGCGACATTGCTGTTTTCTGTGCCTTTGGAATAGCCGCGCTGATGATCAGCATTATATAAAAAAAAAATGGCCGGTACGAACGAAACCTGTAGTTGGAGAAGCGAATGTTCAGCGCAAACCACTAATAGAGAACCGTGAAAATATAATACTTCCGCCGCTGCACATAAAATTGGGTTTGATTAAAAATTTTGCCAAAAAATTAGACAAAGAAGGTGAAGCTTTTGCCTATTTACGGTCAATTTTCCCTTACCTTTCGCTGGCAAAAATTAAAGAAGGAGTCTTCGCAGGACCCGAGATAAAAAAAATTTTGAAAGATGAAAAATTCCCAAAGCTGTTATCACCCATCGAAGCCGCAGCATGGAATTCCTTCAGGCTTGTTGTGGAAAACTTTTTAGGAAACAACAAAAGCCCGAATTATAAGGACATAGTTGAGGATCTGGTAAAGAACTATGAAGCCATGGGAGTGCACATGTCACTTAAAATACACTTTCTGCATTCTCATTTGGATTTTTTCCCTGAGAATTTAGGAGACGTGAGCGACGAACACGGCGAGCGCTTTCATCAAGAATTGAAGGCTATGGAACGACGCTATCAGGGCATCTATGACACGGCTATGATGGGTGACTATATTTGGACCCTAATACGTGAGACCGATTGCAGCGGATACAAAAAACAAAGAAGAAGTCAGCAGTTTTTCCACATGGCATAAAATGTACACTTATATCTTTGTTTTTACTCATTTTTTTTGTTTTTTTCGTTAGTTTAGCTAATTGTGCGATACATTGAGCATGTAGTGCTGTAAATAAATTAAAAAATAATATACGAAGACTAATTTGTTTATTTTAAATTAAGTTCAAATGTATTTATTCGTTTGCGTTGGGTAGGTAAGCTGTGCAAATAATGAAAATCAAAAAATCGTGAAATAGCGGAATTTCGGTCGTTTACCAAAAAAATAATAAGTCGGCCATTTCTCATCAGATTTTGTTAAGTAAGGGCTTATTTTCTTTGGAAAAGTGTCAGCTATACGTAAAAAAATTAAAATCGCTGTTAACATCGCGTTTAATATTTTATATGAATTTTTCAGCCACATTTTTACTAAAAAAACCCAGTTTTTTAACCTTTTTAAGCCGCCATCAAAACTACTAACCCGATTTGAAAATTTTCTGAGAATAAGTTGTAGACGGCTCAATTGTCTTTAATTTGAGTAGTAGTAGGATATAATAGGTCAAAGAAGACTAAAGATATGCTCAAAATAGTAAGTGTACCTCCAAAAATTTAAAAAAAAAAATTAAAAAATTTGTATCTCGCAAACCAATCGACAGAAAAATTTTTAAAATTCATTTTCGTGTTCAGTAGGTCCAAATCCATGAGAAAAAGTATGCTAGAAACAAATAACAGACAAAAGTTTGTTATTTGTGACCTAGTGTAATTAAAAGTTCGCTTTTAAAACTCATCACAGCCTATTCAAAATTGTGAATCAGAATGGGGACGCTGGTATTCCTTTCATTGGCCCAACCCTTTCTGTGGCGTAAATTGAAATTTTTACTGCAGAGACGTAGTAATATGATTATCCAGTTATGAGATAAGTTTGAACCTTAAACGGACCATTTCCATGACACTGTGTTTGTTATTTTGGAATTCCTTAATTTAATTTGAAATCGAAGATTATTTTTAGTAATTGCTTTCACTGAAAAATATTATAATTAAACTGAATATTGTGATTTAGATAAAATTAATTTTAGATAAAACTTATTTAAACCATTTATCTTTTCTCTTCATTATCTTCATACTTGAGTTCCTTACGTCTCATTTAATTCTCTATTTAGCATTTAATTCCTGCAAACAAAAATTGCATTCATACAACGTAAGATTTCATGCACCCATGATAATTATTTGAATGTTAACAAAAATCATATTAGATGTTGAAAAATATTTGCAAACTTAATTACTTTATTCCTTTGTTGTTTTTTTTTTTGTATTTTGTATTAAATTCAAGTACACATTAAACAAGTTCATTGACAATTTCAACAGATTCAAATGGAATTTACAATCAAACAACAACAAATGGCTGTCGAAATCACACAATTGTGAGGCAGTTTTAAAGGCGCATGCGTGCACGTCAAATGTCAATAAATAAATTTTAAATAAACTTATTTTTCCTCTCTGAATACTCTTATTTTTGTTTTTCTTATAATATTTAATTTCGACAGTGATTACAAAAACTCAGCTACATTTACAACAACAGCACAAAAATTATTAGTTTGAACATTAAGAAGTTTTGACCAATTTAGTGAAGCGAAATATATGTACAACTTTGTTTGCAATTATTAGCCAAAAACAGTTTAAAGTAAAAAATATTTTCCCATACAATTGTTGCACATGTTCAAGAACAAGATTCCTTATTAGACAAGGTTCTTTGTCAATTTATAAATTGGAGGCAAAAATAAGCTAAACTTTTTCATAATATCATAATCAATTATGGATTCTTAATTTTTTTCTTAATAAATTCTGTTGTCGTTAAATGCAAAAAATATGTGTAAATTGTTAACTTAATATGGACATGAGTAAATTAACTAGGTGAACATAAGCTCACGAATATATAAATGATATTTAATTTCATTTTATATTTAATACAAATTATTAAAAATTTACTTAATTTTTCAATGAGACTTTATTCGCAAATTTCTTGCCGCCATAAAAGTCTTAGAAACTTTTGAGACTATTCAAACAGAACATCTGTTAATTGAGAAATATTTTGACCTGACTATACAGGAATATATTAGAGATGAGTACGTGTTTTTTTAGTTCCCAAGGAATATTATACATACGATTTTTACAATAAAATCAATATAAATCATTTAATAAAACACGACGACATCTGTTAATTGATGTATGTATATTTGTTTTTGCTTTTCTTAATTCATATATTTTTGAATATAACATTTTTTCGTTGTTAAAGGTTGAAATAGAAAATGAAGCCCGCCGCATGGGGGATATATGAAGCAGAAATAAGCCCAACAGAAACTATATCAAAATTACTACGCTTGTTTAGGAAGCTGATGAAGCTCTTATCAAATGTGCCTACATTTTCACTACAATATATCTATATACATACATATATAGATGGCAAAAATATTAAAACTTGCGCTATGTAACTTAAAAAAATTATAATAGTTTTCCTTATCATGTTGATCATGTCTAGTTCCCCAAGGAATATCACTTTTTAAGAATAAGTTGTAAATAACGCATTGCAAATAAATAATTATCTATAAATAAATAATTATCAAATTGATTTGTTGACTTTTCTGTTCAGTAATATTTAGCAAGACACCATGTTCTCGTAACGCCAGAACAGCGCTTTTGAATTATGGGAAATTTATTCAAGTTAAATTAACGAATGAAAATAATGAAGCCCTATTTACATACAATTACTGTTTGGAACGGTTTGAACGCTGGTGGCATCATTCGAAATAGCGAGTCATATCAAGCCATGATGACAGACCGATATAAAGCTGGATTCACCCATGGTTCCAGAACAAAATGTTCGTTACGAAACAATTTTTTTATATGTAGTTTGACGCTTCTCTTTTAGAGAGAGAGAGAGAGAGAGGGACTTGGAGATAACTTGTTTCGGAACATGAATTGATTTAATTTTAATTCGTGTTCCGAAACATTGCAACTGTGCTGCCAGCAAGTTTAATTTTTTAAGTAAAGTAGAACTGAGATGCCACATCATATCAAAATTACTAAATAAGTATAATTAAATACAGAACTTCTTTTATATTGTTTGTGTATAGAATAAATTAACGAAAGCGCGTTTAATGAAAACATATGAAGATATACTAAAAATGAATTTTCGTACCTTTTGTTCCCCATGTCCCTGCCTGGCTTTTATATTACTGCAATAAGCTTCAGTGCAATCGATTCATTTAAGTCCATTTCAATGTACATATACATACTTGATTCTATTATTAATTTTTTATAATAATCAATATAAAAACAAGTTCTGTATTATATTATAGATATGTACATATAATATGATGTGGTGTCAGTTCAATTTTGCTTAAAAAATTAAAGTAGCTGGCAGCACAGTTGAAATGTTTCAGAACAAAATGTTCTGAAGCAAGTTAATTCTCTTTCTCTCTCTCTCAAAAAAAGAGACGTCAAACTACATATAAAAAGAATTGTTTCGGATCAAAAAATTTGGTTTGAAACACCATGGGTGAATCCGGCCTAACAGTTTCAGAGCTAACTTATTGGTTTTTTTTTTCAATTTTGTCTAATTCGAAGATATCTACAAATCCTTTTTTTGGATTTGCAATGTTATTACGGTCATTTGTAGTTGGAAAGTGAAATATGGAGCAATAATTACTTTGCAAAAAGTAAGCATTTCATAATATCAAAATATATTGCTATGTTACTATTTATAACAAAAATATATTTAATAACAAAAATTTCTTCCCCCTCATCGCCATATAAAAATACCCCGTGTGCGGCACACCTCCCCGTATAGTGCGCTTAACAATTGATTTATTGCAAATTAGAAGTTTACACTTTATTTCCAAACGTGATTGTTCAGTTTATTAAAGGCTCATTCATGCGACTTAATGAATCTGGATATGTTGTCATCGGTCTATGCCGTTAAACTAGCAACTCTTGAAATATTGGAAGCAATACGGCCAGGTTTTTTGGAAAAACTAGTCAAACATTAGACTGATCGTAAGTCGTAGTGTCTACCAAATTATATAAAAATAATCCAAAAAATCTTGTGTCATCATCTTAAGCTTAATAAAACAGCAGATGACGTATAAAGAAATACAAACCCACAATTGTCCTGGGATTAACATGAGACAACTTAGAATTATTAATGTTGAAAATGTCATACATAAACTTCAAGCATTGACAACAGGTCGGTTAACCGGTAATCGGTATTATATAGTAATGACTATGTTGAATTTTCGAAATCTATTCCTGGAGAATAATATATGTTTTTTTAACATTTTAATTCTATCTTAAGACAGTAGAAAGATATCCTCAATACTCATGAAATGATAACTCTAATTATGTAATGCACGATTGTAAATTATTTAAAATTATTATATTTTTTTATCGTTAAACAAAATTTATTAAACTATAATAATATTCAAAACTTTAATTCAGATTAGCAACCTAATAGATTTTCTTTGTTTTACCATATTGAATAAAATAAAATAAAAACTTAAAGATACGAGTATATTAAATTGCGCCGTTATGTTATATTTTTAAAATAATTTATTGACTTACCGCACCAGAGCCTTTGGGTTTTGAGGCAGCCACATAGGCTAAATACTGTATGACTTTTTTAGTGTTTTCAGTTTTACCAGCACCTGATTCACCAGTACATAGAATTGATTGATCTTCCCGATCTAAAAATGTAAACGAAAACACACACATAAATATAAAACACTTAGTAAAAGCCATAAATAAATGTTTAACTTTTAATAAACTCCTTTAGATAGTACTACAAGTAGCAAATAAATAGCTTAATTTTTATATAAAATTCTTTAAGCTGCTTAATTTGTTTTTCTAAGACACCATATGGCGGGTAATTACGTTCTTTATTTTTATTTTTAAAGTACATGATGAATAATTAAACTAGATAATGAAAACTTAATTGCAAAATGTTTAGACACGCACGCACATTCATTCATTCAACACTTTAAATAGTGATGGTTTCGAAACTGAACATTTTAATTAAAAAACACTTCTATAAATGATTTTATAATTAAGAAGCACAGATAAAATTATTCAGACTATTTTTAAGCCCCAAATAAATTTGTTTGACTTATGCTTTAAAAATGCACGCAAGTATTAATTATGTATAAGAAATAATTTGATGCCTCATACATACTTCCCATTCTTCTTCGCTCGCTGCTATTTTATATAAAATATGATATTCGTAAAATTTAGGGCGTAACAGTAACTGCTATACTATTTACCTAATTAGGCTAATATACTGTTTTATATTGTGATAGATATTTATGATAAATGGTACAAAAATCTCCCAAATATTCGTTCATATTGAGTATTTTTTGTGTTGATACTTAGTTTAAATCCCAAACATTTCAACCAAATACCAATTATAAGAGTTTAGTCAATAAATGTAGCTAACTATTTATTAACTTCTCTCCCGATTGATCTAGTTGAAGAATTTCAAAGAGCAGTTTGTCCATTTTACGGTCAACATAATTGGAATAATTATCAAGCAATTTGTGTAATTATTGAATGTCTTCGCACTAATTTTACTCTTCTCGATTCAGATGCATTAATAAGACAAAGACATGCATGTTCACATGTCGGCAGGATTATCGGTTCGTACTTCTTTTGAAATGAGTGAAGAGCTGCCTTTACGGTGAACGGGAGTCATGCTGTCTGAATTTTTTGTTTTCTGAAGACGGAGCAACGCTCCTAAAAATATATTTATTACTAAATTAATTTTCTGATCACTTTATTTTCAGATGTGTTTCTTTTTAATGACGCCTTCGTTAGTGTGATTTAACGCCTTTGGATTACTTTTAATAGGGTTATATTGTCATTGGTTTATGCAAGCAAAAACTAGCTAACTTCCAAGCATTGGAAACACCGGCCAGATGTGTTAAAGAAGCAGTAAAAACTTTAACCAATCGAAAGTACCTCGTAAGAGAGGAGGACATGCGCTGTGAAATCATCCATAAGATTTTAATAAATAAAATTTCATTCCAAAAATATTTCTCTCTAAAAATTTTACAGGAGGATGCCAATGGCATAAATAAGTCTCCTTAAAAAGACTTTAAAAGGGTCTTTTTTGGAAAATATATTAAAGTTTAGGTTAATGATGAGTAAAATAGTTCTTGAAAACTATGTAATAATATGTAATGGTGAAACATATATGAAAATTAGGATTAGGATTGGGTTCGCAGAAATCGTAAATATCTCCACGAAATACTCTCTATAAGAGATTGATTTAAGAGATCTCTTTAAACTATTTAATTATCCTTATGTTATGTTATGTTATTGGTTTTTTACTAATAAAATGATCTATATATTCCTAATTAGTGAAATTAATTTTTCAAAATGTCTATTCACCGATCATCCGACTATTAAGTGCCTAAACGTTTGTTTTTATTACCTTTTTAAAAACCTACACTCAGGTTACAACTCATACTCATGCAATGCACCGCCGTTTTCATTCTTTAAAAAAGTATGTGTACATATGAATTTTAGCAAACAAATTGAGCGATCTTCAGCACAATAAAACATTATCATTGCAATTTTGTTCTCAGTTCAAATACTTCTTTGGAATATTCAGCCGTGTTACAGAACTCAATTCCGAAAGTCAGGTCTTTAAAAAACGAAAATTTTCTTCGGAATGAAACCAAGTCATATATTCATAGAGAAATTGTTATTTTTATTGATTTACAAAATATATAATAAAACTGATTCGAAACGAAATATTCAATATGAAGTGCGGCAGTGTCATACACAACATGCCGTACTTTATTGAGAGATTTTGAAGTTCTTAAAAATAAAAAAAATCGTTCGGAATCTGAGGAGCCTAAGGCGAAATCGAGGGGAACTGCATATACGGAATCAAAACTATTCCGATCGGAATGCGTAACATGCCTGTTTGTCTTATGCCCAATTCTTTATGAACTAATAAAAAAAAAATACAATATTTACCTATAACATATACGATTAATTTTAAAATAATATATTATTTTATATATATATATATATATATATATATATATATATATATATATATAACATATATGTTAATATATATTTTTCCAAATTCATTTGAAAAGTTGGGTAACAAATCGAGTAATTTCAAAATCATACTCAAAACAGTTTTCTTTCTTCTGCTATCTCCAACAGATACGCTTGTTTTTTTTTTTTTAACTTTTAAACAATTTCGAAGTCATCATCATAAAAACCGGCTCGAAAAGTGTGTTCGGCACTTTCTATACATGTATTCATATACTACATCCACACGTACGCTTTTTTAATCTTCTTTAAAAATGTATATGTGTATAGATATATAATAAAACTCTCCTTTTTGGAGTGGTATTCTGGGTGTGTTATTTCTTGTTATTTTAAGTATCCGCTCTGCATCGACGTTATTCTTTCTTTTATAAATACACACGTAAGTAAATAAATACATATTTACATAAATATGCGTTTTAAAGTATATTTATGTCTTAAGAACTTTCTTATACCTGCCAAACGAAATTTGTTATCATATTATGGAGTAGTAATTTAATAAGAACAATAATAAGAGAGCAGCTTTTTCAACTTCGTAAACACAATTAAGTAATTGATTTCAATCTAAAAATATACACACATACATTTAATACAGATTGATTTAGTTTGAATAAACACTAAACTTCGTAGTAAACTTCACCTAAAATTATGTCTGAAAATTGGATATATATTGGATTTTCACTTATAATTTTTCACCGCTAGCTTTTATTGTACTTCAAATTTTCGAAATCTATGGGTTTGTTAGTGAAGAATAAAACGACTTTTTTTCTTTAAATCACTTTTAACCTTAAGCACTTATGAACTAACATCGATACATACTACCAAAATAAAATACGTATATGTATGTATGTACATATACACATATATATATATATATATATATATATATATATATGTAATATATATATATATATATATATATATATATATATATATATATATATGTAATATATATATATATATATATATATATATATATATATATATATATTAGATACAACGCTAAATATCAAAAGATTAGTGGGCATAATGTCTCCAGATTAAAATTCGGGGTTGTATTTTTAAATCCCAACAGAAATTGTGAACTATAATTTAAAAAATTTAATTTTATTTATTTCAAAATCAATTTTAAAATAATTTCGGCTTATGACCACTTTTTTTGTTCTTGACGAAGATGTTGAATTCTGCACCAGAGTGGAAACCACTTCACACGGTTCTTTTTATGGAATGAAGTCCGTAATAGATTCGTGACACAAAAAATTGCAGACGGTTATGTCCTCAAAGCGCATTACGAAGTTATCTATAAATTGAGCGAAACAACATTAATTTTTTCATTGTGTCTGGAAAATTTGGTAGCGTGGCTCAAAAGTGAATTTATTCGTTATCGAAATATTACAGTTCGTTGACTATTTAGTCCCTCGTAAGTTATGCCGGTCTAAAACGACCACCATTTATATATATTAGACCTATGCATTCCGCTGCTAAATGTTTAATATGAAATTGCGGACAATTTATGTGAAGTGAATATTTCATATAAGTTAATTTACTTTTTTATAATAGAACTAGCACTCAGGACTGCTACATATACAATGCATTGTGCCAGAACTAAATAGGACGGAACAGTGCTGATAGGATGTGATTTCGTCATCAGGTCGGCAACCATACACTAATGCAGATCAGAAAAATTCGGTAACGCCATATACATGACTCAGTCCGGTGTCGAACATGGGATCATGGTCTTCATAGGCTTAGTGTTAACTAATTGGCACGACTACAATTTAATACATAATTTTTTTTTGGAATGAAAAATACGTCAGATTGTTGACAAAAATGTATTTAAATATTTTCTATATCGGTTAATAATATTCGTTGTGGTAAACTATTATTAACTATCGTAAATTCTTTTTGATCAATCGACAATGTCTAATATGACAGAACGTAAATCATACACAAAAAGCTGCGTAATTTTACATAATAAAAACTATATATGTATATGTTTTCTTGTAGACCTTTTTAAAATAAATATATTCATGTATAACCAATGAAATTATATAACTTCTATTATGAATATTCGTTATATATTTTTTAAATCGCCGAAAGAACAAGTAAAAAATTCTGCCTGGGATTCTTTGAAGAAAAGTGGGACAGAAATGGTAACAAAGGCTTCAAAATAGGGTTACAACGGTAATACTGGTTGCGACTAGGAAGCAAATGTCATAGTGTGTAAGAGACTTAACTAAAATGGTTTCTGAAACATGATTCATTAACTTCTAAATATTTTATATGTATACACAAAAATTATTACTGCTTGTGGCAATGATTATGTGATTCACTAAATTCTCGTTAACAACTTTATTTCAGATTGACATCAATCGACAGCTCCGTCAAAAAGAAATAGAGAAAAATTAAATAAATTTGTGTTTATTAAACAGCATAAAATATAATGACGTTTAGTTAACAAGATTACAAATCGAATTTACGAAACTATGTAAATACTTCGTTATTGTTCGAATAACGGGTAGAAATTCATTGGACAAGTTCTTAAGATTGCTCATTAAACAGGTAAATTTAGTTAAAAAAAAGAATATAAGATAAATTTTGTGATTAATCGGTTAATGTATTTTTTGTCTTCACTATCATGTTTCTAAATAAGTAATTACGTTATAATGTATGCAATAATTCGTTTAAATTTGGTTGAATAAATAAATGCAGAAAACCCCTCCTTCGTCGGTACAGAAGGAAAAATTCAAAAGACGTAAAAGCAGCTGCAGCAACTTTTATCCTCTAATCTGTCTTCTTAACAAGGTTCAAATCCTGAGAACTGGCCCAAGACAAAATAAGATCAACAGAAGGAGATGCAGTATTATTGATCTTAAGATTTATGCCGACAACCTTCCTACCTACGAGCAATAACTAATAAAAAAGAAATCTCCGACTATTTAGACCATTTTATCGTTTTGTCACAGCATATGAGAAGATCGCACCGGACAGGACATTCTTTTGCAAAACGTGTAGATTTGTTTTTTTCACATTCATACAAATTTTGTTTGATTTATGCATAAACATTTTTTCAGATTCGATAATTTTCATCTGAAAACAAAAACATTCTTTTTGATTATTAACACAATTTACATGTACCCCGCAGCAATTCTTTTCTCTCCTATTCAAACATGTGTAGATCATACATAAATCCTATAAGATTGGTCAAGTTATGGTATCTATCTATATAAAAACTTCCTATTGAGAAGAATATTTTAACTGCCTCTAGGAGTTCTAATAAATGCATGGAATTAAATTAAAAAACGGGGGTTCAAATCGAAATGATCCACTTCATGGACTTCAGTTGTTGATGTCGAAATTGGAACAATGATCGAATTTCAAAAGATAGCGATGATTTCGATATGCCCGGAAATATGAAAACGACGTGTCAATTATGGAGGAAGAAGTTCAACAATTTAGGATGAGCTTCTCGGATGCAGTTGAAATCATCAATACCATGGTAAAATAGGTAGAAAACAATAAAAATGCAAATCAGACAGCAGACCTTGTTAATATGTGAAATTTTAATCAAACGGTATATTTGAGGGATTCAAAGTGTAGTCATAAATCCTAAAATAATAGTACGAAATATATATGACAGGTGTGAACGACCCGTCATAATTTAGTTCAATTAGTTGCCACTAAGAAATATCTATGTATTTGTATGCTTCTGCAAATTCAATTTTTATTTAAAACCATAAAATTATACTTTCTTTTAAATTTCGTTTTAAATATTCAAGTATTCAAATGGATGAATCACACTCTCAAAATATAAAGTATCCGTTGCAAAATTTGAAACAACAACAAAAGGAAATTTATAAAAAGTAATCAACTCCTTATGAGTCATTTGAATGTAAATAATAGTTCAAGATATTTTGTGCATAAGCTTCTCTGCATACACACATACATACACAAACGCATAAAAGAAGATAACGAGCAAAAGTTAAAACTTTTTTAATATACTCGGCTGTAAAAGAGAAAAAATTTAACAAAAATAAACAAATAAAGAAAAAAAAAATATAAAAATAAATAAAGAAAATAAAAAAAATTATATATATATATATATATATATATATATATATAATTATGGTCGTCAGTATGATAATGTGCTATAATTGATAATCAATTGGTGCATGCACGACCGAAGATCTGTAAATTACTGATAATATTTATTGAAATAACGATCCACATTGAAATGAAACCAGTCCAACAGCAACAAATATGGAGATTGAGTTTTAATTAATAATCGCAGCGACTGAAAAAATGGTAGACGGAGTGAGTCACCACCAACCAACCATTATGTAAACGTACACAAAAACTCTATAAAATTCTCTTATCACGTAGATTTTTAAAAGTAACAAATAAAATCAATTATGTACCTGGGTTTTACAGTATGGCAGAGGAGAATGGGAGCGTTATGATAAATGTTTGGATATCTCCAAAAGTATACGCATGCATGTGATTGTTTACATTTTAAAAAATCAAACAATAGGAACCTAAATTTATTGAATTCAATTCATAAATCTGCAAAGGAGTAGAATAAAGCAGTTAGCATTGAAAATTTAACTAAACTGATATGTAAAAACTATAGTCGTGAAAACAGTAAAAAATAGAACAGAGAATAAAATAGAACATTTTAAATTCTATATTTGAAGCGTGATTGCAGCGTAGAAAACGGTTCATCCTAGAGGCCATCCCTGTAATCTATCGGTTCGAAATCACAGGAAATCTAAGTTTGAAACGCCGACAGACTGATTGGATCCTGTTACGCCGTTAAAAGTTATAAGTGGGTCACATACTTACACACCCACAGACATATACACACATCCAGAGTCCTAGTGACGGGCTCTCAGAATTAGTCAAAGAAGCTTCCGAGGACATTAAAACGTAAAGATCTGATGAGAACTAGATTTTTAAGCGAATTTTTGTATGAAAATTAGCATTATATCAGAAAAAAAAATCAACATTAGGGTAATAGAGTATTCAGTTATCGGCGGTTCTTTAATTGATTGAAGCTAATCGGTTATTAATCGGTACATTTTAGATTGACCGGCTAGCTGTTAAAAAATTTTCTTATAATATTTAAATTAATCATTATTTTGATACTTTATTTTTATTAAGAACAAGTATAACATAAACACAATGCTATGAAGCATTATTAACAAACATAAAGTGAGGTACAAGTTTATAGCGATGTTCTGATTAAAATTTACTTGAAACATCTTCATTTCTAAGAAAAACTTGACTTACATGTCGCAGATGTGAAAGAAGTCGAAAACAATCTATATTAGAGATTATCCAATTTCTCAGTACTTTTTCTGACTGTCTCTAAATATAACAATCTGCCGTTACGAAATTAAATTCCTGCTTTGTTTATTTAAAATTTTTAACACGCTAACAAGTTTATTCGAAGAACTTTTTGCATTGTCATCAGGACAAAGTGCAACCCTGAAAGTTTCAAATTATATTCCGTACAGTATTCCCTTAAAATAATATGGTATATATAGTTACAAAAACACTACATATGGACAAATGTGTACGATTCATGTTCCCCTTTTATATAAATTTAACTTTTTTAAATTAAACGTAGAAATTATGTTTTTGTTTAAACGATTAAACTCCCTCTTGGGTTTTGTTTACGAAATACCCATTTTGGGTTACCCAGTGGGCAGCCAATCGTGGCCAGTGTTACAAATTGCACTGTGTGGAAGTCGTAGATATGTATATATGTATGTAGATAATTTTCTCAATTTTCGAATTTCGATTATACCCTCAATGTTTAAAATAATCGACAAAATTCGAAAATTCTTTGCTCATTTTCCCAAATTTCAAACGACTTTACATAGAGTCCAAAGAAGGTTTCAAAAGAACATAAAAAATAGTTGAAACAAAGTAAAGAAGGTTCATCCTGTCAAACATAGAGCTAATTTTTGTCGTTTTAACTTCAAATTCATTCTAATAACTTACTTTTAGCCTCATTTTTTATAATTTTATTTTAAAACAACTTAATAGTGATTAAATTGGCGCAATAATGGCTACAACCGCTCAATCTAAATTTCTTCTTACTAAACGATTTTTAGATCTCAAACTAAAGCAGTTCTGAATTATAGCGCATGCTATAGGAAGTTTTGTTGAAAAGTATTTGTGTCACACTGTTATTGGTATATAAACAAAATAATAAATGATCAGTCGTTATTCTTAAATGGTGCAAAACCCAGAAAATTTACGCCGAAGAAGAAACACACATGTTGCTTGACGCATACCTATTAATGTGTGTATATGTGTAACTCACATATCTAGAAAGTTTTGATACGCAGTGTGTGGTTGATGGTAGAAGTATTATACAACCAAATATCCCACTAAACCAATTTGCAGGCGATATATATATATATATATATATATATATATATATATATATATATATATATATATATATATATATATATATACATATAAACTAAACTTATGACAAAACATCTCTTATAACTTCTAATAAACATTATTATTATTTGCTTATTTATGAAATATTTTTCTAACAGTGTTCGCTATTCTTCACAGCCGGAATTGACAATGACTTTTGGTTTTGTTTTATAAGGTGTTGAAATTTACTTATTTAAGAAATTATGAAAAATTTGTTCGATTCATTGAAGAAATTAATTGCAATAAATAAGCGCCTATTTCTTTTTTTCAAATATTGAAAACAATTGTTTGAAGCTTAATTTTTATACGCTTTGACCAACAATATCACAAGGGATCAATTTTATTAATTCAATAATTATTAACAAGATTTTCAAATAGACTTATGTTAGTAAATTTGTTTGAGTTATTTTTAGTTTTGGTTTAGTGGTATGTACATTCAAATGTGTGTAGTTGTGGTGGTGTTGAAGTAGCACCCTGTGATGCATACATACATACATATTTTATTTACATGAATCATGTATATTCCAATGAATGGTATTTCTGTGTTTGTTACCTTTTATAGCATTTATTGGTAGGTACCTGTATAAATACATACATATTTCAATATTAGTTTTAATAAAATTTCCAAGAATGGCATTAACTTTTTGAAATCAAATTTTACATGCTTCAAAGCATTCATGTGAACAATGTAAATAAAAATGATAAGACAATTTTTTAATCGTCTACCAGTCATTATAAATTCTTCTGTTTTAAGTATGACAGCTTTATTAAGTGAATTGATTGACATAAATGCCAATAACCTGTTAAAAAATTAGTTAATAAAACAATTTTCACACACATACAAATTTAAAGCTCATTTGTATTATAAACTTAAGAGTTGAGCACCACCAGACACATAATCAGGAGAAAAAAAAGGATACAGCGACCTCCATACACATATATGTATATTAAATAATCAGGTGTATTGCGTAGCCAAAAGATATTTGAGAAGAGAACAAACAAAAAACAAAAAAGTAAAAGAGTAAACAAAAAATTCTCTCACATATAGTAAAAAATGTACAAAAGTGCCAAAATTCTTTACCAAAAGAAAACATCGAAGTGTTTTGACATTTTAATACATGGTATATGGTGTGTGCATCAGAGAACGATATAGTGTACTTTTTTAGCCTTTGTGTACACAAGTTTACATCAACGACATCGAAAAAAGACATTGAAAAAATGTATACATGCCACACTTTATACACAAACACATCTTAAGTGTACAGGTCTGTGCATTGAAGACTTTGACGACATTGAATTCACTTTATGTCCGTATACACATTTGCGGTGATGATAACATTATATTTGTTTTTTGTATCTTCATAATAATTGATGTGTGCGGAGCAGAGAATATTAGTTTTTGCGTCTTCAAAAAATTAGTGTGTGTGTGTGCGCAGTAGAAAGAAATTTGAGCTAACAATAAGGCAACTTATGGTTGATTATGAGTTAGCTAAAAAAATCCCATTAGGGCATTTACACGAGATGTACACAAGTACAGGCCGGAGGTGTACACAACGAACACTGTACAGAAGGAAAGAAAGGCAATTTGAGTGTGTACATTAGATTTTCTTGTAGACTATTTCGTTCTCTGGTGTGCATGCAAGTTAAACTCAAGCAGTACTTACTTTACTTGCCATTTACTTTTATTTTATTACAATTTTTATTTAAAATCTTTTGACAATAACTTTTTGCAGCTTTTAATTGTTTATCTTGTTTAAACAGCTGATCGTTTGACTGTTTTCCCAATCTGCCCGACGAAAAATTGTAAAAAACAATGACAAAACTACAGCGTAACGAAGCCATTCTCAATTCTGCTTATAAAGCTATTATTAGCACAAGTGTATAGTAAATATCTTAGTGCAAGAAGAAGAATATTTTTCTCTTAAACTCTCTCTCAAGCTTTGAGTACGAGAACAGTTTTCGGTAAGATTAGGATCTCGAGGACTCCTGCGGGATCAAACCTATTATTTGTTGGGTTTGGTTTGTATGAGTTTCATAGCCTACTACACTTATTATGACGTGATTTTTGAAAATCATTTGTAAAATCTCAAAAGCTTTATGAAAGTCCTTGCATAATATGAGTTTTTAAATTTTTTAAAACTGTGGATGAAGTCTACTGGTGATTTGGAAAAGGATATTGGCGTTGTTTAAACACCAACAATATAATTTCATTTATTGTTAGTCAAAGCTCAATAATAGAACACTTTTACAGAAAAAGTGTGTTCTAATCATAATTTAAGTAAACTTTAAATTTGAAACACTGTAAGTTTTGGACATAAACAATTAATAATATAACAATGTTGATATTATAATAATTTTTAACAATATTTTAAAAACAAATAGTGCCACTTTTATTCCTTTTACACAAGTTCTTTAATGAACTTCGGAAAATTAGTAGGCGTTGAATTCTATAGAAAAAAATTAAGAAAAAAGAATATATACAAGGATAATACTTTCGTAAAAAACAATGACAAAACTACAGCGTAACGAAGCCATTCTCAATTCTGCTTATAAAGCTATTATTAGCACAAGTGTATAGTAAATATCTTTGTGTGTGAAGATAAATTAAAATTTAACTAGCCGAGACACAAACTTCAAATTGTACCAAACCTATTATGCAGATAACAGAACTCTGTTAACCACTTAACGGTTCGAGTAAAGTTTGACTAAACTCACTTAAAGACCTAAATCCAGGAATTGGACTCCTTGGACCATCATTTGTATATAGTGGCATGTTGGTAGTATTTCCCATTTCCCCACAATGAACACTAATCTCTCCACGATAACAATTTTTCCAAATGAGTTTGAGTACAATATTTCACATATTCAGTACATTCCATATTTATGGCATGGGGCATGTATTCTGCGCACTGGTTCGGTCCCAATTCCTGTATTTAGGTCTTTAAGTGAGTTTAGTCAAACTTTACTCGAACTGTTAAGTAGTTAACAGAGCTCAGTTAACTGCAGAAAAGGTTTGGTACAATATTTATTAAGTGGATACTTTTTATAATCATAAAATTTTACAAAGTTCTCTTGACTAAAAACTTTGGGAACCAGTACGTTATGAACAAGTTTTTTATCTTATCTTCTTAAAATTATTATTCCAACGAAAGGTCATCAGCAAATATTGGTTTGCTTTCTGACAGCCTAGATAACAAAACCGAATATAATTGTTTTGATTGCTCTACTATAGGGATTCCAAGAGTTCATTTTGTCTTAACATTTTTAAAAATAAAACATGTCGTAAGTAAAATAACAAAGCAAAAGAGATAACATCCAACAGCAAAAATAAACAAAATTGCAATGACACTAAAAACATATATAAATTATAAACCATATAAATGCCAGAGAACTGCAGGAATCATTTTCTTTTAATACTAAAACCTATTCCTGTCATACAAAATGATTTCATCAAAACCGAATTAAAACAATTTTTGAATTGGTTTTAATTAGGTTTTATGAAATTCATCCTTCTTTTTCCATATTTTTTTGGCTGTACTAAATTGAATACTTCCAAGTTATATGTTGGAAAAAACTCAAAATTTTTGAAAAATGTGCAGAAAATCCACAATTTCTACATTTTTCTTTCTTATATGAAATAAAATGTTTTTGAAGCGTCTGCTCGCTCTGTAGAAGTATCTTTATACATTTAGCATATTAATTTAAAAAACAAAACAATTACTATTTTAAACTGCAATGCTAATTTTTTTTAAAGAATCAAAGACAGCTGCATTACAGCTTGTGTATTAAGTACTATAAAAAAATACAACACGACATACACTAATTTCTATGAGATATGTAATTTATTGTGATTAAATTTTTTTGGACATCCAGATTGAACGTAAAACCAGGTTTTAACTTTCAGTGTGAAAACACTATTATACAAAAATATTTCCCTCAAACAAATTTCTTACAATAAGGGCCATTATTACAACTTGACGACAAAGTTGGCGGTAGTAAATGCCAACGTTAGCATAACAAGTCGATAAAGTGACCGGTAGCAACTTTCCATAATTACAACTTGCCGGTAATATTAAATGTATATTTCTTATTGTGTGGCAATACCGCTAGCAATTACCGACTACTTTTGGAAAATTATTTAGATCGCGAAAAATTGTAGTGGCAACGACGCACTTGTTTTTACCTTTTAAAAATATATGCAGCTTTTGAATAAAATATATCAGCATCTAAGGACACAATCGTGCGAGCTGTGAGAAGACGGGCAAAAAACTTTTCAAGTGAAGAAGAACAATGTTTGGTGCTACCATATTAAGAAGTAAGAAAATATGGTAGCATAAATATAAATCCTCCTGGTAAAACTTATCGCAAAGCCGAACTTGCGTTTAATTATCGCACATATTTACATTGAAGGAAAGTTGTAATAATGAAAATGTATTTATCCGACCGATAAACTCTCACTTTAAGATAACATCAAGTTGTAATAATGGCCCTAAAAAGAATAGTGCTTGTAACTACGCATTACACACTTACGAGGTCAAATATTAATGCTCCTGGCTTCAAAGCAGATAAATAATTGCAGATATTTTGAAACATTTTATATTACATTATAGTGAAGGCCTCAGACTCTTTAAATGTTATACATTTTTAGATTATAGCACGAACGTTTGCTATTGTGGCGTTATGTCATCTTTTTCTGTACTTCGTTTAATTGAGTTAACTTTTGAAAATATCCTTTCCACGTTTGCAGGTGAGCCAGGACGACATATTATATATATTGCGAAATTCTATTACGTTCGAAACTCTAACTCACTATCTGCTTTTTTTTAATTTTAGAGATTTTGTGCCTGAAGTGAAGAACATTTTCTAAGCTTGAAAAATATTTATTTCATGTCTTGGAGCTTTCTAAATTCGTCATCTAAATTTTGAGCTTTGCTCTCATCAAAGTAAAACCAAAGTACAAGTTCACAGATACAAAAATTGTATTATAAAATAAAACTTTGTTAAGAAAAGTTATGCAAGGAAAGATTATGAATTTTAAGAAGGTTCGGAATATATTTTCATATAAAACGATGATGTGCATGTACCTCGTAATATTTATAAAAATTCTCATACAAAATTTAATAGTTTGAATTAAATTAATTCACTTATAACTGTGTTGCTTTTTAAACCTTGTTTATGAACCGCCAAACATTATTGAGCAAAAGCTTTCTTCACTAATGAAACTCTTTCCAAATTTAATTGATGAGAGCAAAGCTTAAAATTTAGATGACGAATTTAGAAATCTCCAAGACATGAAATAAATATTTTTCAAGCTTAGAAAATTTTCTTGACTTCAGGCACAAAATCTCTAAAATTAAAAAAAAGCAGATAGTGAGTTAGTGTTTCGAACGTAATAGAATTTCGTCCTGGCACACCTGCAAACGTGGAAAGGATATTATCAAAAGGTAACTCAATTAAAATTGTTTGCTGGTTTAGGGAAAAAACTTATAAAAAATGAACTAGTCGAATTCATTCAGTGGCTCCTTTTTTACGCAAGTCTAACGCATACAAACATAATAAATCAGCGACAGACTCATCTACTCAAATGTGGGGATAAATGAGTTTCAAACATTCGACTATCAAATGTTTAAACAAAACGTTTACAAAAGCGTGCCGTATTTTTACATCTGATTTGTCAAACTTCCCACGATCGTGTGGTATTTTTAAAACATTCGTCTCTATCGTAGATGTTGTCAACGACTTCACGTCAAAACGATAGTCAACGAAATATTCAGACTGGTTATGTAAGCAGCCGGCATTTACGTCGAAGGCATTTTTCGCACAAGATTAAAGTAACACAAAAGCTGTTTTCTTTATTCTACTACGAAAAGGTTTTCGGAATAAACGCCGACATCGCATAAAACCGGGATGATTGCCAATTTGTCTACTTTTTGGCCACAAGAATTGGATAATATTATTAATACGCTCTGTCAGTAGTACATGCCTTAGAGAATAATGGGAGACATTCAAGAGTAATCAATGGTTGTCGGCAATGAGTAGACTAATGAAAATGTTTGTTGTCGAGTTGCTTCTTTAAAAGTCAAGCCCAGCGATGCCAGAATTTTCATCTTTTTCCCAAAATTAAGATATTTTTTTAAATTAAGTAGCTTAGAACCTATTATTGTCACATGTTGTTTTTATGAAATGTTCTATATATATTTGCTCAACTTTCAATAAAAGAACAAGGTATTGCTAAATTATAAACCAAAATACTCTATTGTGTAGAATATATTTAATAAAAACACAAAATCTCAGCCATATTTTTCAGCCTTTATCAAAGCAATTATTCAGCCTTATGGTGTTTGGCACATTTGCTTTAAAAGTTCGACGATTTGTAACACATTACAGACAAAAAGCAACAGTTTTCTTTAATCTATTACCATTTGTCGAATTTAAAGGCGAAAACGCCAAACACGATAAGGATGATTGCCTAACCGAATGAACAAACGTCTTAACGATGCGTCGCGATGATTACAATTACTGAACTAAGAAATTTCTCATTGCTTGAGTGATTTTAAATCAAATTTGTTCGATATCACCCAACGCCGTTCTAAGAAAACCACACATACATACGAGATATGGGTCGAACTATACACCTTCCTGTTTTAGGGAAACCCCTATTATTAAACTAATGTAATTTAAATGTGCTTCATCGCAGGTTTAAACGATATTAACTCAACTCTAATTTAAATATTTAAATTGTAAAAATACTTACCTTGCAACATCGATCTATAAGCGGTGTCTGTAATAGCAAACACATGGGGAGGTACCTCATGCCTTTTTATGCCCTTATACCGTTCCATAATCTTTTCGGTGTAAATTGGTAGTTTTTTGTATGGATTTACAACAACGCAGAAAAGACCAGAATATGTCTGTAAAAATGCAAGATATTTTGTTTAAAATACTGTGTTTTTCTGTATGTACGAGAAATTTACGTAAAGAAACTTTCAACTGTTTAAAAAATAATTAAAATGTTGTTGCTTTATCAGACTAACTAATACTAAGTATTCTTTGCTTCTTATTTTGTACTGACATCTAGAAGTTTAAAATAATATGTCAATATTACACAAAGACATATATTTCGACCCCTCTACCGATGTTAGAGCCACAGTTGCCACTGTGGTACAATAGAACCAAAAATTGTTGTTTTTTATACGTTTGGTTCGCTGGTTCATTTTTTTTATGAAAAGTTAACGATTATAATATAAACAAATTTTGAAAGTTTTATCATGCCTGTAAAAATGTATTTACGAAAATTATTACTCTTCACATAAAGTAAAAGATTTGATTCGTTTACAACACTTGATAGTAATCGATTATTACCTACCCACAGTAGTAAATCAAAGAGCTATATTGGCAACACTGATCGATTGTTACTTTTGTTTACAAGTCAGAAATTGACAATTTGACTTCAGTTTAAAAAGTATTGTATTATGCTGGTATGCAAATAAAATTTAAAAAATTGGTTCTCTTTTATTATTTTGGTTCTTTTTTATGGATTTTGGTCCCGAAGAAAAATTTTGAGTGGCAACGTGGTTAGAGCTGTGACAATCTCTGATGTTTTGTTCTATATTATACGCGAAGTCATTGAGATCCTAGAAAGCTTCCCCGAATAAATCTGAGAACCCGTCACTACGAATATTAAAAATATTTAGTGTAAAAATTTTTTGAATCTTATAAATCTAGAATGGATTAAAAATATGCATTAACTGACACCATCACTAAGGATGAAAATATAACATGAGATCATCAAAAGTTGTTTAAAAAAAAAAAAACAAAAAAAAACAAAAAAAACAAAAAAACAAAAAAAAAAGTATTAATAAATCATATTACGTGATATTTCTGTATATCGCTCTAAGTAAACATTGTGCAGCGTGGTAAAATCATGACAACAGCATGTTTTTGAGAAATTGCCACTGGTTAAATAGGAGTTGAGTTTGTATTTCATTATATATTTAACTTTTACTAACTGACTTAGGCTTCGTTGATTGTAGCATTATGTTTTGTTTTTCTTTTTTAAGTTTTCAATATAAAAATTCCTAAAAGGTGACATGCTAATGCTATTTAATTAAAACGGTCATCATAAAATTATGATTCATTTAAGAATAAACAAACAAACATGCAGTAGCATGCCATATGAAAATCTTATTTTATATGGTTTTTTTAAAGTAATATTTTCAAAAACCATATTGTTAACATGCGTGCTTTGTAATCGTACTTATGTATCACCAATATTGTAAATTTATATTATTATATTATTTTTATTTATTTATTTGCTACTTTTTGTCTGTTTCTGGTATTTTATATTCAAACCATGTTTGGTTGGCTCCACGCTCTATTTCTTCCACGAATACATTAAGTTTTATTTTGTTAGAAAACAGAAAATTCAAACGAAATAAGTTGCACCAAATCGAATACAAAAGCAAATTTACCCCCATTGAAAACAAACGTACACACTAAAAATTATGTTGCTTAAAAACATACTCTCAGCAATTGTGAATGATGTAATAATTTGCATTGAGGCATGGAATAAACAATTATGTAGACATATTTGAATACATCATATGTGCTTAACTTTTCATTAGGTTTTAAGAAAATTGTTGACATAAAAAATTCCAGACTACATAAAGACATTTTTCAAATTTGTACATGGAGCAGCTTTCTGCAGAGAAATAAAAATTGGCCATGCACATTCACGCATTTCAGCTTTCTTACTTTCACCAGCGCTCAGGGCATGAAGTCTACATATGCGATACATAGATAGTGCCAAAGCTAGAAGAATTTATTGTGTGAGGCAGGCAAATGGAGTAGTGCTTCTGGACATTCGATTTGAAGTGCCCCAAATTGACCGTGAGAGGAAAGCCTTCTGTAGGAACTTTATTCTACACACGAACCATTCGGAAATAGAACAAGTTCCCACTGTGATGTGTTGTGCGGCTCACTGGTATCTCAACCACAATTAGATGTACCAAAAGGAAACTCAGGTTCCCTTATATCAGTTGAGGACATCCCGTTGTAAGTCGTGGCTTTGTTTAGCAACTTTCTTTTTGCCAACACCGCTTTTGGCAGTTGTTTTCCCGAAACATGTTCAGTTTGGTCTCTAACTTATGCATGAATCGACTTCCAAGCGAACAACGCGTTGCAAATTATTGAATTTTATTATTGTTGATTCGACGCCGTCCGCAGCGATTTGGCCGATGTTACTCCAGTAAGTGAAAAGTTTTGCGGAAGGATTTGGGTGTAAACAATTTAAAATACAGCTGGCACAAGAATTGAAGCCGCAAGATCTAAAAGCCTAATTTGTTCAATGTCTCAAAAACCATCCCATACACAAATATTATTCATCTCTTTTCAATAAAAATTTGGTTTTTTTTTTTTTTTTTGAAATGCAATATCCGCAAAATTTCAAAAAGTGAATTAATCAAAGAATGTCTATTTTTTCGCCTATGACCCAATTTTATCTCAATCGAAAGGAGTGGTGTCTAATTTTTTGTTATTAAACCCATATCACATATTGAATTTTCTATTTTTGTTAGCATTTTGTTTTTAATACATAATGAAAAATGGTACCGTCATTTTATAAGTAGTAAAATTTGTTTTCCAAATCGGTACTACTTAATCAAAGCTATTTTCCATCCCTCTTACAGTGCCTACAAAGTAGGATCGGACAGATCGAGAAATTACTGAAGGTTTACAAAACGGGTTTTAAGCCAATTATTGTTTGTTTATAAACACATCTTTAAAGAATTTAGCTTAATAATCACTTGCAAGCCTATTGTACGTTTTTATGAATGTGTGAATATATTTGAAACGCATACAAAATTTCATAAATTGTTTTTATTTTCAATGGAGTTGCATGAAAGAGAGGCTTCTTTCGGCCTCGTAAAATCAGCAGTTAAATTTATCTTGTACATTATTTGTATTTACTTTCAATATGAATTTAATTTTTTTTTACATTATTCTTCTTTTCAGCTAGTTCCGGCAAACTGACGATAAATTTGGCTAAAATTTTTAGGACATTGAAATTCTTTCGCGTTGCGCATGTAGCTAATAATTGAAAGATTTCAAAATAAGATGACTACGTAAAGTGTTGTACGGCAAAGTATGTTGTTTTAAATATTATTTTAGTTCGAAGCACGAATGTGTCAGTGCAATAGTTTTTTACAAGGTTTTTCCCATTTCTGCTTTTCTGAACATATATTAATGAAATTTCTCCGATTTTCCAAAATGGGTATTTCTAATGCACTTGAGTTTAATCCTTTATTGGAACACTGAAAAATAATTTTTAAAATTTAGTTTAACACTTAGAAAGTTATGCTTTTTCCAATACAAAACATACGGACATATTTTGATATTGTATTTCATGTCACAACTTCGGGATTCTGTTTTATTGACCGACCCAATTGAGAAACGCTTGTTAAATTTAATGAATGCTTTAGGGATCTTTAACCATGCAAAATCCATACTTTAAGCCACTTTAGTTTTAATAATCATTTATGAATTAGGGCTTAAGTTTCTATTTCATAGCAAATAGCCTTAACTTGAAGAAATTGTAAAATAAAATTTATACGAAAATTATGTTTTAAAACACATATTTTTTATAAATACAGCAGTTTTCAATCACAGTTCTTTATCGCAGTTATGAACATTTTCGAAAATGTTCCATTTGGACTCAATAATTCAACAGAATGAAATGTAAGTAATAAATTTATGTATATTTACATTAGGAATATCAATTAAATTAAAGTGTATCGTCATTGATTTACATTAAACAGTCGTCATGTTCTGATACAGTTGTCATCAATTAGAATTGATTTGAGTCGGTGTATGTAAATAGAATATAACTACAAACAAGTAAAATGTCTACATACAATCTCTACGAAAGTAGAATGTTTTTACAATTAATCAATCGCCACAAAATGAATTTCACAAAGAATGTAACGCTAGAATACCATATAAAACTGGGTGGGGATGGATTTAACAAGGGAAAACAGTTTAAATTATTATTTCAATCAAATGACACGGCTATAAAAGCGTTGTGCTTTAACAGTGCTAAAAGAGCTCCTATAGATATGCCGAAAATACAATTAACATTATTTTACAGCTCGAAACTGATCTGTGTAATGGAACAGGAGCACATTTAACTTATATACTAAAAGGAAATATAATACAGGGTGCGGCTATAACATCTGCATCTGCCAATTCGGTTATGACATTTCTGCAGTAAACAAACGCATGATACAAATGTATAAGGCAGTTTACTCCGCAAGAACGCCATCCTAAATCTCAACGAAGAAATTGTCAACGAAATTATGATGACCGATGAGGGTCATTTCCATCGTATAAACATCTAGTTTACTGCGTGGTGCCACGCGGGCTATACCGCGAATGTGGACGACACCACGAGACTAGAGAAAATCCGGTTCTAACAGGACAGTGCAACGAAATACACTGCTCTGAAAGAAGCAGTGCAGGATCTCGTTTGGCTGATTTGCACTCGCCAGTAGTGCCTTTTAAAGCGTGGACTTTACGTCAACATGCTTTAGACTTTTGAGCTTTTAAGGAAAATATTCGCCAGGAATGCGAAAACCTGTCATCCAAGTTTCTGACAAACAGACCCATGTGGCCACTTAGTCGATTTAATTTTATCGACAAGGAGGGAAAAAGTTTTTATTTATAAGAAATTTACGGTAGAAGATCATCGGGTTATTACTTATTGCAAAGCTTTCAGTTTCGTTATAGTAAAGCCATTATGTACAAAATACAATCCAATTTAAATTACCACCTTTAGATTGCTTTTCGAAGACGATCCATTTCAGTTAGTTTTTGGTCACCTTTTCACATGTTTACTTTTAAATGCTGCAACGTTAGGAGATTAGCCGCGTAGACGCCGTCTTTGACGTTTGGCTAAAAGGTGTTTTAGAAACTTCTCGTGCAATACAGCTAAAACCGGCTGTCTTTTGTGGCTCGTGGAAGCATCTTGTTAAAACAATTTATTGTCAAGTTCATAGTCTTCATCTGCACACCAAAAATACCCCATTACTTTCACTAATAGAATCGACATTTCTTGTGCGGTGTGCACATTATGATGGCCTAACCTCAACTGCAACGCTTCCGATATTCTGACGAATCATCAAATCATGCAGATTTACTTTTGAATCAACCGTCAATTCGTCAATTTGCAGACGATTTTGTGATCATTTTTGGTTCAAGGAGAGTGAAAGCAATCCTTACAGACTTCGTTACATGGCAGGTGTAACGTCAACAGAAAAAAAATTTTAATTTAGAGATAAAGCTGATTTCGAGAAAATGACCTTCGAGATTGCCCAAAGGTTTATACTCTTTGCGACCACGTACAGTCAATGGTTCATTCTGATAAAACTGCCACAGTTAATGCTTTGGAGATATCACTTGTTTTCAGCAAAATAAAGTGCTTGAAAATTTTACGCCCAGATCTTAATACATGCATTGAATAAAAAACATATATTCGATTACCTACTTGATCGCCGACATCGTAAAGTATTGCTCGACCTCATATAACATTTAATACAAATCTGTGCGCACAAACAATAATTCTACTTGCTTTAGCGTTGGAAGTTTAAAAACATGAGCTGCCCCTTAAAAATGTACTAATTTTTTCACCTGTTTACACCCAACAAATATTTAGTTTATTCATATTCTTATAGAATCGTGCAATTTCAAAGATCTCCACTATTTTTCACAGCTCATTTCTCATATATAACATGAAATTGAGACCCATACTCTCCACAAGGTGAGCACTAAGAATGCTCAATTCTGGCGTTGGTCCATCGATCGGTGAGATCGGTAAGATAATATTTGAATTATCGGCCCACAGGTGAGAGTTCAATTCCATTTTCGATCGGTTAGAAGTGGTATTAGCAATAACATTACATGAAAGGAAGTATTTCTTATAATTCGTTCATTCATATCAATTCAGAAATCGTTGTTAACAAGAGTATAAAATATTTTTTAGTTTTAAACGTTAAAAACACCGCACTTGAGGATTTGACTTGCGGATCGCGGTATTATCATAGTTCGAAAATATTCGGAACATACTTGAGTGACTTAGTAACTGAATATTTTACATGAATTTATATTACAAAACGTATGTGAATACGTTTGTATATACATAAACAAAACCAAATGCACACACAACACATTGCTACAACCAAAAAATTAAACCTTTTTTGGCTTGTGTCACAGATATGTAATACCATACATACATACATACATGTGTATGTATATTATATATGGTTTTATAACTTTTTGTTGTTACTTTAAGTTTATATTTCATAGACTTTTTCATTTCTCAGGAAAGCCAGACAAATTTCAAAACATATAAAAATTCTTCACATAAAAAATACATAGTGATTACAATTCGATTTATATATTTTAGCAGATATAAGTTGCATTTCATGGTATTTTTGCAAGTGTTCTTGTATCTGGTTTGCAAATTGTGAGTATCTATATAAAAAAATCTCCATATATGTTTTATCAATATTGGAAAACGAAAGATCCTAAAGAGTGTATCACAAAAATATGTACATAACATAAAAACAATGACATGAAAATTTCGTACATTTTTATTTCGCCGTACGTCTTATGCTGTAATTCGCTAGAGGTAAATCTTCATCGCAAAAATTGTAGACATTTTTCTAAGCGTGCACAATTGCTTGTCGTTAAAATATGATCGTAGGAAAAACAACTCGATCATATGCTCGTTGCATTATTACTTCAACGGTTAAAATACTGTGTAGTTATTATAAATGAGGCCAAGTTTTAAACAAAATATAGTCAACAAAATCCATGGAATCGTCTTTGATAATCGGAAACTAAAATCGCGTATCCATGAATATTTGGATATGAAAACTAGCCGGCTGATGGATTCCACTAAAAACATTCAAAAACTGTTCGGATATGTTGAACAGAGTTTTCAAATTGATTTTTCAATTGCGCGCAAAACATGGTTCTTTGGTAATTAAGAAAGTCGTCAGCTTACAATGGCTCTCAGAAAATGGCGTTTTCTGAATGGATACTCTGATGCGCACAAGTAAGAGGGTAATTAACGCCTTCTGCTTGTATACGAAGTAAGCGAGACACTGATGAACACAAAAGTTCAGTGTTGTCTATCATCCATATATAATAATGTAACCTTAGCCATCTCTAAAGCTGGATTCACCAATGGTTTCAGAACAAATTTCACGTTCGGAAACATGTTTTTTAATATGTAATTTGACGTTTCTGTTTTAGAGAGTGGGAGAGAGGAAGAGCAAAAGAGAGTAACGTGTTTCGGAACCTGAATTGGTTTAACTTTAATTCACGTTTCGAAACATTGTAACTGTGCTGCCAGAAAGTTTAATTTCTTAAGAGAAGTAGAACTGAGATGCCACAACATATTATATTTACATATGTATAGTAAAATACAGAACTTGTTTTATACTTTTGTATGTATAACAACAGACTTGTTTCACATTGTTTGTGTATATAATAAAATACGAAGCACTTGTTTTATATTGTTTGGAATTAAAAAATATATAACTGGTGAATATTGTTATAAATAAAATTAAATAAATAGTGGTATTGCCCAATTGTAAAACTCACACACATGATGTTCCAGAACAAATGCGCGAAGTGGGTGAATCGCTTCAGAGCATACTCTCGAAAAACTAAAAATGTTCCAGAACGTCAATATTGTTCTGAAACCATGGGTGAATTCAGCTTAACACAACTTCATTTATATTATGAGCTGGTAGAAGGCAATTCGAACGCAACTTCGCACATATTGCAAGCTGGCATCATTGTTCGCTGCTGGGTAATAACATATGTAACTTGCTGAAAATTTAAGAGTAGTCTAACAGCTGTTAGATTAACGGCCCTTTTCACAATGTATGATTAAATTAAATTTAACCAAAAATTAGCTAATTGACACTTTTCTTAACAGGCACTTTTTAACCGATGGTTAATCATTTGCTTTTCACAGTCATTTAGTTACTTAACCAGTGCATTCTGTATTTAATATGGCAACATTTGAAGACTTACATGTATGACTTCTAGTTTTTTCATTTGTAAAAAAGGCAGGCTAAGTTTTTTAGGAAAATCAGATTTCTTAAATGATATCAGATTTTCGAAATTCAAATTGAAAACACTTCCCTAAGAAATATTTACAGTTTTACAGGACTTTTTTAATTCATTTTAATTCGAATTTATATTCTTTTTTATTTCCGCATGTGTAACTATATTAAGTTACATTGCGATTCCATAATTAATTAAGATTACATCGCTTGAATCACTTGAACTGAAACTGTGAGGCTGTTTTTCTCGTGTGCTCTTTAGAATGCGGCATTTTTATAAATTTTTTTGATAGTCTAACGATTTCCTCAGAAAATTTTTCTAAAACACGTCAAACAGTTGTTATTGCGACACCACAATAATCTCTTACAACTATTAGAAAGTTGCCTGTTGGGTAAAATTTTAGGACCAATAACACCTTTTGGGTAGCTAACAAAGCAAGATTTCTTTAATTAAAGGAACATTATCCAAATACCAGATATATGTACAAATAACGAAGGATCTTACCTACTTTTTGCAGACTTTATATCATGGCCTACGGCATCGACATGTAGTTCACTGCATGTCGACATGATCGACATGTAGATCACTAGATAAAGAGAAATGATTTCGACCTTCAAGTACAATTTTTTTAGAATTTACTTCACTTGATTTACAAATATTAAAAAACTATATGTGCAAGAACAAGAATTTGTTCGGTTAATATTTGTCAGTTAAATTTTAATCGTACATTTTGAAATACAATTTCAGCTAACTGCTGGTTAAAGTATCAGTTAGCATTTAATCACACATTGTAAAAAAAGCCGTAAGTGTTACAGGGCTGAATATACTAAGCCACGGAATTATCAAACTGTCCTAATAGTAAAATGTGACTGCTTGTTGGATCTAACTACTATCCAAGAATTTTTTATAGGCGTGGCAAATTTTTTTCCCTAATTTAGTCAGGTACGTAAACAAGTTTCACTCTTAATCGAGAATGAGTCATCCGATTTTCAAAAGTAAAACTCCGGAAGATGTGTAACAAAATTGTATTTATTTTAGTCGCATATAATTTTTTCTCTATCTCTTATCGTTTTGGAATTATTCAGAAATTAATGGAGAAAAAATATTTTTTTCGTGCGAAATTCGTAATTTTTTTCAGCATAAAAATGGAATAAAAAAAAACAAAGCAAATATTCAAAATTTTTAACATTTTTCTGGTGCGGTAAATTGAAAATAACATATACATTTTTTACCCGATTTTTATGGTTTATAGCTTATTTTATTTTTCAGATATGTAGCTCTCAGAAAAATTGCAAAATGTTAATAATCTGCTTTGTTTTCTTATTCCATTTTTATACTGAAACAAAATTTGTTCTCCATTAATTTCTGAATAATTCCAAAACAATAAGAGATAGAGAAAAAATATATGCATGTTAATATGTATGTATATTTATGTATGAGGGAGATGAGGCAAAATATATTTTTAACTCCGTATTAAAGAGACAACTTTTCAGTGGTTGATGCGACATACTTAGCCGGGGTTAAATTTAGAATGGTCATCCACGAGTAAGGTTTAGCTTTTCTTGTCTATATTTTTAAAAAAACACAGTTGAATCATATCTAACGTCTGAAACTCTAAACTATACACATTAAATGAGTGATGCCATGTTTGCTACATTTTTGATATGTTTGATGATCTGATAAACTGTCAGATAGCGCAGCGATGCCACCTTATATTTTTCCACCGTTAAAGCTACTGAATATGGGACTGTTTTTGCTGCATGCTAACTGCTTCCATACAGCTGCTTTTTAAATGCAGTGTAAATAGATATTTTCCATATTGACCAAATATGGTGAAAATCACCTAAAATGTGTTAAATGCTAAATGAGGTTTATTAAAATGTGTTAACAAAAAAAAAGATATATAAGCATAACAATTAAAAAAAGTATATAAAACAAAAAGATATGTATATCAAGATTTGAATAAGCAACAACAGAAAATACAATTTGTCGAGGTGAACAATGAATGTTAAGAGAAAAACTAAATCTTAAATTAATTTATAATGCAAACTATATTAAGGCCCAGCACATGTTTCGCAATTAATTTTACATTATGAAGTAATTTAAAGTGCGGTTTATATAAAAAGATATTATGCAAAGTATAACTAAATTTAAGCAAGACAAGTTTCATTTCGCAGCACTCATGATATTTAAAATTAATTACACGTTTCCATCATTTCATTGGGAGCAATTAGGATTGGAATTCCGAGACGAAATAATTTTATTTGCACTTTGCTATGTAACGTCAATTGTAAAAGTCAATAGCAATATTATATAAATAAAAGCATACATATCGAATATATAACATATATATCGAATTGGAATTTTCTTCTAAAATACATTATTTTGATAAATGTTAATATTAAAAAAATATTAATTGAAAAATATGGTGGGATCAAATTAACACATTCAATATCCACCCAAATCCCACAAAATAAAATTTGTTTTCTTCTTTTTATTTAGTTTCAAGTAAACAGAGTCGCTGGTTCAATCTAAATTGTGGGCGAATCAGCAACAACAAGAATCAAGTACAAAGTGAATTATGTTTTAATTTTTACAAATTTTAACTATTTGTGCTCTCCGCTCAATTAGCTCTCCTAAATTTAGAACAACTGATTGCAGCATGAATAGAGGTCATTCCCTGAATGCTGGCTCAAATGAAGAAAAACCCAAATATGTAGAGAGTGTAGCAAACCTAGTGTTGAATCATATACACCCATTTATTTTGCACTAACAACTTAATGTAAAAACACAAAAAACGTGCAAAGTTTAAACAATTAAGTATGCAATAATCGAAAAACTAAAACAAAATAAGGTAGTCAGCAGTTGCTATTCGCAGTCCATTCGAAAGACAGGCTAAAATAAGATGACAACAAACAATTACGACTATCTGGTTTCAGAGCTTTTTGCCCATTTATGTAGAATGAAGTCAATGCAACTTGGGGCAATTAAAGCGGTTTTATAATACTTTTAAATACTAAAGTACTACTACACGTTTATTAGTTGCGTATTTACGGCGAGTTATTTCGTATATATATATATATATATATATATATATATATATATAAATTTAAAACTAATGCAACAAATGGAGGTAATGACAAGGAAAAAAGTGTGAATTAACTGAAAATAAAACTATTTTCGAAGAAAAAGTTTAACACTTTTAAAGGCGTTAAGAGGGTGGCCAGCATATTTGATTCACCAGCACGAATCATGAACTTCTCGTTTTGGCAATAGTTGGTATTAAAAATTTATTATTGTATTGGCCTAAATGTTCGTAAATGTATATTAAGTTCATATGTTGTTATTAGACATTTATTTATTTCATTTTGTGGTTTTCTGGCTTATGATATTAAGATTTATTTTCTATACAAACAATTCTATTTGCTTTGTTTATTTACTTTATTTTAGCGCAACTCCAAATTTGGTAGCAATTGTAAAATGTTGCTTTTATGATTAAGTGGCATGAGTATTTTGATTGTATTATTTGTGGCAAGCACTGAGAGTTAATCACGATATTTATTTATTTTTCTTTCTATCGCTAAATCATGCTAATGTTAATGAAATCGTTAGAAATGTGTATGCATGTGCACACTGTATATCTTATAAATAATACATTTGTTAAAGATATTATATTTTTCTCGAAATTTATTACAAGAAATTGGTGCTGCAGTTTAATTTTAAAATGTGAAATTAATTCGACATAGCATAGACAAATAAAACGCTTCATAAGGAACACTGTTTTGCAATTTGGAAAGATATAAAGGGCGATTAACTTTGAGGTGAAGATGAAGAACCTAATCAAATTAAAGATTATTGCGAGTATATACAAAATTATATAGGATTTCAAAAGGACGCACTGTTCAGTACAAATTTTGCATAAATTTGGTGCGTAGTGCAATTCCTGATCTTTAAACTCTGATACAAGTTTAATATGGGTAAAATGCGGTACAAATTGGAATCAATAAAAATATTTTGCATAAGGTTGTGTGAATGTATTCATATATTAACTATATCACCCTGTAAACTTCCCTTATTTGCTCGAAAGCTTCTTTGAACTCTATTTTTTTCGCAGTAATTTGATTGCATGACCTTTTCATCAGTTAAGTGATAAAGGCCGCACTACAAGTATGGCAATTCAAATTCGTTCATTACGACTAAACGGAAATTTTTTTCTCACTCAATTAGCACACAATTTTACTTTCACTATAAAAAAAGCTGCATTTTTCTTGTCATTAGGAAACTTTCTTTTGTTTTGGAGTAGAACTCATGGAAGACCTTTACATATGCAGTGCATCATACCAGAACTAGAAAGGAGGGGAAGATGTAAAGCGGATAGATGAAGACAGATTAGGAGATAGAGTTTGTTGTAACTATTCTTACTTCGCCAGTACCGACAAACAAGGTGCTGTATTCTACTCTTTTAGTACATGACGGTGTTAATCCCTGTCGGGGTTGTTCAGCGACCAGTGCTAGGACAACAACTAACACAATCTTGCATTAATGCACGTCAGAGAAATACGAAAAATATTCTTGACTGAGTGCAACAAATTTCATACTGCAGTCATTAAATAATAGCACGAAAAATACATAACTGGTGTTAACACCCCGTCCTATTTGGAAATTCGGTCAGTTGATAAGAAAACAACTTATTTGTAATCACAAGTGACTACCAAGTGAAAAATAAATTAAAACATTTGTAAAATCTTGTAAAAATTTAGTTTTTATTAAAAACTCATAAATTTGTTTTTTGCCGCATAAGATTTTAGAAATAAATTTTTATATATGAACAATAACAGCTGCCGGCTGTGACATGAGCTGCATATTTTACTTTTTCATTTATTTATTTATAATTATTTATTGCGGCGGCAAAGGGGAAAAAAGTTCAGTGGCTGGCATTCTTTTTTTACATGTTTGTGTGTTATAAAGATGTTTTTTAATGTAAATCTATGAAAGTGTGAATAATTTTTCAACAGTTTTTATTCTTGTATCATATATTACGACTTTCAGCCGTTCGACTTAGATTTTTGCAACAATTTCATGAGAAAACAACAAGTGTACCTCAAAAAGTCGGGTTATTTTAATACCTTTTTTGTAAGCAGCAAAACAAAAAATAAAAACTTTTTATTTCTAAAATATTATGGCAATAGAAAAAAATAGTACATCATGTGAATAGCCCAACTAAGAAATAAAATTTCAAAACAAAATAAAAATAGATGAACAAAAACTGCCATTGAAGCAGATGCAGCTTTTATGAAGTGACCAGCTGAATTCCCGAATCCGAATTCAGTTGAGAACTTGTGCATGTAAGAGCAGTACACCTAAAAATATTTAGCAATTTATAGGAAGACATCCAAAGAGATTGGCGTTCCATCCCAAAGGAACGTTTTATGGCGCTACTTGATATATTACCAAGTGGTGAACTGCTATGATCCAAAATATATTATTATGAAGCTTAGCTTTACTTTAGTGCATTAACATTCATTTTGTCAATGCCTTGACTTCATGGCCAGGCTGAAACTTGCATTAATAAGTATAATATGCAGATAAAAATTCCGAACTACATATAGGCAAATGCTCGTTGATTTTTTGTTAAAACAGTACCAGGATGTTTAAAAAATTAACATGGAAGAGATTTTTATTATTATTCCCTTTTTTAACTTAAAATTTTACAGATATCTAAAATTAATATGTGATATCTTAAACTTGTTGCCACCACTGTAGGTATATCTATTTAAACCCACTGTGTTTACAAAATTATTGAACTTTTTTTACATTTTTTCTAAAATTTATTTGTCTTCGCGTAATAGAACTGTGAAGTATTTGACTTTGAATATGCTATGCAGCGCTATTTTTTTGCATTTTAAAATTTATTTGATATAATAAATTATAAAAAATTTCGCGCAATTTAAAATTGAGACTGAGATAAAATTATATTTAACATAAGTGACAAATACAAATAATTTATAATCAAGGGGAAAAGTGCAAGAGTATTGAAGAATTTGAAATTAAAAAAATTTTGTCTTTTTTGTTGGCTGTTGCATTCGCACATTGAATTACGAGTAGTCAATTGTCAATATTTATTAGGTTCCTCTAATTTATGATCTTCAAGTCTATGTGAAGTTAGAAGGAAAAAAGGATATAATTGCAGAGATTCACAATTGTTTGTCTCATAAAGATATACTCAACTACATATACAAATTTAAATGAAAACAACTTGATGATTTACAATACAAATTTTTTAAAGAATTTAATTTCACTTCATAGCACTGAAATGCATATATACATCCACATATGTATATGTATGGGTGTATCTCTATACATACATGCCTTAAGATATCATATAATAACAATAATAACTTGATTTCTGTATGCCAAAAACAAGGACTGAATTGGATTTTGTCAAAAATATTAAAAGGCTTATTCCATTACAATCATCTATTTCGACTTCGAGCCCTTTGCCTCCTTATAGATCAAGCTAAATTTTGATGTAGCTCTTCTTAGACTTGAATAGGTAGTTTTGTTAACTGTTTGTTTTTCTTGTTCCTTGTTGGAATAGCCTAATAAATTTAAATTTTTGTTAGCATATTCAAACGCATAATTAATGCAAAATTTCATTAGAAGTCCTTTGAAAACATTAATTGAAAAACGAAATAATTGTTTCATTTTTATATTAACATATAGAAAACAATCGATTGGTTGTAAAGGAAAAAGTAAAATTTTTACCATAAACTAAAACATGTCATTAAAAACGAGATCATCATGTTCACACTGAGAATTTGAACTTATTCGAACCGGTACATTTCAAAACATCTATATAAAAAAAATTAAAAAAACACTCACACACAAGTTATTCTGTTCCTTTCTTTGATTTTTCTAAATAATTTAAATCATCCTCTTTTTTAAATCAATTAGTAACATATTCTCATTGAATTCGGAAACTTCGTTTTAATCTTCAATATTATTGGGGTCATTTCGTAAATTATTATCATAAAATGATCTTGAAAACAAACTATTAGCATACACTTTTGTATCGATCTCTGGTTCGTATTAAAAACTATTGCATGGAAAGTTCCCCTATTCAAGAACTATCAATGGTTAATTGGAGTTTTAAGACGGGAAATTTTTTTTTTAAGTTCTATTAAAACGGTATTATATTTTGCTAGCTCCTTAATTGATATGCCCAAAGCTTCAAAATGACATTTAAATCAGATCGCAATGAGATTTCAGGATCGACATATACAGACATATTGTGAACAACTACATTTGCATATATAAATATAGTAAGATTTTTTTTAAAAGAAGTGTAGAAACAACACTATTCGAATATTCATAAACAACTGTTCGAATAACATTTTATTGTAAATTGAAAAACATTTCTTTGTTCTAATATTTATTGTAGCAGTATATGTGGAAATTGGTGGACAATAAGGGAGTCAGTTTTAATTTGATATCGTGCGGTTAAAATCATTTGGAAATCCAACAAGTAAGCCTTATATTGCGAATCAAACTGATCCGAATAACTTAATTCGTGAATTAGTGCTCTCAAAAAACAAGTCTGAGCTTCTTGCATCAAAATTAAAACAATGTAATTTGGTGCAAAAGGACGTGAAAGCCTCGTACTTTCGAAATAGAGAACAAGCCTTTTTGAGTTATTTCAGCAGGGAAGAAGGTTTGGTATTTTGTGATCGCCACATACATAACAAAATAAGTTTGGAAATTTGTTACAAATTCTTGGCATTTTGTAATATGAAAGCTTTTGTGGATTCGTTAATTGCTTTATTTTTTACACAACAACAAATATATTTATTGTTGCCGATTTTAACCGCACGATATCAAATGAAAGCTGGCTCACTTATTGTCCATCAATTTCCACATATACTGCTACAATAAATATTAGAATCTACCCTAATGATCTCGATTTAGAGTTACAGGTTAATAAAAAAATACTATATTATAATTTTTAAATCCAAGAACCATGCAAAATATCGTTGCACTTTAGTTGCATTACCTGCTCATCCAACGAAATGCTATACTCATACATATGTAAGCTTGGTTGCATTACAATATTGGGTACCTGCGGTAAATTGGAAATAAAATCTAAATTTTTTAACCGATTTTTATTTCTAGCACCTGTTGCCATTAGACAAAAGTTCAAAGTGTTGAATATTTAAGTTTAAGATTTAAGTTTTTTTAAATTTCATTTTTAAACTGAAAAAAATTACGAATTTTGTAAGAAACAAACTGTTTCTCGAATAGTTTCTGATTAATTCCAAAACGATAGGAGATGGAGAAAAATTACATTCGGCTTACTTTTGAAAATCGCATGATTCGTGCTCGAGTTAGGGTGAAATATGTCTACGTACCTGGCTAATTTAGGGGGAAGAAATTGTCACGCCCATAAAAAAAATCTCGACCTGATGGAAAAACAATAGAAAACAGATTCGAGTTTATCGCATCATAATTCATATAGTGCACATAGTTTTATTTAAAGGAGCGACAAAAAGTTATTTTTTGCAGAGCAGTGTAATTATTCTAAGTAGAATAATTTGAATTAATAATACAATATTTGCAAACTTTAAAAGCTTAAGATGTCTTTTTTAATGAAAATCTACATATTTTCTTGTTGAATGCTTATTGGCGAAATTTTAGAAAGCATATAGTATTGCGGACGTCAAGTTGTTTTCAATAATATAGTCCATTTAACGAACGGAAAGCTATATTTTTATTGCAGCAAAATAATTGATTATTATTAACGTATAATTTGTCTTTCCCTTACTTTATGTCCCATTGTAGTGAGAAGAGCTAAATTTCAAGATTGAAAAGCGTTGCCCATCCTTTCCATACCTTAAATATGTATGAGGATAGCATTTCGTTGGATGAGCAGGTAATGCAACTAAAGTGCAACGATATTTTGCATGGTTCTTGGATTTAAAAATTATAATTCTAAATCGAGATCATTAGGGTAGATTCTAATATTTATTGTAGCAGTATATGTGGAAATTGATGGACAATAAGTGAGCCAGCTTTCATTTGTTTGTTAGCTGACATCGGCAGCCATTTATTCAGATTTTCCAAGCAAGAAAGAGAAAAACTTGGTGGTATATCTAGAGAATCGGCCCTAAGTCCCTAATTCAAGGATTTTCGCAATGGAATCGGACATGACTTTTGTAGTCGATGGCGCAGCACTTAAGAATTGAAATCAACTCAGGAAAACACATTTTTACCTTTGAAATTAGTGGTGTATAGTTCCAATAGTATTTAGCAAGCTTAGCCTTGATTTGGTTGGGTGGTTGCTTATAATAGTCCTATTTAACTTTATATTTCTTAATTAATTTCGTGTATAACCAAAAAATTATTCATCAAAATAATTTCCGTTTAGCTATCGTACCTATTTTTAGCTTTCATCTAAAAAAATAATTGATTATATTTCCTGCATCGTGTTAATAAATTAATATACATATGTACGTATAATGTAAATTGTTTAAGTATTATTTTTTTCCAATTGGCATTTAAAAATAAATTATTTAAAGGTAAATAAAAGTACAGAAATTAAACAGTTCTCTTGATAAAATTACGTCAACGAATTACGAAAAGAATGATACACAAAACAATACGTTCAAAGAAATATGTAGATGAAAAAAAAAACAAATAGCACGATGGATGATTTTTTTCCCCCCAATAACAAAAACATTTTCTTCTTTTTAGTTATTTAAACAAATTGGTCTATATAAAGTCATTCTACATTTATCATATTAAAAAAACTATCGTATAAACAAATATTTATACAGATGTTTGGCTACTAAAACAACCCGACAGACAGACAAGAAAAAATGAAGACAACATGAATAACTTAAATAACTTCAAAACCAGTTTACAAGCACATCATCACACAAACAGTATTGAAACATTTTCGATTAATTAATAACACTGCGCAGCAGTAAAATCCTCCTTTCAATAAAACTATGTGAACTATATGGATTTTGATGCGTTAAACTCAAATCCGTTCTCGGTTTTTTCCGTCAGATCGGGATTTTTATAGGCGTGGCAATTCCCCCCCAAAAATAATCAGGTACGTAGACCCTAACTCGAGAACGAGTCATCCGAACCCAGAAGGTGTGTAACAAAATTGTTTTTATTTTAGTCGAATGCAATTTTTCTCTATCTCCTATCGTTTTGGAATTATTCAGAAATTAACGGAGAAATAATTATTTTTCATTGCGAAATTCATAATTTTTTTCAGTTTAAAAATGGAATTTTAAAAAAACATAAAGCAAATATTCAACATTTTACACATTTTTCTGAGAGCTACGTATCTTAAAAATCGGTAAAAAATTTGGATTTTATTCTCAATTTACAATATTGTAATGCAACCAACCTTATATATCTATGATGATAGCATTTCGTTAGGTGAGCAGGTAATGGAACTAGTTGAAGTACAAGATATTTTGCATGGTTCTTGGAATCAAAAATTATAATATAGTATTTTTCATTTACCTGGATTTTAGTATTTATTGTAGCAATATATGTAGAAACTGCTGGACAATAAGTGAGTCAGTATTAATTTGAACGAGTAAAACTTATATTCCGAATCAAACTGATCTGAATAACTTAGTTCGTGAATTAGGGTTCTCAAAAAACAAGTCTGAGCTTCTTGCATCCAAATTAAAACAATGGTGCAGAGGGATGTGAAAGTCTCGTACTTTCGACGTAGAGAACAAGCCTTTTTGAGTTATTTCAGCAGACAGGAAGATTTGGTATTTTGTGATCGCCACATACATAAAAAATACGTTTGGAGAGTTGTTACAAATCCTTGACATTTTGTAATATGAAAGCTTTTGCGGATTCTTTAATTGCTTTACGTGCCGATTTCAACCGCACGATATTCACATTAAAACTGACTCACTTATTGTCCATCAATTTCTACATATACTGCCACAATAAATTCGACTAAATAAATACGTCACATATCTTCTGGTGCTTTACTTTTGCAAATCGGATGATTCGTTCTCGAGTTAGAGTGAAATATGTCTACGCCCCTGACCAATTTAGGGGGGAAATTGCCACGCCTATAAAAAATCCTGATCTGATGGAAAATACCGAAAACGGATTTGAGTTTAGCGCATCAAAATCTATATAGTCCACATAGTTTTATTTAAAGGAAAGACTAAAAATTATTTTTTGCAGAGCAGTGTAATATGTATATTAAAACTGTTTCGCAAAATATAATAGAAATGAATTAGCAACAAATTCAATAATAAAGTCGTAACATTTTTCATTCTTTAGTTTTTTCAGATAATAAGTACAACAACAACAAGTCGTGTAAACGGTGAAACGAGAACGACAACAATAACCACAATAACGAATATGGCATGTCAACAATTAGGTGGGCTTAGAAAATCTGTTTACCGAATTGATCATTGCGACGGCCGCAACAACAGATAAATAACGCTAGGCTTTTGCAGAGTTTTAATGGAGTCCACTAATTTTACCAAGCAGAGAGAAGTCCCCAATGCTATAAAACAATTTTATAAGTAGAAGTTTTTTAAAGAGAAAACTTTTTTGAAGGTGATTGCAATTGTCAAAATTGAAACAAGTTTCTTATCATTTTTTTATATAATATTTATGTCCTATAGGGCTATCACACCGAAAGTTAAAGCCTGGTTCCAACATTACATCCCTAAACATGTATTTTTGCGATCACTTCTATTTTACTTATAACACTTAATTCGCAAAAAATTAAATATTTTTAAATTATGAAAAGCGAATAAATGTTTGGAAATCAAATTATTTTCAATAAAAATCATACAAATTCTAAAAGAAAATTTTTTATGCATTCTTGAAACTCAAACGCTCAACACTTTGATAATATTACAAGAGAAGTAAAAATAAGTTAAAATACAATATATAGAGGTCTGCAATGCGAATTTTTCTATTATTCTTCTATAATAATTATTTTGATGAACTATCACACAAGACCGACATCGGAATTATTTATTAGATTTTGCGTTTCAGTTGCCGGTATACTAAGGGATAATATTCAAACCATACAAGCTTGACTTGAGTCATCATGAGTACTTATAACGACTTTCGGAAATAGTTCTGTTCTACTCTGCTGTGTGAGTTGAAAATTAAATTGATGTTAAGTCCCCCCCCCCCCCCCCCCATTATTTTTAGATTATTTACCATGTCTTCCAAACAATAGCTTTTTGTGATATAATAAATTGTCGTAGACCGTTGGCATCCATTTCTTACAGACATTTTTCTGGTTTAAAATTTGGGAACTTTTTACTAGCTTCCATGTACACGAACAGAGTTATGAAGTTGTTGATTTTTATACAAAATTGTTCATCATTTTGCAGCCTCTAATAGTACTCCAATTATATATCATTGAATTTTACATATAATATTCCTATTCGAATGTTTCTTGAGACAGTCGAAATCATATTCGCGAATACGAAACAATTTCAGAGTAACATTTTTACTTTTTGTTAACTTGCCACTAGGTAAATTGAAAATGTTCAAAAACCGGGAAGTTGTTGGTTTTATTCCGTTTTGAAAAAAATCGCCTTCTCAGATCTCCACGTTTTGGGATCCTAAAATCAATACACGCTCGTGATTTCAGGACATGCCTCTACCAAAAAACCCAATGATGACTAAATAAAATTATTAAATATGTACAAAATTCAATGCGATTTCAGAATAAGAAAATATATAAGTTAAATATAAAACGAATTTTATGAATTCGTAATATTTAAATTTTTAAGTAATTTTAAAGTACGTGCCATTGAAAACAAAGATTTTTCAAGAATTTCCGGGGTCGAAAGAAATTGTTTCCCCTTCCCGTGAATAATCAATTGAACGCAGCCCGGAAACTCTAATCAAAATGCATCTAATAGTTGCAGTTTATGCAATTCTTTATTAATAAGATGTTTTCTAAACATCGAAATGACGGCATAGACACAAAAGTTTGCAGCCTAAGCTCTCAAGAAATTATTCAATTTAATTCCTAAACAAAACACCCATCGTCATTATAAACTGCACGTTTTAATAATTTGATTGTACACTTTAATAAAAACAATATATCTATTCAAGTTTACATTAAACAAACAGGTGACAGTAAATAAAAATTTATTTTAATTCTATTTTTTCACATGCAACATAATTATTTTTTATTCTGTATTAAACCATGAAAGAACTGGCGCCTACTTTTCACAGTTGGACAGCGTTCAATGTTCTATACAAAACAAATCATATCAAATCATTTGTCTTTGGTATTGTTGTAATATAATTATATTATCAACATAAACAACATATATTTTGAAACTACAAAATATAATTTGATAGATGGACGATGGCAGATATTTTCCTTTTATTTTATTTCTACTCAAGTCTTCTAATTGTATTTCAGAAACCTTCGCATTATTAAAGGTATTCCTAATATTTTACATATTTAATCATTTTTAGTTTTGTACTAAAAATATATTAAACAATAAACATTGTTACCCAGTAGAGTCTGACAGTATTCAAAACATCTCCTCTATTTAATCCTACACTCCTTCGCAACAAAATATACCAGACTGCAACTTGTTTTCAATAAATGTCAAAGTAAGTATTTATTGAAAGAGATGCACATTGATTTTACAATTAATGTATTGCAAAACACAACGCACTACATTATCTTCAAATCACATTTATTTCAAATTTAATACCAAAATCATGTATAAAAAACGCTTCTCAGAAAACATCTCTGTCATTCGATAGAATACTTTTTAAATTATTTTTCCAGCTCAATTAAAACCAGTAATAAAGCAAAATTCTTTACAACGACAACATCAAATGTTGTTGTCGTTAAAAAAAAAAAAAAAAACTCTCCAAAACCCCAACTGAATACAAATTAATTAAGTTGTACTTTTACAAGTAAATTTATATAAAATTTCATCACATTCATGCAAGCATAAAGAGCCAAGTAGATATAAAGAAAACGATTCAAGCCCACAAAATAAATAATAAGAGGAATTTGTTTTTAAATCATTTAATAACTTTTGAGATTTTATCGACTTCTGTTTAAGAATTTTAAATTGAGCGTAAAGAACTTTGAAAACGAAGAGATATATTATTTTATTTGTTCTTTTGCCACAATGGTTGTATTGGTTTAAAACAAAATAAATTTTGCGTTGGCAAGTTTTTTTTTTTTTTTTTTCAATTTATTACAACTAAATTAAATTTATTACAACAACAAACAAACGGTTTTGCTTTAAAGGTTGTCAATTTTTATAATCAGTATAAGCAAAAAATATGTAGCACAACATTCAAGACACCTACTTAGTTTTGTACGATAAAACAAAATTTCTGTTTAACTGACTACTCGCGTTTATGTGAGTTCCACAAAATAAAAATGGGTTAAAAATTTACATTTTCAGCTGAAACTCAAAAACATACAAAAGGGTAACTGTTTTTCTTATCGGCTTATTTTCATTAATATATTTCGAATTAATATAGCTAACGTGTAACTTATGTAGGAACTAAACTGTGTGAAATTCCTAATTGCGCAATTATCTCATTTGCCGAAACATATAGCAGCATAAAGCCTATGGGTAGTCATCAACCAAACTTTTATTGCATGGACAATCATTGGATTTTGAACATGTATGTTTCTTAAAAACCAAACGCTTAAAAGCAACCCTTTATGTATAATAATATATATAAATAAATACACCGTTTTTTTATCTCTGTCATTTTTCAAAGCCAAAATGGCAGTTGGCGTTGGATTTTTATTTTTGACTGATTAAATTTTCATTGATTGCAAATTTAAAAACAGACGTTAAAACACGATTCTTTCCAAAGATGAAGGTCGTCGCTTTTATTCTTGTTTGATCTAAAAAGAGTATTTTAAACTACCCGCTAGGAAAATTTTAAATAAACCGGGAATTTATTAGTCTTACTACATTTTGCATAAGTCGAGTGCATTGAAAGCGTTCCTGACTTAATTTTGATAGGTGTCACTGATGGCATTCTAAAGAGTATTTCTGAACTTAGATTTCCTGAAAATTTGAATCTATTTGAACAGGTAGATTTCAAAACGCACACACACACACACACACACACACAAAATAAGACAGTTTTAGTACATATTTTGACGAATTGTGGCTTTTTAAACTCTTTAATTTTAATTATGTACTTGCTGATTCTTTTTTCCCAAAATCTTACTAAAAAATTCAAAGTGATCAATTGAGGGGTTTTCGCTAGTTCCTATGAGCATTTCACTGGGGCTAATGCAGATCCATCAGGGAACCTCTACCCAACATTTCTTAGAATAACTAAAGATATTTATTTTAAACTTCCACTCTAATAAGTGAGAAACTGAGAAGCTTAAAACAAATATCAAAATCATAACAAGAACTCACTGATCACTTTTCCTCTTTTATTTTCTTACGTTTTCAGCTTTAATTTTTTAATGTCTTTTCTTAAGGCGATTCAATTCCACAAACCTAGAAAAACTACTACTTCTATAATTTTTATTTTCGTATTACCAAAAGAGTATCGTGGGATAAACAGAATTTAGTCGCATATATATCAGCAACATATTTATAAATGAGCGTATATTTCTAACATACCGATCGCATCTAAAACTTAAAGAAATTTGGTATTTTAATGGACTATGAAAAATGGGTCGTGCTTATTTGAGTTATTAGTTTAAAAGTTAAGAAATTTATTTTTGATAGATAATGAATAAAATAACTTCTTGCATTTGTATACCCTTCACAAAAATGAGAAATGTAATTTCTTCGTAAGACCCCGTAAGAATATATATTCTGAATTCTCATGAATAGCGATGCCGATTGAGCGATGTCCATCTGTCCGTCTGTACGTAAAATCGATTTTCCCAAGCCCCCAGAAGAGCTAGAGACTTCGTTCTTAAAAATAGAGTGGTATTGAAATTCAGAAAACTCCGAAATACGGTTGAGAAAATAAAATGAAACAATTACAAAAGAATTCAGATAAGGGCACGCTGTTTAATTGAAACAACCTGTTGATTAACATTGTTTTCACACCGAATGTTAATATATGGTGGTATCACGTGTGTGAAGATAAATATGCCGAGTTATTTCGTTATGTTATGACGTAAAGAAATTGAAATCAGTGTAATTGTTGTACTGAACATATTTGATGAGTGTTTTGAAGATTTACAACAATATTATATACCCTTATTCTGCGTTTCGATTCGGATCGTAAATTTCTCCGTTTGGCAACTTTGGTATTCTGCGTTCCGTTTCCCGCATGTTATTCGATTTGTTTTTCCATTGTATGTATTCTGCGTTATCGTAGCTACGTTTTTCTAAGTTGTGTATGTACTAGCGGAGATTTTTTCGATTTTTGTTTTAGTTGTTAAAAGAGTGTATAATTATATAAAATGTGAGTATAAAATGCTATAAATTTGTTTTCTAATAAATTTTATTTGGTTATTTTAAATTTTTTGTTACTTTAAAGCCATATTTAATATATTGCAGGTCAACAAACACAACACCTGAGCTGTATGAAAAGCTGCCGAGTATATTGGCAACGAAGGATGGATGGTATTGCGTCTGGATATCATAAGCATCCTTAGGAAGAAGTACAGGCATTCTGGAAGAAGTTGCAAACGCATTTAACTCAATAGGGCCACCAATAAAAACTGACGTTGCATGGAAGAAATTATGACATTTTAATAATTCCTTGCAAATGTATGCACATTAAAAATATTCTGAAGCAGGTTGTTCTCCTCTTCCAACAACATCGCCGCCGCTAACGATTCCATTTCTTCTCTAAACTAAATTTTTATTTTTTAATGATTTTTAGCAAATGAAAATTTAACTCCGGCGCTTCAGGATTCCTCACACTGGAATAGTTTGTCCACAAATGTCGTTTGCTTATAATGTGGCTATTTTTTCTTTCTGCACTTAACTGATGGGTTTATTTGATTATGGTTGCCACTAATAAGTTTTTATATATGTATTTTTCACTGCTTACTCATAAAATTTTACATTTTATAGTTTAGCAATTACAAATGTTTACAAAATTTTAAATTTTTAATGTTTATTTTTCATACGTTTCATAACAAACCAGCTGGTTTAAACATACTCGTCTCTTCTGCTTTTTCTTTCGATTAGGTTTTTTTCCAGAATACCAATTTTCGATTCGAACGTAACTGACAACGGAAACGTAATCGAAACGCAGAATAGGGGTGATAATTCATAACTACAGTCGATAAGCAGACAATGTCTTACACATGATCTTGGAAGGACTTTGGCCCCAGTGACCAAATAAGGCGTTGGCATCCATTAGCGTATACATTCCACTTGTTTTGTGTAATGAAAAATAATATGAAATTTATTTGTTGGATGGTTAAGCAATTTCTATATGCATTTCATTGGCGCTTTTACGAAATCGTCAGTAGACTTCAACCACAGTTTTGAAAAGTTTCAAACTTCTCAACTTATCAAAAAACTTTTATAAACCATTTGAGAATTTAAATGAAAACTTAAAAAAGATTTTAAAAAATCACATTATGATAATTGTAGTTGGCTATGAAATTTATACAAACCAAAACCAACTTTTATTCGATATGACTCTATTTTTATTTTTCTATACATTTATACAATTAGAAATCCTTTGGATAACAATGAAAGTATTTACAAGGCAAAATGAAAAATAAAATCTCAATTTAACTGTTAATAAATTAACTATTTGACATACTGTCATTATACTATTATAATATGAAATTTATCTGTAATGAAAAATATTTTAAACGATTTTTTGTAAAAATATCTCCAAACTAGTACTGAGAAGATTTTTTATACGTAGATTGTAATCATAATTATTGGATAAATTCGTTTACGATGTTCTTGTCTCATGTAAAAATTTAAAATAAAAAAGAAATTCAATTTCCGTCATCAATCACCATTTTCAAAAGTCATTAGCATTAAACCATGCCTCTATATTGCAAATATGCAATATTTTGCAGTTAAGTTAGGGATTGAAAAAACAAATTAAATAAATATCCTGCGTTCACTATTCCACTCTTACGTAATAAAAAAAAGTAATTATACGAAAGCCTCGACATACGCAGATTCTAAATTTTCAAAGGAAACGAAGTTTGTCGTAGAGTATCACATTTAGTTGTGTTCAGATAGCAAATTTATTTGGACGAAAAAACGAAACAAACAAAAATTTACACTTTTCAACTAAAACATGCGCTATTTAAAGCGAGAAGTCGAACGAAAGATAACGTTTAAGCGAAAAACAGCCGATTTACAGTACACCAACAATAAAAGTTTTTCGTTTGTTTAATAAAATCTTAAGCCGTTGTTTTTCCTATGAATTTCCAGTGAACGATAATGATACGAATCATGGAAAGCACTGATGTTTTTAGAAGTAACAGATATATGTATATCTGTTCACAAACTAATTTTAAGTTCATCAATTGTGAATCTTTGTAATAGGGCAACCTAGATTCAGCTTGGTCCTGAAGTTGACTTACAAGGAGATCTGAATTGATGTATGTTTTGCAATAAGTTTTCTTCTTTTAAACAAATATTTATTTAAATGATGTAGTTAATTTAATTTTTACTAGAATGTTTAAGGAACTACGATCTGTGACAGTTGATGACGACCATCTTGTTGAAGCTACATCTTCATATTAGTTGTCATTTATTCAGTCATGGGCGCATATAACATTCAACAACACGCGTAAATAATAAAAAAAATTTTATCGTCAGCGACGAGGTCCATTTCTGGATGAACAGATATGAGAGCCATCGGTTCATATTTCTTTAAAACGTCGTTAGCTAGGCCAGTATTGATAGCGTGTGCTATAGGTCGATGATTACTGACTTCTTTTAACCTGAATTGGATGAGCTGGACACCAACGATATGTGGTTTCAACAGGGCGGAGCTGTGGTTGGTTTCATGCAGCTCATGCCACATTGAGTATCCCGCACAAGCGATTTAAAGACATTGTCATTGATGTGAGCTAGCCACCGATATTGTTGCGATTTGAGCCCGTTGGACTTTTTGTTGTGGGGGTTTCATAAGACGCAGGTGTATGCAATAGGCCCACAAAGCTCATCGAAGTTCAAAATCATGCCTTTGGTTATATTCAGCACAGATTGGTGTTAATAGGACTTTAAGGTGTATAAAAAATGTTCCACACATACTTTCTTTAATTTAAATTTAAAGATGGGAAGCCATTTGAATTATATGGAAATAAATTTATACATATGAAAATACAACGTCTTCTTTAGAACTAACCGAATTTCAACAGAAAAGCTATGCCTAGTACGAATATGTAAATAAATTATGCGTATTTAAGAACTTTGCAGTTAGGCCGAATATTTTTTCACAAGTGTAACATTATAAACGAAAACTATTTCTTTAAATAGCAAACACAAACGAGTATCTGCTTGTTTAACACAAAAGAAAAAAACCAACAGAATGACGAACTGACTATGCCCACGAATAAGAAGAATAATTGCATACTGGCAATCCGTCTAGCTATTTGGCTTACTGATTCGCCAGATTTCCACAATATGAGTTCCAAGTATAAGACACATACGAGTTTAAATTGATCCAACGCCATTCATTGTTTTGGTGAAATAAAAAGTTTGTTTATACCACACAAAAAATATATATGCATATAGAGATGTGTATAAATCCCGAAATGAGAAAAGTGGAAACACTCGTTTATAATCTTGCACATGAATATAATCGTAACCGTTAATGGATACATACAAATATGCAACATAGAAATATTTACTTACATAAATCAAACCCGAGTAATATCTATCTTTGATATTGTGCAACACAGATGCCTCATTAAGACACGTTAGTTCTGCCATATCTTCGACTTTGTCAAACTTAGGCGGGTTCATTTTTTGTATATCATCACGTAGAACCATAACACGTTTGCCGGTTTCGGTTAGTTCCACTTCGACTTCGTCACCATGTTCACGTTTAATACTGGCGGCGACAAAGCCCTGAAAGTAAACATAAAACAAATATTTATATGTAATTATTAGTCGTGCAATTTTGAAAAGCATAATTATTAAATTAATTCCAAATGAAAATAAAACAAAATACTCATAAACTGAACATACTATTGATATAAATCAATTTGGCAGATTTTGCTACCTTAATTTTGGATCAAGATTCTTTAATTTTTTGTTTCCATACACTTTCGGCACTAGAATTCCCTATAGGATTGCAGTCGGAGCTGCACACCGGCCATAACACCGAATTTGTGTTTTTTGGATGCAATCCACTCTTTCAACTTTTTAGTTCATTCGCGTCGTTATAAAGAACATGGGATATCTAAAGAAATTTCTCTTTTATATGTAGCAGTCTGGACCATCCAGATAATATTACTTCTCGTCCCAAAATATAATTTTTTTTTTTTGGCAACACTTTTCTTGACAGTTCAGCTGTTTTCATACAACGTGTTACTGCTAATCATGTTCATGTTGGTCTACAATTTAACCATTGACTTACAAACGAACGAATTTTGTTATAAAACCTCGTATTCTGTTAATATACTGCATCCTGTGAAAATTGTGGTCATGTGAAGAGCATCTAAAAACATTGCAAGAACAGTCAATGCGTCTCTATTTCTGAGACGACGAAGGCAGAAACGTTATGTGAGCGATTCCGAACGATGATTTATTTATTTATTTTTTTTTTTTTTTTTCTTAAAATAGAAGACCTCGACTTGGCTGACACGTATTTTCAACAATTCTGTGACACAATTTACTTCGTGTCTGGGCCCAATTTAGAAAAATTTTCCATGAGGCTATGTTAAGGTTCGTATGTCTATAGGGACAAGCCCACAACGGTTGACGGAAGCTAATATTGAAGAATTTATTCGTTAGATACCATCCGATTTCTTAGAGATATTAAGCCCACTGTACGAAAATTTCCATAACGCAAAGTATCTTTTCATCTGCCCTATCAACACTATCCTCTCACTGCTTACATAGGGGTCGTTCCTTGTATCCTGGCCCTAATTAAAAAAACACTATTGCTAATTATTGAAGTCATTAAACAAATTTGATAATATTGAACGGGGACAGTTGACAGACTCGTCCAATCCATTAAATTTAGCACATAAGTTTAAAGTTAAGATCGATTGTCAAATTTAATAGATTGTTTGATTTTTTATTTTTAAGTTTGTAGGAAGCTCTCTAATTTACAACGAAGCTTGCTTCTGCTAAGGCTAAGAAATGAAATATTGTAAAAAATAATCATTTGAAAATATATGATTTCCTGGAGAGATTAGTGACCATTGTGGGAAGATGAGCAACGGTAAGTATATGCCACAGAAGAAAAATTCTTATGTCTGAAATAACTTTCACGTAAAGAGCTCAACATACAAACATGGATCCCTCACTCCGGATAGCAACAAATTCATTATGCCGCCCACATTAACAAAATAATTCAACTTTTTACGCTGCTCGTTAAACACGACAACGCCGCCATATACTCGCAACATGATAGTATACGTCCATGTTCTGGTAAACGCAGCGTTTTCAAATCGCTTACGGTTTGAAAAACGCAAAGCGCATTTCAGCATGTTCTGAAAACCACGCGATTTGCTAGCGTTTTGCTATTTTCGAAGTTGTGTTCGAGCAATGAAAACATATGTTTTACCATAACAAAACATAAACAAAAAAATTAATTTTAAATTAAAATGCCTTCAGCGTTCTTGCTTGCTATATTAGCTTTAAAAAAGCTACAATCAAAAGAAGTTTTAAGTAAAAAAAAAAACACTAAGAGATTCCTCCAATCCATTGGATATTCCGGACCAAGCGTAAGTACATACATACATATATAATTATATAGGCAAAAAAAGTTCCGGTTTCATGGCATGTTTTCGCGTTTTAAGTTTCATAGCTCTCTACAGGTTAAACAAAACTGCATTTTTGATGATTCTAGAAGGAACATCTCGGCATATGAGCAGAAGTTCAATACCAGAAATAGTGTATATATGTACTTAAAAATAAAAATTTTTATTGTCCAGCGGCAACAGGCTTTTTTGCACTTTACTTTATTGGCGGCAAATTCTTCTTTCATTTAGAGATGTTACATGTTAATACCTACGAATAATTGGTAGTTTTCATCACGGGTAGCCGGTTTCAAATAGATTCTTGTATGATTTTTTTTAGCTCTTGTAAATGTTTGACGGTACCATACAGAATTTAAATTATTTCTGAAGTTTTATTTAGGGTTTTTTTGTACGTTTTAATATAAATATGTTGATTTAATAAATTCCAAATATTAATATCAAAAGTTAAGAAAGAAATAATCAAATAACTTATTTTAAAATCAACACCACTAACATTAATTTTTTTCGAAAATCAATTTGATCAGCTGTTTGCATAAATCGCCAGTTCATATGTAAACAATTGCGACGGACAATTGACAAGTTCAAAGTAAATTTTTAAATTGCGTATTTTTAATTAAAACCGTGAAAAAAGTTAGAAGTTTTTTCTTAAATACGAAGAAAACATATTAAAATTACATTGTGCATTATTTTATTTTCTCTTTAAAGTGCAGTTTAAATAAAATGGACCAGATCGTTTAAGTGTACACTAGCGGTTTGAAAACGCCAAATTTCTAGCGTTTTCTTTTCTCAGAACACCTGTTTGGCGTTTTCAAATCGAAAAGACGAACTTTAAGCGATATGCGTTTTTCAGAACACCTGCTTGGCGTTTTCAAATCGAAAACGCCAATTTTAAGCGATATGCGTTTTTCAGAACATGGGCGATAAACAGAAATTTCCGTCTTATTTGCTGAACCACGTGTGTAGTTTATTTCTGCCTTATGAATATAAATGCACTATTATATTGTAAAACAATTAGCGATGCCATCCATATTTGTTAAGTTTGTGTGAATCATTAGGTGTTTCATGGTAATAGTTAGTTATTCACGGTAGAGGTGAACATCTTTAGTTTTGGTTAAAGGGTTCCTAAGAGTTCGTAAGACAATAATCACTTTGAATTTTTTGTCATATTTTGAGTACGATTCGAATTTAAGACGTGATTTTTGGTTTTCACCTAAATTTATGTTAGTGATCACATACAAAACAACTTCAGAGCAAACTTGAAAATTCTGTAAATATCTTTATTCTCGTCTTATTACTTTTAAAACAAAATTGCTTTAAAGCTATTTATGTAGGTGATCTACCAACAAATATGCTAAATCGTTGACGCTGCTTAACTTAGTGAAAATATACTTCAATATACATAATTTTTTAAAGCATTAATGTAAACTCTTTACGTATCACAATTTCTATTATACTGCACAAGTTTCTTATTAAATAGGCATACACACGTGCGTGTTTGTACATATGTACATACATACATATTTATTTATATACGACTATGTATCAACATATATTATGCACATTGTACTTTGATTTAATTTAACATCATTTCAAAATCAAACGGCATGCATGTGGTGTTTAAGCATGTGTAAAATCTTCTAAACAATCTATTTGCACAATGCAAAATTCATCATTAACAAAAACAACAACAGCAGTTTTTCGCGCACTCATTACAAAGGAACAAAAGACCCAACCCACTCACACAGATGAAACGAATTTTGTATTCAATTCAAACCATAAATTGGTACAATTCAATTCAGTGGAAAGAATGCTTCAAGTGTTCACGATGCTGTGTGTCAACGTAATACTACACTCATGTGTAGGTCTTCTCTATTTTGCTGATTTCGCCAGATCTTTATTTACTTATCATTTACCTAAACGTCAAGTTGAAGGAATTTCATTTGAGAGCCTTGAACTTGTTTTAAATTATTTATTCTACTATAAAAAGACCGCAATTCAAACAAACTTAATAATAAAATTGCTGCGATTGTGTAGAACTGATGCGACACTACAGCAAGTCCACGGCAAAGAAAGATAATCAACATAACCAAACTTTTAGCTTTTAATTAAAAAAAAGATGCAAATTTAATTTTAAGCAGAATATGCAAAATGGGTGCCACACATGTTACAACAACATTATTATCGTCATACAAGAAAACGGACATATTTCGTGTTGGCACAATAATATATTAAACGCAAATTTTGTACGAATAAGGAACAGCTGCATAAAGCTTATCAGGGATGGACGTTCTTTCTATGATCATTAAGCAAAATTGCCGTATTTGGTGCGAAGACCAAAACAGCACCGTTTGACGTGGATTATGAGCCGGTGGCAACTTAACAAACACAATTTTTTTTTCCTATAGAACACAATAACTTACGAAATGGAATAAAAATTAATGCAAACAGGCAAATTTGTTGGTTGAGATTATAAATAAACTAAATTGAACGCCATCTAATAAAGTCAATAAAAGGAAAGTTGTCCATCTGATAGAATGATATCAGTTCTATCAAATTTTATTTAATGATCCAGGCCATTAATTTTAAGCATATTATAGAGAAATACTCTCTTAAATCATGTTCGCTCCGGGAGCAAGAGCTTAATTACATACATATTTGGTTTTACAATTTGCAATTTATTATCTATGATAAATTAAGTTTGTTACTGTATTAATATCTTGTAATTAGGATAATACATTTTAGTCCTAAGTTGTTCTATTTTATTGAAATGTTATTTAAATCATATGGTTTGTTAAAAGCCTCAAATAAACAATTGAAATTGAAATAAATAATTATCCAGGCATATAAATAAAAACATTGTGCTGGATTTAAGAGTTCCACTAAATGCCTCGGATCTTCATGAAAAAGGATTTCTCTTCTTCTGAAGCAAATAGTGTGTGCAGTTAGTTAAAGTTTGTCCTCTTCCCAATTGTCATAGCGGATCGTAATACAAAGTCTTGTAATCTTTATATTTAAGTTATAATTAGCTCCTCAATGTAAATACCGTTCACCTATTTTGTGCAACATTAATTGCAATTATTCACGTGAATCAAATAATTTGTTATTCTAATTTTGATTCTGTTCTCGAAGTTAAATTGACAACAAGCACAGGCTTTATCTCAGCAAATATGTTTTGTACCATGTCTATTAATATTAAAATCTGTAAAACGAAAATGTTTGTGATTTTATTTTTATTGAACATTTTTATTTTGCTATATTAATATTTATATAGGCTAAATTGTTCTAACTTAGTTAAAATCTCAGAAAGACATGATGATAAATATTCCTAGGCACAAAGGAAGTCAACATCAGTTTTATTCAACTTACACAGCAGAGCAGAACAGCTGTTTTCGAAAGTCGCTACACTTTCATCTTCAGTGCTCATGTGTATATTGTGTTTATCACCACTGTTTAGGTGGCTTAGTTGAATGTGATAACAGTTTTCTATTTACACAAATTTTATTGTGAAAAAACAATTCTGAGATTTTAACTAAGTTAGAACAATTTAGCCTATATAAATATTAATATAGCAAAATAAAAATGTTCAATAAAAATAAAATCACATACAATTTAAGCTTTGGCTTGAGCTACCAATGAAAATTGGAAAAAACGTTCACATATACTTAAGTATAAAATTCAAACCATAAAAGTTTGACTTAATGTATAATGGAACAAAAAATTCAGAAAAATGGGACATGAAGAAAATAATCAAATGGTAACACAGGTATCATAACACACAAGTGTTAACATCAGGTTGATACAGTTCTCGGATTCTTTTTCACAATAAAATTTGTGTAAATAGGAACTGTTATCACATTCAACTAAGCCGCCTAAACAGTGGTGATAAACACAATATACACATGAGCACTGAAGATGAAAGTGTAGCGACTTTCGAAAACAGCTGTTCTGCTCTGCTGTGTAAGTTGAATAAAACTGATGTTGACTTCCTTTGTGCCTAGGAATATTCATCATCATGTCTTTCTGAGATTTTAACTAAGTTAGAACAATTTAGCCTATATAAATATTAATATAGAAAATGTTTGTTGTTTATATGAATTCGTAAACAAAGTCGAAAAATTACGGAAACAGCTGATGCGATACACGGACCTCATTAATCGTTCGTGTGTAATATAAAACTGAATTTATGCAATACTACAGTACATACGTACATATGTACATATATTCACAATGCCATCTCTGGTAGGCACAATTTGCATCCTTGTTTATGATGTGCATCGGGCAAGTGTTTAATTTCGTTTAACAGTTGCCGCTTTTCTATGGTTATCGGCTAAAACGATATTATATATAAGATTTTAGAAGAAAGCGTTCACAAATTGTGAATCTATTACGTATTATAAAAATGTAAGTGCGTTAAAATATGTACATAACCCTTTTGTTTCAATACATATTTACATCAGTATCCCGCACGTTCCACCTTTTGTAGAATAACAATTCGTTTACCAAGTGTGCGACAAATTATAACTGGCAGTTTTCTATATTATTTAAAAATAATATGTTTCCATCGTGTGGCATGGAAAACACTAGATATTGTTAATTGTAGAGGAATTACATTACCAAATTTAAATTTATGTATGTGAAAACAAGAACAAAATATAATTGAAAATTGAAATGAGGAGCGCTCTAAAATTATTTCAGAAACATACTGGGATTCTTGCGTGACTGTTATTTTGGACCAGGGATGAAAAACTGGCTTTTTGTCAAATTATATGTACATATAAGTATAGGTACGACCACAATTGTAGTGCAATCACTACATACTAACGAAAGATATTATCATTCAGATACGTGCGATTAAGTAAAACAGTCTGGCATATAATTCATAAAAATTATGATAGAATCCAATATATTGCAAACTGTTTAAATCAATAACGACTTGTATGTATCAAGTTTTTTTATTAGTAAATAGTGGTTGCGCTTTTTAAAACAAATATTTGACAAATATGAATATATCTTATAATATATTTTTCAAACCACGACTTACTTTAAAATGTGTTAAGAAGAAATTCAAAAAGTAGTTGCAATTGTTTGTTAAAACGGTTCATTGTCAAGCAAAAAGTTGTTGTCAAAAAAGTAAGAATTTTAAACATACTTCCATCAAAAATTTGTCTTAGCTATTATAGACAAGGAAAATCAAACTTTAAGTGCAAAATAGTCTATTGAAAATAGCTGCAGTTGTGTCGAACTTAAAATCTGACCTGTTTCTCTCTGCAAACGATTTTCAAACCAGTTTTGCAAAAATACACATAAATTCTATATGTTCTAAATGTGTTGTGATTTGTGAAAACTGCGGTATACGATATGACATAATATACGCCTTTCAATGCTGCTATATACACAATTGATCCTTTTTACTCTTTTTAAGTATTTTTCACGGAACTTAACAGGGAATACATATTCGCTAAAATTGCCATCTTTTGTTGTATTTAAATACATCATACAATAACAGTTGTTTAAAAGAATTAAAATATTGGAGTTGATTGATAGATGTAAACATCTATATCTATATAAGATGTGCGATGTAATCATTAACCAATCGTAAAGCGTTATCAAATCGGTGGGAGCTATATATGAGTGTATTAGTGTAATCATAAGAAGCACAGAGAAACTTAACAGCTGCATAGAACTACACTCAGCACCATCTAGTGTGCAATAGTAGCTACTGATTTTCACTAATTTTCGTGCATTATGTCATGGTAGGCAAATAAAAACAAATAAATAAAATATGTACAAAATTATTTAATTTTAATGACTTTTAAAAAGATTTTTTGCACTTTTCATTAGAAATTTACTGAAACAAAGCAAAATAAGGGAAAAAAACTAAACTTGTCAAACTAAAAGTCTTCTTTGGCTTTGAGATTGTCATTTATACCGACAACAAGAAGTACAGGGAAACCCAACAGCTGCATATAAACACCATCTAGTGTGCAATAGTAGCTACTAATTTTCACTAACATATAATTTTAGCCAGTAAATTTTTAATGATTACTAAAAAATTTTATAAAGTGCCTAAGTGATTTATTACATGATGAGGTGCATTGAATTTTCAGTAATCAGTAATGCCCGTATTCATAATTAAATTCTACCAAGTGGCTAAATTTTTTTTATACAAAAATTTCAAAATATAAATGAAAAAAACTTTGCTACTTGCTACAATTTTATTATGAATACGGCCCTACGATTTTACTGGAAATGCAAATTTAATTTCATTAAATTTACTGCTTACCGCAATTTTTAATGCAGTACATATATACTGGAGTGTGCCCATTTACTAACCAAATAAGTTAAATAAAACAAACAAAGAAAATGCCTATGCATTTACAATATTGAAAGTTTTGATACTTTTAATTGATTAATTAAAAAAATATACTAAAAGTGTAAGTACTTCCAACTTTAAAAAAATCATTACTAGATGTTTACACATCTCCCCTGTGATCGGACTCACATTGCTTTTTTTTATATACGCTTTCGTATAAATGCCTAACGACAGCAAAATTGTAAAAACCAAAAGTTGTTTATTTCTAAGCAAATAGCAAATAATAATTAATTATTACAAAATTGGTTTTTGTTACAGAACATCAACATGTCTAATAATTTCATGTCATAAATGCCTTGTAACCAAATTACGCATAACAAAACTTAGTTGAAACTCCTCCGTCCGCTTATATTAAGTGTGTTCGAGTACCCAAAAGATTTTACAAACTTTGAACTGAATTTAGTGCATTTCACTAAATTGCGTTGGTTTACCCAAACTACAGTATATGAGAACACAAATTGAGAGTCAAGTGGGTGAGTACTTGCACCTTTTTACTGCAAAAATTTCTTGTAGTAAAGTTTAGTACGATAAACACATACAATTCAATATACATATACATATAAACAAACAATAATAACCAAACGAAAAGTGTAAAATTGTTTGGCAAAAGTTAAATAGATATTATAAAAGTCATTACAAAACAATCAATTTAGAAAGCATGCAAATAATAACTTTATAAAGGACATATTTTGCACTTTATTTAAATAATTTGTTTGTATATAATTTCTTTAATGTTTTACTTGTTCACAGTTGTAAAACTTTCAAGTGCGTGGTGAGCCAGTTAAGGCACTTGGTTTTAAGGTATTCAGTAAGATTAAAGGTTATTAAACCATGTAATTTTTAACAAATATAGTCAGCAATGCGTTAGGGAAATTAAATAACACGTAAAAAGAAATTAATTATGTTAAATTGAATTAATATTCATAGGCTAATTGTTCGAAATTAATTTAAAATCTCAGAAAGACATGATGATAAATATTCCTAGGCACAAAGGAAGTCCACATCAGTTTTATCCAACTTACACAGCAGAGCAGAACAGCTGCTTTCGAAAGTCGCAACACTTTCATCAGCAGTGCTCATGTGTATATTGTGTTTGTCGCCACTTTTTAGGTGGCTTAGTTGAATGTGATAACAGTTCCTATTTACACAAATTTTATTGTGAAAAAGAATCCGAGAACTGTATCAACCTGATGTTAACATTATATTAATATTTATATAGGCTAATGGTTCTTAGTTAAAATCTCAGAAGGACATGACACGTTTTTGTTTTAATACCCGTGTTACCGTTTGATTATTTTCTTCATGTCCCATTTTTCTGAATTTTTTGTTCCATCATACCTAAGTCAAACTTTTTTGGTTTCAATTTCATACTTAAGTATATGTGAACGGTTTTTCCAATTTTCATTGGTAGCTGAAGCCTTCGCTTGAATTTGTATGGTAATTATTTTAACGAACATTTTATATTGCTATTGCTATTGATATTGCTATTGTTATTGAATTAATATTCATAATTACAATTATTACATATATAAAACAAATTATAAATTTATCTTTATTCGTGTTCTAGAAAAATATTTCAACGAGTACCAGTAACAAAAACGAGTTGAGTACTTTTTTCATAGCTCTTTTTAGGAGCCAAGCATACCAAAAAAAAAAGCAAACATCATAGGAAAATAAACTAATTTAGCTGTTCAATAATGTTTCGTCGAAATAAATATAAACATTTGAAAAACGCAGGTAACTACATAGATATATTTTTAACCAATAGCTTGTTAATTGTCTATTATATTAAGCGCCTCTGTAAATATTTATAGCGACATAACTGATATAATACTTATTACTTAATTAAGTGGTTTTAATTAAAACCACAAAGAAAACTATTTATAAAACAATCTACAATGACTATGTGTGCAATTAGAGAAAGAAAATATCAAGACTGTTGCAATATATTTTCATTCATTTTATTTAAGATCGCTCAAGTTCGCAACAAGAGAGAGAAACACATTAAAAGTATTAATACTCTAATCATACGTCTCACATAGAGACTTTTGGCCCATCAGACCGGACATTAAGCAAAAAACCAAAGTTAGAAAAGTTGAGTAAGAATTTTCATTGACTTTTTACGATTATGAGGGTTTTATGATACATATACATACATATTATTTGTGGCGAAACGAATAGAAATTGGACATTGACTTTTCACTTCCCGCTAAAATCTGTAAGTTATTGATTTTACACCGTTTTGCAAAATGCGAGTTTTCATCAGATTTTCTGTATACGCGCGCGTGTGTAGGTGCGCATGTGTGTGTGTGTAAGCATGTACCCATTATAAGTTTTTTTTAATAAGCTCGATCGCTTCCAGAAACAATTCAGTTCTCAACAAAAATCCAAGTCTGCCACTGCAAACCGGTTCAAAATCGGTTAATCCTTTCGTAAGATATCTTGAAAGAAAATATTTGATATGTGTTCTCTTTAAAATCTCCAAAACGTATATATCTAAATATAAATATTTTATCAAGGGGTACAATAAATTATCATGTAATTTTTGTTATCAGTTGACTCACTTTTCAAGTTTTCAGTAGTTTATTATATGAATATGTTTCTTTTTATACGCTTTTTATTATTCTCGCTTTTTATTATTCTCACTTTTATGTTTGTTTGCATCTAACTCTCCTTTCGTGTTGTGCTTCCATGCTTACACTTAATATTGTTAATAATGTTACACATACGTAACATTGTATTCGTAGAAGGTTGTTGATGTGGTTCATGTTCTTATCTTCTCGTAATGTGTAAGTATTTTTACACGCTTTCGAAGCCCATTTAAACCAAAATATAAATAATAAACTTAATTGAAAAAAACTAAAAAACACGCTTTTGAAGAAAGCCAATCTAAAAAAATTAAAGTTAATTTTAAAATAAGCTTAAAACAATAATGAACCAAAATACAAGTACAATTGTGAAAAAAAACGTGAGTGTTTTTTTGCCCTATTTTTCGTATATCCAGCGCCCGATACTTTTTTTCCACAATAATACTTTTATTTTAGTTCGTTATTGTTTAAGAATTATTTAAAAAATGTGTATAACTTCTTGTTACGATTTTCTTAAAAAGATTGTTTTTTAGTTTTTTAAGCTTTATTTCTTGGTTGAACCACCACTATGCCCAAATTTTAAAATTTTTCCTGCCCTTTTTACATTCTTCTTGCCACAAAATTTCACCGACTACTGATATCTCAAGCCGTCTTTACTCAAACCTATATTTCACTGTTTTAAGTTAAGACTGCATAAACCGTTGCACAAAACTTGTTAAAACAAACTGTTTTACCAACTGTCGCCAAGTGTGTGGTTGGCTTTATGTTCACAGACCATTTTGTACTTTATGATGTACAAACAATTAATTTTTACCGAACTCCGAAGACTGAAATGAGTCTGACGGGCTCTTATAATTTTTCCATACAAATATTTCTTTATTGAAATAATGTAACTACTGTAAAATTTGAAATAAAGTACCCATCCGAAATTATATATTTTCTGTATTGTAAAACTATATTATTTAACTATTTTGAAAAATTTTTAAAAGATATGAAATATCTTGAAGAAGTATGGCAAGACGTTTACGTATAAATTATTAAAGCAGTATTAAAAGCCCAAAATTAGTATAAAAATAGGAAATGATATGCTGCTTTTAAAACATCTCACAAATGAGAGAAAGTCATGTAAAGAAATTTTTAAGTTCTTCTCTCACATCTTCTGAAAATGGCATATTTTTTAACTTTCTTACTTTACCTCTGATCACGCTTCCACTAATAAATTCAAACAAACAAAACAAAAATTTACTGCCTGATGTATAATTTTATTTGATTTGTCGTTTTTGCTTTTAATCTTATCTAGAAAAGCCACTTTCCTCTGCTCGCCACTCCAATTGCAGGTCTTGTTCTCCAGAATTCATATAATGCACTTATTATTTTCTATGGGTGCAGCCTTATATTTTAACAGTCAGGAGACCAGAATTTTTAAATATTATTTGTAACAGTCTAATCTAACAAACAAGCACCAACGCAACTTACAACTTTGAAGAAACTGGTAGCAAGCTATTGAATTGTAATAAATGAAGAAAACTATTTCTTTCGCATAGTTAGGATATAAAATGAATACTATATCATTAACAAAAATAAAGATCCATTGTTCCCAGAATAAATACAAAATTATTCCACACATTTCATTACAGGGTACACATTTCAAATAAAAACCTCTTTTGATATTATGAAACAAACATTAAATGAAATTTATTATGCCGCATACAACTATAGTGAACTCCCGACAGAATGATAATAAACATTTTATACTCTTGGAAAACAAAATAAATCAATAACACAACAAACGAACAATTACATCACTGCATATTCTAATACTAGGACATTATGTTGCTCTACATTTAAAATTGGCAGAAGAATCGATTTATGCGATTAAAGTAAATCTTGAAAATGTCATGAAAGGATAGACAGATAATCGCTGCACGGTGAACACCGGGAAAGTAAAAAGTTATACATAACTAGTTCCATTTTAAATCGAGTTCAGATTTTGATGAAATTTTGTCAGAAGTTCTCTTTCCAACAGAAATACATGAAAGATATTCGCAAAGTTATGTCGCATTCAATTAATTTTTTCAATATCTCAAAAACCATCTCATAAACAAAAATTATTCTCACAGTGTAATTTTTATGTTTGGCATTTAAATCAATTTCAATTGAAAGTTATTTAAGCACACATTACTCTCATAACGATGTCTCGTTATGTAATTTGTTTTAGAGAGAACACTCTTTTCAATGGGTAACATACAAAACAAAATCTATTATAATATGAAATTTATTTGTTGGGTGGTTAAGCAATGTCTATATGCATTTCATTGGCGCTTTATACCAAATCATCAGTAGACTTCAACCACAGTTTTGAAAAGTTTCAAACTTCTCAACTTATCAAAAAACTTTTATAAACCATTTGAGAAGTTAAATGAGAACCCACAAATGATTTTTAAAAATCACATTATGATAAGTGTAGTAGACTATGAAACTTATATTGATTTGTTTTCTGAATACATATAGAAAATGGCAACATTCTAACATTTTAAAATTAAGATTTTATTGAAAATTAATTCAACATCCTTTACGAAAAATAATGTCTGTTGAAAAACTCCTCCAAACTGCCATTTAATGCAAAACGACTAAAAATATGTTACATGTTTTCCAGAAAAGAAAACGCCATTATAGCAACCAAAACCCAACAAACAAGTTTTATTCGATATGACTTTATTTTATTTTTCTTCTATGTAAAAACATATCAAAACGTCGTAGATTTGAGATTATTCGGAGAGATTTCATTTATATTTTGTAGCTCCGTAATGACATAAGAAGCACTATTATGTACGATATTGACAATATAACCTGGGATGTTATTACGTAATTCGATTCGAAACGAAAACCCTTCAAAATTCTGTGTTAAATGAATACATTTTCGAACAATTTCCGTTTCGAATCGAAATACATATAAACCCCCAGGACAAATTCGGATAATTATGAAATTATGAAATTTCAAATATGACGTAATTTTGGGTTTTTATACTTTTCGTTGGTATTGCGTGATTGGATCGGATCTAAATAAACAACAACACATAAAATTTTTGAAGTGGCTATAATAAAATCAACAACACATAACATTTGGAGAAATATATGAAATCATTATTTGAGAAAATGGAACGATCTATATAACAAAATTTTCAAGGATGATTTCATTTAAGTGTTGATCCACTTACGCCTCAAATGCTCAATACTTTCGATGCGAT
>OY776279.1:34720684-34818184 GCA_963675445.1 Linnaemya vulpina | reverse complement strand
TTCGTGCTGATTCTTTTTTCCCAGTTATATTAAGATTCAAAGTGATCAATTGAGGGGTTTCAGCTAGTTGCTATTCGCATTTCACTGGGGCTAATGCAGACCATCAGGGAACCTTTACCCGACATTTTTTAGAATAACTAAAGATATTTATTTCATAATTCCACTTTAATAAATGAGAAGCTTAAAAACAAATATCAAAGTCATAACAAGAACTCACTGATCACCTTGTCTTTTAAATTTTCTTACGTTTTTATTTCATTCTAAAATTTGTTGGCTTCTTTCCGACTCTAATTGTAGTTATAAGAGAAATAAAGAACAACAACAACTAATAATTGTTTTAGTGTAAAAACAATTTATTTAGTGTGTTGACAACATAAGTTGTTTTAGCGCGGGCACTCGTTTATAAATCGGTACATGTTTTGGGAATTGTCGTTTTATACCTCTTTAATTTTTATTTTCGTTCCAAAATTATTACAATGACCACGAATCTCTCCAGGAAAACAATTTTTTTCAAATGTGTTTGAGTACAATATTTCACATCTTCAGTACATTCCACAGTTACATTTTCATCAAGTATCTCTTGGGCCATGTACTTTGCACACTGATTTTGGTCTCTAAAGGAATTTAGTCAAACTTTACTCGAACTGTTAAGTAGTTAGCAGAGCTCTGTTAACTGCATAATAGGTTAGGTACAATTTTCGGTTTGTGTCTCGGCTAGTTAAATTTAAATTTATCTTCACACACAACAAATTAATACTTTAACAGAATGTGTACTTTTGGCATTTTTCTTTTTATATACATATTTTATGAAAAAATTTGGGGATAAAATTTTTTTAAATATAAAAACTAGCTTCGCTACGTATAAAGTAAAACAATAAAAAATTTAATTTTAACATCGAATTCATTTATTCAAACAAAAAATATTTTATTAATTGCTGGCTATTTTAAAACTTAATCCAAAATATTTGGATAAACAATATGTTTTGTTTTTCCATATTGAGCATGAATAAACAAACGGCTGGGGGTACCGATTCTGGAACAGGCAACATAAAGTTGGTCATGTGAAAAACATGATTCCTCTAAATTCACACCACAAACGTTAAGTGTTTGCCCTTGGGCCTTGTTAATGGACATCGCAAATGATAAACGTACCTGATATTTTAATCGCTTGAATTCCAGTTGGAATCATAGGGATACACGGTATGAAACAAACTTCACCTTTTGATTTATCAGTTAATATCGTAACTCGAATCAAATTTGGCAGTAACAATTTCGCTGCCAATCTGGTGCCATTACACAGTTCTGCTGGATTAATATGCCCATCTTAAAAAAGTTTTAATTTGACACAAAAATCCCAATTTATTGAATTAATTTGTTACAAAAAGTGTGATAAACGAAGAAGCGCTCGACCGATTTTCTGCAAACTTCACATAAACCATTTATTAAATAGTCCCACCAAACCCTAAGCATTTGGTTTGGATAGGTGAGCCCGTTCTTGAGTAATAAAATTACAACAAAAAGAGGCATAAATTTTTATATTTTAAAGATTTTAAAAATATTTAAAAAAGACAGGAAGGAAGTAGTTATTTTAAATTGTATCAAATTTTGCCATTAGCTGCCTGTCCCACGATGTCACTCGATATCGTTCTATCGACAAAATATATATAAACAAAAACATTTTAGAATTTGTTTTAAATATATTTTATCGACAGAACGGAATCGAGTGACATCGTGGGACAGGCAGTAAATTTGTACTTAAAACACAAAGAGCAAATGTTAAAGAATTAATAAGAAAATGTAAATTAAATGACTGAACATAATTTTATAAAGCGTGTCCATATATGTCAGTTTTAATTTGATATCGTGTGGTTTAAATCGGCAACAGTAAATATATTTATTATTGTATAAAGAAATAAAGCAATTAAAGAATCCACAAAAGCTTTCATATTACAAAATGCCAAGAATTTGTAACAAATTTCCAAACTTATTTTGTTATGTATGTGGCGATCACAAAATACCAAACCTTCTTCCCTGCTGAAATAACTCAAAAAGGCTTGTTCTCTACTATATTTCGAAAGTACGAGAATTTCACGTCCTTTTGCACCAAATTACATTGTTTTCATTTTGATGCAAGAAGCTCAGACTTGTTTTCTGAGAGTCCTAATTCACGAATTAAGTTATTCAGATCAGTTTGATTCGGAATATAAGGTTTACTTGTTGGATTTGCAAATGATTTTAACCGTACGATATCAAATTAAAACTGACTCACTTATTGTCCAATAATTTCCAGATATACTGCTACAATAAATATTAGAACCATGCAAAATACCGTTGTACTTTAGTTCCATTAGCTACCTGCTGACCAACATATGCAAGGTTGGTTGCATTACAATATTGGATTGGAAATGAACTTAAATAGAGTGGTATTGAATTTAAAAGAATCCGAAATACGGTTCCAGATCTGGGGAGCTTACACCTATTTCCCGACGCAAAATTAATGTCAAAAACCAATTATTTTTTTGTTTGTTTGTAAATTGAACCTATTTAATGCTTTGGGAAGCCTCAATTGTCTATTAAAAACTAATATACATATAAAATTTCCCTGGGATGATAATTTAAGCTTTTTTTACACACTGAGTATTTTGTAGTATATGTAATAACTAAAATGTTTAAAAAATTTATGTTTTTCTTAAATAAAATCCCTTTATACATTATGACGATTTGCATTAGTAGAACAAATTAATAAATTAAAATTTAATACTTCAATAAAGGGAACCAAAAAGACAACTGATATAAAATCGTTTAATCAAATTATTTGACAGAAAAATTTCCATAGGTAACTAAAATTTGCAATAGAGCTAATGAAGCATGTTTCCTTGACAAAGAGCATGTATGTACTTAAAAATGCGTATATGTAATATCGTGTTCAGACATACCCCTTGATTGCGCAATTAGGGAATTGTTCGCAGTTAAGGCCTTAAAAAGTAAATTAATAAATTGAGCAATTAGTAGTTATTAATACCACTAATTGCGTAAAACTCGAAAAGCAACCCTGGTCATAGGTATGTTTATTTAGAACTGTGTTCAGTGAGCAGAAAAACTTCCTATAATGGCGAGTCAAATGTCAAAAAATATACATACATATAAACAAAAAAAAACTAAATTTTCAAACAAACTGAATAAATAAATAGCCAAAACGAAATGGCTGGTGAAGAAGGTGACCTTTGAGTTCCGTATTGCTGGAATAATGAAAGGAGCAATAGCTGCTTTCTCAAACTTTGTAAAATTGTTAAGTTTTACTTTTTCTTTTTTATAAGCACTGATAATTTTGAATAAAAAATCGATCGCAATGACTCCAAGAGCTCCATATTTCTAGCATATGCAAGTAAAATTCTTTTTAACCAAAATTTGCATCCATTTCTAAAATTTAACACGAATTATTAAACACGAATATTCACGAAACAAACAAAAACACTGTTTTTTCAGCTGTCAAATGACAATTGAGTCAGCTAAATTGAGTATGTGTGAACACTAGATTAATTTCTCAATTAAAATTTAATTGACTCAATTAAAAACGCTAGTCTGAAGACAGTATAACGCCAGACGTACGTAGGTGAAGAGTGTACGAGATCCGGGACAGCCGAATACGGCACTTTTAATTGTTTTTGCTAAATTATGCTGGTGTGCTCTTTTTCTGAAAAGAGAAATGGCAACCCTACACTCAGAAAAGCCGCGGCCGGCGTACATTTCAACGATGCAATAATAGGAACACGTCTTTCAATCGAATAAAATATTTTCATAGCATCGCACGTTGAAGATAGAAAGCGTTTAATAAATGCCCCTTTTGCATATGTACATATGGACATTCATATAACTAAACTGTATACATATGGAATAGAAAGCAATGGAATGCTCAATTTGCCTTTAACAAACGTGGCCGCTTTCTTTATTTGTTTAATTGTTTATCTAGTTTATATAATAAATTGTTTAAATGATTGTTGACAAAAGTTTGACAAGGTATTAAAATGTCAAGTATTAACAAAACCATATTTAGACTTCAGATTTAAGAACAAATATATTTTGTAGGTAGTTAATGAGTTAAACATTTTGATCACAGAATCAAAACTCGCTATAAGATTACGGTTTTATTGAATTTCAAATATAATACAAGTTTCTTAAACATATAAAAAAAGTTTAGGTATTATTAGGTTTACGTATAGCGACCTTCGAAAACAGCTGTCTGTTACATTCTATTGTAATGTTATCGTAATTTTTAAAAAGTAATAACTAAATATATAAAAGCTTATATGAAAAGTTTATCTGAAAAGCTTAAATAAACCAAAATACAATATTCGAAATATGTATTACGGAAATGAATTCAATATCTTTATCTACCATTGAAATTGTAAATGGATTCTTTTAAGAAAAATATGTATCTAAGAATTTTTCTAACTTGCGTTTCGTTGTATTTACCTATTTTAAGAAAAAAGATGTTAGAGGGCGAACTGTTGCAAATGCAACTGCATAAACGATGCAGGGGCACCTCCAGAATTTTGGGCTGAAGCTATCAGCGCAGCATGTTACACCAGAAATAGATGTCCAAGCAAATCTCTAAACGGTGAGGTACCATTGAAAGTATGGACACAAAAGGTACCTAATGTGTCACATATGAGGCCATTTGGCTCAAAGGCTTTTGTTTTGATTAAAGATAAATCAAATGGAAAATTTGACTCAAGATCTGAAGAATGTGTGTTAGTTGGCTACTCAGCTGAAGCTAAGGCTTATCGTCTATGGAGCCCTAGTAAACAATACGTCATTATAAGTCGTGATGTAAAATTTTTAAATCAAACGTTTTTTGGAAACGAAACTGACAAGCGCCACCAGAACCAAAATAATCACTCAAATTCATTAGAATATCTTTTTCCTACCGCAACGATTAGAGAAGAAGATGACGTCATAGTTGAGGCACGTGTAGACGCAGTTGACCCAAAACCATCATCCAGTGAAGCCGACAACAATCAGCACGTTAGAAGATACGGCTTACGTCCGAGAAAAGATGATAAAAACATTGAAGATGCAAAAGAGTCAAATGATAGTGACAAATGATGGTGATCCTATGAGCATAAACGAGGCTTTTAATGGAGACAACGGTAAAGCATGGGCTATCGCCATTCAAGATGAATATTTGGCGCAGATAAATAACAAAACCTGGGACATTGTTGTGGCCAAAGGTTACTCCCAACGTCCTGGGGAGGATTTCGATTCAACTTATTCCCCAGTAGTGAAATCATCATCCATCCGACTTCTAGCGGCTTTATCTGCTGAAATGAATCTGAAGATTCACCAAATAGATGTTGTCACTGCGTACTTCAACGGGGAACTCAGCCAAGAAGTTTTCATGGAAATTCCCGATTATTTGATGGAAGTCCTTCAAAAGTTAAAAAATGGTTCATCGCTTGGTTTGTCAAAAGCTAAAAGTGACAAGGCTAGAGACATAGCCTTAGAGTGGCTGCAGAAAATTAAGATGCGCATTAAACCAGTTTGTAAGCTAAGAAAAGCTTTATACGGTTTGAAGCAGTCGGTCTTGGAATGGTATCACAAACTAACCACCAAATTAAATGAGGTTTCACTTGTGGCTTCCGAACGTGATCCATGTCTATTCACAGCGCGTAGAGCAGATAAAATATTAATTTTGGCAGTTTATGTAGACGATTTACTTTTAGCCTCAAACGATGATGATTGGGTGGAAGAAGTCAAAGGTTTTCTCGCAGAATGTTTTGAAATGAGAGACATGGGCCAGGTGCAATCTTGTCTCGGGATACAGTTTAAGCAAAACTTGGGCAAACATGAAGTGTTTTTAAATCAATCCAACTATACGAATGAATTATTGCAAAGGTTCTCAATAGAAAATTGTAAACCGGCCCAAACCCCAATGGAAGTAAAACTCAAGCTGGAAAAGCCTGTTTCTTCAGAGGAAAATGCAAGTGGATATCCATACCAAAGCCTAATTGGCACGCTCATGTACCTCTCAGTAATGACACGACCCGACATCTCGTATGCCGTAAATTACTTGAGCCAATTTAATTCGTGTAATGGTTCTGAACACTGGAAAGCAGCGAAGCGAGTATTAAGGTATCTCAAAGGTACACCAGATTATGGCTTATTGTATCGCGGGGGCGATTCAAACTTATATGGAGTGATTTATGCAGATTGGGGCGGAGATCAAACAGACAGACGTTACTATACTGGATACGCTTTCATATTTTCTGGTGCAGCCATTAGCTGGCAAGCGCGTAAACAAAGCACTATCTAGCACTGAGCCAGAATACCTAGCGTTATCGGAGGCAGTTAAAGAGGCGCTATACTTAAAGGGAATTCTTAACGAGGTCGGCGTGAATCAAAACTCAATAAAGCTGTACAACGACAGTCAAAGTGCTCAAAGTCTGGCAAAATCTTTCGGCAACCATCCACGTACTAAACACATTGACGTCCTACACCACTTTATTCGTGAAAAGTTGAATTCCGGTGAAATTTAGTTAATATATATGCAGACTGAAGATATGCCAGCGGACATATTGATAAAAGCTGTTCCTACACAAAAACATCATAGCTGCTCTTTGAACCTTGGTGTGACTTTGGACACTTGAGGCATTCTTCCCACTTCGAGGGGAGGTGTTAGAGTGCGAAGTGTTGCGAATGCAACTCTACCTATATTTTATGTTTATATTATGCCTTCTGCTTCTATCTTTATATGTATGTGTTCATATGCATGTATTGTATTAATCGCATTTTAAATTCTTTTTCTTACCCACTCGTCATACTGCACTCTTTAAATAAAGACGCAATTTTAAATGAAACAAAGACTTGTGTTAATTTTTATAAAAGAATTTCTGTAATTTTATGACATATCGAATATGAATCTGAAGTTTTTATTATTATTATTGAATTTTATTAGTTTATGTGATTTAAGGTACATTCACACTAATGAAATATATTCTCAAAAAAGCATAACCACTAAATACTAATGAACAACTTTTTGATTCAGTCAACTGTTTATTGAGTTCAATTTCAAATGGCATTGGATTCGATTTCATTGTCTAAGAGTTATTTGCGAAACTGTGTTACTAAATAAACACGTATTTGGATATATATAATTTTCATTAGTATCCCGTGGTTACGCTTTTTTGGCTAAATATTTGCTAATTGTGAACGTAATTCTATTTATTTAATCAAACCAAAATCAGCCAAAATTTATAGTAATTACTAGGGTATGAAAACCATTGATTCTTGTTCGTTTAATATATTGGTTTTTGAAGATTAATTGCTCAAATAATTAAACATTTATAGTTTTTGATTAACGAATTCGAATAATGTATGTCGATTAATCGAAACATTTTTTACACGTTTTGTTTTAAGTAAACTTAATAAAAGGATGTTTAGTACAGACTTTTACCACACGAAGATAAGATTTTTGACACGAATAAAATCAACCTGAAAAGTGTAAAAAAATCCAAAAGAAATTCAAGCGATATAATAGAAAACTATAAATTTTTAGAAAACCCAATGAAAAGAACACGTTTGCTTTTAAAAATTTTATTTTTAAAAGACTGAACTAGGCAAAATTAATATTATTCTATTAAACGAATAATATTAGATTGTTCGATTGTTATTCGATTAAAATTTTACCTCGAATTATTCGAACGGTTAATCGATTGAATGGCCTACTATTTACCTTATATTGTTTAGTTATTTGTTGACGTGTTTACGTCAAAAGCTCTACAAAACGAAGAACATCAATCGAACAGATTCTTTATAGACAATTTCCGCAAATTACTGCTTTATTCACCTTTTTTGAAGAATACTTAACTTGTATACATTTCTTCAATCTGTCTTTTTACGCATCTATTCAAATATGTAACCAACTCACATATTTAAAATTTAAACGCGATTGTGTTCACGTCCTTCGTTAGTAACTTGAAACTTTAACACGTTTTGACAAAATTGTTTCTTTGCAATAGTTAATGTTGTTGCAATACACAAAGTAGTTCTAAACAAGTCATTTTATTTGTTTTTTATCTATCATATAACATATTTTCCATCTCTCTGTAATATTTTTGAAGGTTCAGTGACTTCAGTGGTTTTCAATTACTACTGCCATTGTATCGTTTGTTATGTTGTTTTTATTGTTGTAAATGTTTGGTATCTGGCAGTTGGCTATAAGTTGGGTCTAGTTCTTCAAGTTGTGCACAGTCTGACTAACATACTCATATACATGACGAACGCCACAAAACAAACACCAGTAGTTGTAGGTGGTTCTGCATGAGTTCACCGATTGTTTTCTAAACAATAAAAATAACATAAGAATAAATAAAATGTATAAATAAATTTGTTTAACAAAATTTAAAAAGTCCAATTTTCAGATAAAAACACGTTAGGCCGATTAGCTTAAAAAATTCTTCATATGTATTTTGAAATTTTACACTTGGCCAAAAAAATTCAAACAACACAGAAATAAAGGTTAGAACAAAATGGCTCGCTTAAGACAAAATGCAGCAAATGGTTAAGAAAAGAAACAAAGTTTTTCCTGGATTAAAATTTGAGTTTAATGCATTGTATGATTAGAAATAAACGACAGAATTGATAAAATTGTTGATATACTATTTCTATGAGTCATAAATAACATTGCTCTGCATAAAATAATTTTTTGTCTCTACTTTAAATAAAACTAAATGCACTATATGGATTTTCATGCGCTAAACTCGAATCCGTTTTCGGTTTTTTTTTTCATCAGATCGATATTTTTTTTTATTGGCGTGGCAATTTTTTGCCCCTAAATTATCCAGGTACGTAGACATATTTCATCCTAACTATAGAACAAGTCATCCGATTTTAAAAAGTAAAACACCAGTATAGCAGTATATGTGGAAATTTATGGACAACAAGTAAGTCAGTTTTAATTTGATATCGTGTGGTTAAAATCGGCAACAGTATTATTGTATAAAGAAATAAAGCAATTAAAGAATCGATAAAAGCTTTCATATTACAAAATGTCAAGAATTCGTAACAAATCTCTAAACTTATTTTGTTATGTATGTGGCGATCACAAAATACCAAACCTTCTTCCCTGCTGAAATAACTCAAAAAGGCTTGTTCTCTACTCTATTTCGAAAGTACGAGAATTTCACGTCCTTTTGCACCAAATTACATTGTTTTAATTTTGATGCAAGAAGCTCAGACTTGTTTTCTGAGAGTCCTAATTCACGAATTAAGTTATTCAGATCAGTTTGATTCGGAATATAAGGTTTACTTGTTGGATTTGCAAATGATTTTAACCGTACGATATCAAATTAAAACTGACTCACTTATTGTCCAATGATTTCCAGATATAATGCTACAATAAATATTAGAACTATGCAAAATACCGTTGTACTTTAGTTCCATTAGCTACCTGCTCACCTAACGAAATGCTATCGTCATACATATGCAAGGTTGGTTGCATTACAATATTGGATAAATTGAAAATAAAATCTAAATTTTTTAACCGATTGTTATGGTTTAACGCTTTTTTTATTTCTAAGATCTGTAGCTATTAGACAAAAGTGCAGTGTTGAATATTTGCTTAAGTTTTTCTAAATTCCATTTTTAAACTGAAAAAAATTACGAATTTTGCAGGAAAAAAATTTTTTCTCGAATAATTTCTGAATAATTCCAGAACGATAAGAGATAAAGAAAAATTGTTTGTGACTAAAATAAAAACAATTTTGTTACACTTTTTGTTACAATTTTGTTTTACTTTTTAAAACATCTCTCCAGTTAGGGTGAAATATGTCTACGTACATGGCTAATTTAGGGGCAAAAAGTTGCGACGCCCATGAAAAAAATCTCGACCTGATGGAAAAAGCCGAAAACGGATTCGAGTTTAGCGCATTAAAATCCATATAGTCCACATAGTTTTATTTAAAGGAGGATTTGGCTGCTGAGCAGTGTAATCATTTTGGAAGTCTTTTTAACTACTTAATTATATAAATAATATACTACGTATGTATGTATACATAAATACGTCCCGCACCTCTGTTAACTGTGTTCCACATATATTAAAGAATGAAATTTATTAACTAGACAATCGGACTTTTCGGTTGGGCTCCACAAGGGTTTGAGAGGGACCATAAACCGAAAAACACAAAAGTACCGTTATCTAAAAAACGGTACTTAAGGAAAAAAAATTACAGTGTTTTTCGTGTTCAGGAGGTCCCAATTATCTTATCTAGGTATTTTTTCAAATTAAAAATTTGTAAAGCTGTGTAGTTGTACCACTCTACATATTTCCAAATGAATGTAACGATAAACGGATTTTTTAAGACATACGTGATATCGACCTATACTCGACCTGGTTATATGTAGGGGTTTTATTATACGCTACCTTTTGTTTATATCTGTGCGAAATTTGGTTTATCTATTAAAGAAAAGAGTTGTGATAGCTGAATTGAGTTTGTGAAAATTTTTGCAGGCCATCAAATTTCAATTTTGTTCGAGTTATCACAACTGTTTTGTTTAATAGAATACAGTCCAATAATCAATTTCTATATAGTGTCCATGTATGCCAACTCGTTATTTGGCTACGTTGGCGAAAATCCCTCCCAGAAGCTCATACACTCGAACAAAATTGAACTTTGATGGCCTGCAAAAATTTTCATAAACTCAATTCAGCTATCACAACTGTTTTGTTTAATAGAATATAGTCCAATAATCAATCCCTATATAGTCGCCATGCATGCCAAGTCCATATTTGGCCACATTGGCCAAAGTCCCTCCAAGATCATGTAAGATTGCGTACATTTTGACTATTTTATAAATTATTATCATATTGGAATTTGATATTATTAAAACTGTTTAGAAATTCATTATATATAGGATATATATATTTGCTTTATTGGGTAAACTTCAGTAATTCTTTTTCTTTACTTCATAACATATTTAACTTCATGGCTAAATATGTCTCACAACAGGTTGATTACCAACAATTTGTGGATACCTAACCATGAACCCTTAAATGCATGACTTTTTGTTTCACTTTGAAAAAAATATATTGTGTAGAAAAATGGTCACTAATGAAGAAATATATAAAATAAATTCGTTATATTTTAATAAAATATAACGAATTTTATTAAAAAACTATTTGTTGCAAATCTGCAACACTATGCATTTAGGGATAAAATTTTGCAATAGATCGCTTCAATTTTTGTAAAAGTACTAAACCCATTCTACATTAGACTGGTCTAAATCTTCATTAGACCTTTCTCCATCATTGATTTTAGCTAAATATTCCTCAATTTGATTTGAATTTAAAAATGGCATCTAAAATATACAAACGGCACAAAATAATAATTCGTTCGTAAATGCATAATGTTGCAGATTTACAACATTTAAAAACTGATAATATTAGGGAAAATACAAAAACTTTTTTTCAAAATAAAGTAAAAGTGTTTAGTATACACATCAGCATATGTAAAAACAATCTTTGTATATAATTACCCTGTCGCTTTAAGAAATTATACAACAAAACATTACTATAAATTTCATTTGCTGAAAATTTTTGCTAACCTTCAATTGCCAAAATTACAATAAAAAGCTTCGTAGCAAGTGCTAAACTTTTCCATATCATAAAATGGACTATTGAGCTTGATGTATGTTTCCAACATTATGCAGTAAGTGTGTAATAATAGTTATATGGCCATTCGAACGGATGTTGCAGTATTGCAACAGTATGCATTTAAGGATTAATTCTTCTTCATACATATTTACATATGTATGTGATCACATAGTAATATTTGTTTTCAATAGAAAACCAAAGAAATAAATGAAATGCCGGATTTTACTGAGACGGAGGACATACAGGCATAATTGATTTTAATATTGAAAATCAAAACAAAACAACTAAGCTCTAACTTGAAAATATAATTAAAAAAGCTGAGCTAATCGGATTTACTTGTTATTTGTTGTCTTGAAGTATTGCCGCTATGGGGACAATCAGATGGATATGTATTTGTATGCAAATGCTACATGTACGAGTAATGTTGTATACAGTTACGGTGACCAATCGTACAGTACGACAGTGAACAGCGCACTAAAATTTAATGCTATAGGTCCACTATTATTTTGTGTAAGGTAATTGTATTCTGTTTAGTACATGCCGTTTTGTAAATAACTTTTCGCATATGTTCACTATTGTGTATATTTTTCATTACTTTCAACATCATTAGCAAACAATTTGAAATCAGCTTAACTAAAAACTCTAGCTAGAAACTCTATAAGGCTATATAATAGCTTTTTACTTCTTTTAACTTATAGCTGTATACTTTTTATCTCTTTTGTATACATAAGTCATATCCTGTGTGTTTTTTGCATCATTTTCAGTGGCATTAGTAAAAGAAGATCTTGAGTCCATATAATTGGAATGTTCCAATTATGGGTCCATTAAGCTATGTCCAGTTTTTGTGAGATATTATATAATAATTGTAAATTATTACATTTTATTGAGACAGTACCAATTGTAAAAAATTGTATTTCGCCATTCTAGCCGGACATTAGGCTAAAACTTAAAATTACGAAATGTAAAAATCTAAGTACGCAGCTCGACAGACAAAATTCTGCATTGTATAGTGAGTTTTCAAGCTATTTGCTTGAGATTTGTTGTTTTGCGACATTCTTAAAGCCAAGAAAGTTGAGTAAATTACATGCGCTTACTGAATTCTTACGATTTTAAAACATTTACGATATATATTTTTGTGGCTAAACGAATAAAGATTTTACATAATTTTTTTTTTTGAAGGGCTATATTTTTAGCTGCTTATAATAATTTTTAGAAAAATTTTATTTTAAATTTTTATGATAAGAAAATTTATTCGATAATAAAAAGAAAAAATAAAATAAAATATATATATATATATATATATATATATATATATTCATATCGTATTTATTTGCAATCTGTTTTTAAATAATAAGAAAATTAATTAAAACATATATATTAACATGAATTTTAACCTACATTAAGATTAAAATATAATTATTTACATTAATACTATTTAACAAATAAATAATATATGTATATGTATTTACATACATACATACAATGATATATTTATACGCTATTTCCTATATAGAAAGTCAAGCTCATGTTGTCTTTTTAATCTATTTACTTCTTCTTCATCATCTAATAATATAATAGCTGAAGTGTTGGAGTGGTAGCTAAGTCTGTCAAGGTACCGTGAACTGCAATTATTTTTTTCATTTTTAATTTTTGGTATACATAAATCTCTGTGAATCGCATCATTAGTTACAAACCATGGGGCATCTATAATCATTCTAATAGTTTGATACTGGTGAAGTATTTCGATGTTGCAGTTACTTGCAGTGCCCTAAAGTTGAATTCCATACGTCCATATTGGTTTTAAGATTGTTTTATATAATAGTATCTTATTTTCTAAGCTAGGTTCAAATTTTTTTCCCAGTAACCAATACATTCGTTTTGTTTTAATATCCAAACAATCTCGTTTAGCTTTGATGTGTTGTTTCCAACTTAGTCTTTTATCAATATACATACATGTCAAGATATTTTACACAATCAGATTTTGGTATTTCTTCATTATTAAATAAAATGGGAGGAGATATACCCTTCGTTAATGTAAATGTTATATAATTAGATTTTTCTGTATTAATTGAAATATTCCATCTTCTAAAAAATTATGACATTCTATCCATATGATTTTGATCTAAGTAGGAGGCTTAATTAATGCTGTATCGTCCGCATACGTAGCAACAGTAACAACAAAGTAACAAAGTAACAAAACAGTAACAGTTCAAAGGCATATCGGACGTATATGATGTGTATAGAACGGGACCCAGTACGCTTCCCTGGGGAATACCAGCCTTTATATTACTAATATTTGAAACTCTATAATTTATTTTTACATAAAAGTAACGATTTTCTAGATAAGATATCAGGACGAAATGAAAATTAAAACATGATTTTTTTGTACAATTTTTTGTAAAAAAAATATATCAAAAGGTTTTTGAAAGTGAGTTAAGTCGAGTTCGCAAAAATGTTATAATCCACTATAAAATATGAAATCTCTACTTTCAGGCAAAACAAAAAAACCGTGCGCATTTTTGCGCCATTTTTTCCTGATTTCTTTAATATTTCACCTTTTTTCTATTTTTGATCATCTTTCATAGGTACGAGTGAGTAAGAACCCGTTTTGTCAGTTACAAAAAGTTTTAGTTTTAAATAATTGTCCGTGTCTGTTTGTTTTTTTAATTATTACACATAACACTGTTGTTACCTGTATAAAAAAGGAAATGCGCCAACTAGTAATTTTTCCACGTCCCGCGGTTTTTAGCTACCTTAACGGCTGCGTTGTAAATGACATTATTTGATAGAGCAAAATAAATGCACCTGTTTCAATTGACTCTTTTATTATTATTAAAAACAAAAATATACAAGAAATAAACAAATCTGACCTGGAGGTACTCAGCTTTTTACTATATATTGTGGTTATTGCTCAAAGTTATTGTCAGAACCCTTTTGGCGTAAGAGCTTACGTTGTGACATATTAAACTCAAAGTTAAATATGTTTTATGTGCCATCACAGACATATTTACCTATACGACATATGTTTTTTAGATCATATTACATTAACGAGCCTACGCTACCTGAAAATACAAGTCCTTTTTCTAAATTGTATTTGTGAAATTTTTTATAAAACTATTTAAATTGACTTAAGTCATTTTTTCGCTCATCTTGGATAGATTTTGGCCATTTTTGGTCAAATCTTTCCTTGTCACTCATATTCAACTTATTTCGCTTTTATCTATGGACCTACGTTACCCGAAAAGTGCTTTGTCTCAATTGTACTTGTGAAATTTTTTAGATCGAAGGTAGGTGCCAGATAAAAACGAATTAATCGCGCTATATATAAAATATCAGCGAAAAAATCACTTAAGTCAATTTTGATAGTTTTATATAGGTAGGATTAGTTCTTCTAAAGGGAACTGTTTCCCCCTTGGTCCAATTTTTCTTATTTTCAAGCTTATATAGCCTATAACCATAACGCACATTTCTGCCAAGTTTCATCAACTTAGGAGCACCCAATAACTTTTTACAGCCAATATAAAAAATAGAAAAACCAATGTCCGGCCAGATTTTCAAAATACCCCTATATTGGAGTCAATGATTCCCTAATTTTCCATTACTTTTTATACACAGATAAGCTTTGTCTTTTCTAAACATATTCTGGTTTTAAAAACACAACATATTTCAATGTCTAATATTAAAAGACCTAAAATCAAAATAAATAGCATGTTGATAAATGTTTTAGAGAAATGCTAACTTTCATCTTGGCAGTCAGCAGGAAAATCGTTACCTACGAACATATAAAATTTTGCAAGCACGGAAAATATTTAAATAGGAAAAAAATGTTAAATAAATCCTGTTAAAATATGGGTTGCAATATCTATATATTTCGAAAACAAAAATACTTCTCATACAAACACATTGATGTTATTATTCAATTGCTCTCTAAACCGTCTTGGGAAAAATCCCGATTGTGATCGAATGCTTTGGAATCTCTTACAACGACTAGATGCATGTTTTAAAATGGAATATTCTGAACTTAAAACATTTTTAACGAATAGGTTTGAGGTGCTATAGAAAATACATTCTGTAGGGAAATATGTAAGTAAAAAATTTATATTAACATATGAATGTGTATATTTGTATGAACTTATATCCAATATTTTTCTGTAATATATTATTAATTTTAATAAATAAGTTTCCCTTTTTTATCCATACAATGTGTGCACAATTTTTGCATTGAATTAATGGTCACCGTGTATATAGTAGACACCTAAGTATGTCTCATAAGCCTTTGATAATAGCACCCAAACTGATCAAGTAATAGAAAGAAATTGAGTACCGACGAAAAGACAAATGGTCATAGATTTTATGTAACGCTATTAAATAAAAATCTACACACATATAAGTTGATATATGTATTAATATAAAAACAAACAAACATATTCGAAAAGTTAAAGTCAATAATAACTAATGTTGGATGAAAAATAAAAAAAAAACACAAATGATCGATTATTTTAAGTGCGGAACTTTACATTTGGTTCGCTCATTGTTTGGAATTCAATTGCATACAACTACGCAAAAAATAGGCTATTGGCAATAAGATGACAAAAGTCTACAAATGTTTTTCTATATACAATATTTATTTTAATATTTAAGCTGTTTACACAAGTTTCTCGTTAAAACTTTGATAATGGAACAAAATGAAAAATACTCACAATGCATTTACTCAAATCATGTGGTTGGCGGCTTAAATGTGCCATTTACAAAAGGCCAAAATTCTCTTTTCTTTATAAAAGATATATTGTTTTGGAGTATGTGTATATACTAAGGTTGGTTTCAAAAATAGAAAACACTTATAATAGTCGACATACATATACATATGTACGTTTATATGTGCATTTGTATATGAATTGTGTTACGCTTATCAACGTTACCCTGAACATATTTGTAGTTATATTTAAAAAATATACATACTGGCATTTGTTTAAGGTTGATTCAGTATAAGGTACTTTTTTCAGCCGAAATTTTTGGCAGATCATAAGAAGTCGGTGTCAAACTTTCACGTTATTCTATTATTGTATATTATTTTTTTAACTAAAACAAACGGGGATCATGTTATGTAGTTTCGAAGTATATTTAAAAAGATTAATTGTTATAACAAGTTTTTTTTTTTGTAAATGTACATAAACATAAATAAATAAAAATTTCATAAATAGCTGAAAATAATTCACTTTTTAGTTCGTTATGTATTGAAATTGTACATTTCTAATAACGGGTTAACCATTTAGTGCTTTCAACAACTTCGGTCTATGAAGACCGTGGTATCTATCTGGCACGAAAAACAACACAATCTGAATAGGGGCTTCCTTTGTTTATTTCAAATAAATTTAGTTGAAAGTTGTGGATTAGCACTATTAGAATTAAATCATTCAACGTTAAACGCATGTTGGAGAGTACTTCGACTAGATTGAGTTAAAAATTACTGCCTTCCTTAAAGAAGGATTCCAAACAGCAGTTAAATTAGTCGATCATTTTCGCCAGCATGATCGTAGTAAGGAGAGAGTAATTTCAACGTGAACTGAAATTATTAATGTGCAGTTATCGTGAATTACATAACAGACTTGTAAGAGATGGATCGCAACGACTAATAACGGAATTTGTTCCCAAAATAACTGAACCATCGCCAGAAACTAATCATTATTTCGTAAATACTTCTAGCGATGAAAGTGTCCTCCATAAACGATTGCGGTTAGCAGAAATTGATACTGATTAAATTTATAATATATAGGTGTATATCACCTATCATCAAGTCTCTGCAATAAAAATAATATCATAATCAATTTGCAAACATCATGCAGTTTAGTTTGAATACCCGATCCATTTTGAATATATTGACGTCATCTTTGTGAAATTTATATGCATAGAAAATTTGTATTGGCGAACTCCATTTTATATTGTCATGGGAAAAATCTTAAAAGTTAAGAGAACATAATATTCTTACAGACTAGTGGTTGATTCCCAAGCAATTTTTTGCACTATGGAACACTTTTACACACATTCCTTCCCACAATAGACCGGGGCAATGTTGACACTCTGCCATAACTTTTCTTCCTTTCTTTCCAAATAATGCAATACTTTGTTTAGAGTCTTTGTTAGAACAAAACTTGTATGTATAACAAAATATTCTTTTCTTTTTTCTTTTTGTTTTATTGAGCTATAAAATTTAGTTGTTTTTGTTTAAGTTTAGTTTTAAAATTATTTAGTTTGATATATATGCAGTATTTGACGAATCGATTTCACGAGTTGCTCTAGCTACAATCCATTATATATTTATACCACCTGTCGAATCGGTAGAAAACTAAAATTATGTTTACCACTCAAAGATGGGAGTTTTTATAGAATCCGTGCTACAATAAGAATATATTGTTAGTCACAAGCAGAAATGCTGTAACTCACATAATTGTAACTTAACAGGAGAAGGTACAAACAGAACACGAATTATATTGATCATTATAAAAACTGTAATTATCAACTGCTGACAGTGTCATTCTTTTCAATAGCATTACATTAAAATCTGTGAGGGACTATTAGGAAGAAATGTTTTGGAATCATTTGAAAAACTTTTTGTCGTACGAGTTATGTCTTTCAACTTGTAACCATCGATAAGTATGTTATTCTTTTTGTCTTCTATTTAGCCTTTTTCTTTAGTTTCTATTAACGTTTTGGTGATTTTATTTTCCTCATTGGATATGTTACATTGTGTTTATTATTATTCAATATTTTTACTACCACAGTATGCAAAAAATCAATATGACACACAGAGTCTATTAACTACTTTAGGAGAGTTTGTGTATGAGTCATTTTGCACCAGTAGTATAAAACGAAATAAATGTTCAACATTTTAGATCTGCCGCTTGAAATTGAGCTGCAATAAGAAGCATTTAATGCACTTTCCTTTCCATAAATTATATTACATAGTTACATAACATTTAAGTTTTACAGTTATACAAAGCTATAGCATATGATATAATGTTTTTATTACAATTTTTATAATTAATTTCCTGACGAAGCTAACCGATGGTTAGCGAAATATCGAATATAAAATATTAATATTAAAACCCCTTTGAAAGCTTTGATTTTGATGCATATAAAAATTTTTTGATTCTAGTGATCCTAAGAAAACGGAAACACCTGATCCAAATGAGAAATAGTTGTTAGTCCTTACATGCTCTTCTTCCCTCTTTTTAATTTTTTGACCCATGAGTTTTAATAAATTAATTATATTTAATAAACAAATTATATATACACTCGAATTTTGTCTATGTCTTAAAATAATGGCCAAGTTGTATGGAACAATGGAAACTTGTATCAACTTATATAATCAGCAAATAAAAATTCCCAATTAGATGCAAAAAAATGAAGAATAGTATTAAGGAAATACTGCACTACTTTTAGAGCTGAACAGAATTTATCATCTCTACAATGTAGCAAATGGTATAGTAAGTACATGAGCTGGAATATTTTCGATTTCTCAATTTATAACAACTTCTAAATCAATTGTTGAACATACTTAAATTTAGTAACTAAAAATTCGTTTACTTATGGGTACTCGTATCTGTATGCATAACACTACAAAAAAAAGTCAACAAGTTTAAAATATTTGTTTGTTTTGACTCACAAACTTCTTAAGGACAGTTCAACAGAATATATTCGAAAACTATGACACAAATATATGTGTGTATATACATAACTGGTCATGCACAAAATACCGGTTTTATTTGTCTTCAACTAAATTTTAATATTAAATAAATTTTAGCTTTACAGCCAATCGTACTAACCTGATTTTCATGGGGTACCCAAACCAGACGTTTTTGTGTCCATTCAGCTTGTGTTGCCGGATCATTAAACTGATTACGTTCTACCGAAAGATATTTCAATTCGGGATCATTGCGATCAACTTCTTCAGCCATTTTTATACAAGATTAATTAACGTCTTTTTAACTCACAAAATGTTATTAATAATAACAAGCACTTTTTTACGGATATTTATTACTTTACTCTAATTTTCACTACCTGTTACAACAGTTATAAACTTTTTATTCCTTTATTTTCTTGTTTAAACGTAAAAAACAATTTATTAATATATTCGTTGTCTAATCTAAAATCTAAAACAAACAGAACTTATAAAATGCAACAAAAGATAAAATTCGAAAGAAATATTTAATGGTGGCAATGCTGAGGTATAAAACACCAAACGAAGAAATGAGAGAAAGAGTAGATTCGAATTACTCATTTGCTTTTTTGGAAAGACATTTTTGACATTTCATTTTTTGTTGCAATTGTCGGCAAAAAGAAAATGAAAACGCAAGCAATTTTTATGCAAGACTAATAAATTTTTCTTTTGGAAATTATTAAGTTATTCTTGATATAAACTGCCGAAGAAATATTGTTAAATGTATAACATTTTGAGAAAAAATTTTATATTGCATTATTAAGATACTCTTATTAGATTCAATCCATTGTTTTCATCCAACACTTGTATATTCTGTATTAATTTCAAGTATGTAGCTTTCTTACGCACTATTTTAAATTATTGTATTCTGTGAAGGAAAAATCAAAATTTATTATTGCAAGTAAAACAATGTAACACTTATTAGAAACAAGATTCCGTGAACCCAACTGAGCGACCGAGCTGTCACTCTTTAGTATCAAGACTGAGTGGGTCCGGTTTGGAGTACGAGTATTTTTGTAAAAAATTGAGCAAGGCCGAAAAATAAAACACAAAAACTAATGCTGCAAATATTTTTTTTGTTTTATCTGTTTATGTCGCGGCACGTATATTTCGTTAAGTGCATGCATATGTATATGTTCATTCACACATGCACAATACGTGAATGTTTAAGAAGCCGCTTTCAATATCTACTTATTTTAAAAATTTGTCCACATATATTTTCATATAATATATTAATTAATACATATTCACAAATTCGTTTCGTATTTCTAACATTAATTATGTTTTATATCATAGTTCTTCCTCGGTGCACATCCTTTCAGATCTTTGTTTAAGTTCAATTTATTGTTTGTGAAGCGTTTATCTTTGTTGACCTAAGTTTTAATATTTTCACCACAAGCTTTAATATTTTCAATTAATCCATATATTCATACAAATATTACTTTAGTAACATAATTCCCAAACTTTTCGATAATTTTACAAAATTTTATCCAACCTCAATCACTTTAAACTATATGCACAAAATTCTTTCACTCGTTACACGTAGGTTCACCCGACCGACTACTTATACTTGCTGGGCGGGTTTCGTTGACTGCTTGCTTTTTCATTGCTTTCGTTGAATTCTCTGCGAAGATAGAAACAAAGCAAGTGTCATTAATTTCTGCCGGACAGAGCTGTATCCCTCGTTAGTGCTATACATTTCATTATCAAGTATCCGCGCACAAAGTACTTTGATATATATCTATATATATATATATATATATATATATATATATTTCTATTGCTATAAATATGTTTCGTTAAAGCGAACTATTGTATTATATACTCTCATTAGCAACGAACAACTTGTTGCGATCCCACAATATATATATATATATATATATATATATATATATATATATATATAGTTAAGCCTCGATTAGCCGGGCATCTATGAATCGGTTACATCTATTAACCGACATGCGGTTCTTTTTATTTTTACCCTCTATAATCCATGCTTTACCTCTATTAACCGTGCTTTATATGTTTTTATTATGTAAATTTAAATCCGGCGTTTTCCCTTCTTAAGTTTATACAAAAAAAAAAACGTTATAAAATGTACAAATCAACCAGAGTATAATCAATAAAAATCGCAACTTTAATGTTTTTGATGATACGTCTTTGATTTTGAATTCTCTATGACGATTTGAAAGTTTTGTATAAAAATATGTGGTAAATATAAATAAATTTAATAATATAACCTCTACCTACCGTGTATTTCGACTGTCCGTGCTGGTGCCGCACAGTGCTTCCATCCCTTACAACCCATGGACAAAAATCTAAGGAATTGTCCTAGATAATTGAAATTTGACATGTTACCTGATATGGATTCAACATGATCATTTGCGAAATTTTAACAAAATTGAAAAATCAATCGAATTACGAAAACCAAAAATATCTCCTAGATGAGTTACCGTAGACAAATGTTGTGGATGACATTATATAGGATCGACAAAATCGGCTTAAGGATACGCCTTGGATCCTTAAATCTGGAAAAATAGACAAAAACTTCAAAGCGCAAAATATCTCTGAAAGCAATTGTCGTTATGTATATGTAAATGAAATTTGGTGTGTAACTTGATGTCGAATCGGTATATATATGTATTTGTGCGCAAAATCTTAACAAAATCGGATACTACCCACAAATACTTCAATATTTAAGAATCGACAAAAATCACAAAACACAAAATAAGTCTTAGAGTAGTCGTGGTAAATAAACGAAATTAAGCATGTATATGATTTGATGTATCATTTTATTCATATTTCCATTGAAATCCGCAAAGCTCAAAAGCTTGTCTGCAGTGCAGTTATATGTAAAGCCAGGACCCACCTACCAAATTTAACTTATATCGCGAAAAACAAATATACCCGGGAAAAACATTGCTGAAATCTGATAACTTTTTGGGGAGTTAACCAGTGATTTTTACAAGGCATGTCGCAAAATTCATGCATCACTTTTTGTATATAAAGTAATGCGAAAATGCCACAATATCACTTCTAGAAAAGAGTCTACGAGCCGTATATCCGTCGTTAGTATTCCTAAAATCAGATTTAACTTGGTCAATTAACAATCCAGTTCGTTTTCTAAATTCGTTTTGTATTCTAGCTTTATTTTGCCAATATTCCTTTTCGCCAAGTTTTAAATGGAATTCTGTACGCAACGTGTAAATAAACATTGCAAATAAAACATATGCTTGCTGCACTTGTCGTGGTCAAAACATTGGTAACTGACCATCTATCATAGTGCAATGCATGTCATATGAAAAATCTGCAATTATTCCATTTTCTTTTTACAATTACATCACATTGTTTATATCGATATAAATTTTATTGAAAGTATTTATTAGCCTACAAAATAACGTTGATGATGATGTTTTGTTGACCCGTAATAACTATTTTGTAACGTTATTTTCAAGTTTTTGAAAAAATAAGTAATCAGATACTTCAGTTCAATATATGATAATAAAATTACCTTAGGGATACAAAAGCTACAAAAACAATACATAAAATGGTCCGTTTGGGCACCACTTTCTAATTTTTGCTTTTCATACCAAATAAATTACACTTTAGAGGCATGCAAAATGTAACGAAAGTGGTTGAGATTTTTTTATCTAGTAGATAAAGGGCTGTAGTGATATAAAATCGAAGAAAAATATATATGATATTTGATGTATTTTTTAATTTTCCATTAAAATTTGGCATGGTAGATACGTTCCGTAGGATACTATGTAAAAAAATCGTGTAAAACAAGATACTAGTATATATGTATGTGCGTATGTGAAATGAAAAGAAAAATATAAGACAGATTCAGCACCTTCCACATTTCTATGTACATATGGCCTTTAAAAATTTAAACAAAACTCGCAGACAAATTTCTATAATAGGTTTTCATACAATGTATATTTTATTTCATTTAATGATTCTGGAGAAATAAAAGCACAACATAAAAAGTAAAAATTCCATTTCCTAGCCTGCCCAGAATTTGTATTTTTGTTTTTAACGTAATAACGTAATAGTCGTTCGTTTTTGTTTACTCATGGCTAAATTTATGATTTTAAGCTATTAACATACATTTTTTGTAGTACAATTATTAACTCACCATATTAATATCTAGGTTTTCTCGTTTACATAAACACGACTTACTTTTGAGAAGCACTGACTACGTTTAAATAAAACCGGGACGCATTATATAAATAACAGCATTTGTAATTTGTGAATCTCGAAACAATATATACAGAAAAGCAAGTGGGAGCAATTTTTCACGCATAAATTGGGAATCCCCTGACTAAATTATTTTGCCCGTGTAAAAACGGGATAAGCTTAGTTTCAAAAACCGTGTTACTTCAAACATATGAAAACCGAGTTTTCGGTTTATTTACAAAATATTTGCATCTTTCGATAACAGAAGATATTCCGCGCTTGCTAAGGTGCAACATTGTACAATAAATTAAAAATAATATTTTATTTTTTGATTGAGCCCATATCTACACCACATTTAAGTTATTCTGTGAAAAAACTTTGTTAAGTATTCCATGGATTTTTATTAAAAGACCTTAAATTTCGTTAAAAGCACAATTCAAATCGTGTGGTAATACAACACTAATGTTTGCTTAGGGCCAACAACGCACATTGGTTGAAGCAAAGACTCTATATTATAGTCTTTGGTTGAAGTTCATATAATAATATAAAATTAGAAGAAGTTGTCGGAAGACAATGAAACTTGCCACACAGGCATTTTTTGCTTAAATTAAGAAAAAAATTAAAAATCAAAATGATCCGTCCACTTTTACGCCCACCTCCCATACAAGCTGAAAAGTGAATTTCGACCTACGGCATTAAGTTTTGACACAGCATTTTTTATCCCTCAGAATAATTTGCGTGAAATTTGAAATATATACGCTCACTTTTACGCCCAAATCTCATACAACTTGTATTGAAAAGGTGGCATAACTCCCTTGATTTTTAATGTATCAACTCAATTAAAAAAAAAAAAACAATATAATTGTAGAATGGTCTCCTGATAATATATATACCTGATCCGCACACTTCTACGCCCATCTCCCATACAAAAAACAAATAAGTAGCATAGTCTCTTAATAATTTTTTAACATCCTTATCGCACTTGTTTTGTTACTTCGTCATTTTAGAGTTTTTACTGTTTTTTTTGGAAAGGAGCAGGTGGGAGCAGCTGAATTTTTTTTTCAACTTTTAGCTGAGACTTAATGCTGTAATTTAACATCTTTTGTTAAACAGCGCTAAAAAGATGCAGTCCACTGAAGTTGATGAACATTGAAATTTTGATGTTGTTTGTTCTACGAAATTTTATATATGGCTTTTTCCCAATTTTTTTAATGCAAATCTCATCTAAGGTAATTATAATTTGTGGAAACATACAACAAAGTCAAATGTGATTGTACCAAAAGATTGAATATAGAGTGAATTTGTATACTATTTTAAACAAGCGAAACATATATATATATATATATATATATATATATATATATTCAGAATCATAATATTCAGATATCTGACAACAAAATACCAAAATACAATACAGCTAGTATGTATATAAAAATGAATGTTTGTCTGTATGTCCTTCATAGAATAATTAACTATGCATTTGATCATGGTAGGATCCTTAGCAACGTTGTTGCGCATGGGCCGAAGAATGTTTCTTTGTTGGTATGACCAAATTTTCAACAGATGGTGCCACTGAAAATTACTCAAAATTAATTAAATCGTAAACTTTGCTAAAGATCATATCATGAGCCGACGAAGGTTTCTAAGTTGATGCGACTAATTTTCGCCAGATGGCGTCTCTGAAAATTAATCAAATAGAATTTTTTTTAAATGACGATATAAATATTCCTTCTTTTAATATAGATAATATAAGTTCTGCAAAATTTTTAACATCGATTTTAACAATTTCGGTATGCCACTTTTTGCCACTTCTTATTTCGCTCAGCGAATTGGTGATCTATCCATGTCTGGACACTCGGTTCAATTGCATTGGGTACATTATGAGATTCTAATAAATTTACACGTTCCCGTTTTTAATACTTTCTATGTTTAATAAGTAGTTTGTTATAGGTCTGTCTGTGTACTTTTCCAGTAGCAAATACTCAGAAACTTTTTTTGGGAGAGTAAGACCAATTTTGCTCTGTCGGCTGAAAATATCTCAAGAAGTACGCAGTCATCATCCAGTGAAATCTTGCAAGTAAACAGCTGATCGGTGTGTAAGCAATTGAACTAAAAAAGCAAAAGAATTTTAGCAAAATTCTCGCGGTGAATTAAAAATTTATTAACCACAGTTTTGTAAAGTTTCAAACCTCCATCTTATGCAAAGGCTTTTATTGACCATTTTAGAATTTACAAATGAGTTTTGAAAATCGCATTATAATAAGTGTGATAGACTATGAAACTTATACAAACCAAATCCAAGAAATATTTTTATCCCATATAAATCTATTTTATTATTCTGTACCTTTATATAATTAGAAATCCTTTGGAAATCTATTAGGGAAAATGGAAAATAAAATCTAAATTGAACTTTTATGAAGCTTACAATATAACATCTGTCATACTTTTATATAAATGCATATGTACGTACATACATACATACTTATGTGTACATCCATACATACATATCTATAAAATATTTATTAAAATTCTAAAATTTTGTTTTGGTATACATATGTAAATGTATATCGTGGGTCAGGCAGTCAATATTAATTTGTATACCCTCCACAAAAAAGTCATTCCATGGGACCCCATAAAGTAAATACATATATACTGGATTCTTATGAATAGCGATGGCGCTGTTCGTCTGCCTGTACATGTACAGATAATATTCACTAAAAAGAGTTAGATTTTTGTCACCGTAGGCCTACCCGAATGAAACCATGTTGATAGATGGATACCCACGACTTAATTTGAAAAAACAGTTTTTTGTGAATAATGTGCTCGAAAATCTTAGAAACACACAAGATAGTTTGGAAATAGGTCTGTAGCATGAGATATCATCTCTCTTACCATCTTTGAAAATAGGTGTAACTACAGCAGACTTTCATTTACTAATAAATTCGCCCTCTTGAAGCGATAGATTGAAAATATAGGTAAGGACAGGTACTAAAGATTTAGAAGTATTCTTCAGGAAATAAGTACAGAGACCATCAAGATCAGATTTATAACTTAATTTGATTTGCAAAATTGCATCAAATACGTCATCCTCAGACACACTTAAGGACCAAATATTTAATTTGGAAAGTGCAGCCACTGTGGAAATAGAGTTGACAGTGACAGGCTCAAAGTTCGAGCTGAAAAAGGATGCGAACATATTAACCACGTCGTCACGTCACATGAACCAGAAATGTTGCCGTCAAAATGCATCGTAGGGGTAATATCCCACGACTGCCTCTTAGATTTTACGAAAGATTTTGGGTTGGACCTTATCTCTTCTTCTTTGTTCAGAAGAAATCGTTTATAGAAGAATTTATTTAGGAAGTTAAATTCCCCACTGAAATGAACAAATTTCGCCAGAGTTGAGGAATTTTTTATGGAATTTATTACGCAAGTTTTTGAGTTTTTTGAGGCCACTGGTGTACCAAGGAAGCTTGTATGGCTTGAGTCTCTTAGATAGAACATTAACAGAATAAAAATCAAGAATTTTCTTTAAAAAAAGTTCATAGCACTCAGATATTTTAAGCCAGGAAAAATTACCAGACCAATCAATCGAATAAAAAATGGAATTCAGCACATCAAAATTACACAGTTTAAAGTTAAGATCATCAGGAATTGAAGATAATGAATTGCTGAAAAAATTTACATTAGTAATTTCAAGTAATAAGATTTTTTTCTGAATTTCAATACCACTCTATTTATTTATTTCTATCCATCAGTCCAAGAACGAAGTCTCTAGCTCTACCGATTTCACGTACAAACAGACTTCGCTTAATCGTCATCACCATTCATAAGAAGCCAGAATATACATATGTACTTTATGGGGACCCGTATTAATATCGAAGAAATTACACAAGGTATGACAAAGCTTTCACTTTTTTGTGAAGGGTATAAAAATAATTAATATTTAAAGTTACTAGAGTGCGAAAAAGTTTTATTTAAAAAATTTGAGAACAATATACATACATACATACAAAATTGGATAACTTCTCTTAAAAATAAGGGGCTAATACATATATTCACACATATGTACGCATTTATGGATATACATATACAACACATGAAAGAAGTACTTCGCATTTTTAGAGTTATAATGAATGATTTAATTGATAGGGAAAAATTGTATTATAGATTTAATTCTTCGTAAAAGAGCGTTGTTAAAATCAGTTTCCCCACCTTGCGCAACGTCTATTATTGAACAAAGCTTCTTTGAAAATGTTTCATTGAATACAGATATAAGGGTCTTTTTTAAAATGATCAGTTCTTCATTAGAAAAATTAAAGCTATTGGTAGTTGCAGCAGCATTAATGTTTTCGGTGTATAGAAGAACAATATCGCGATTATTTGATGATATGTACCTCATGTAATAATCTAAATGGCTCCATAAAAGATATAAGCATTGTTCGATGATAAATACACAAAGAGATAATTGAGTTTGTTTGTCTTCATGTTGTTTTGTTATTTGAAAATATTTTTCATTCGCCAATGAATCAAAACTAGTGTGTATAAGAACAGATCTCTGCCTATATAAGCCATCAAAAATTGTTTTCTGGGAATGAAAATATTCAACCGATCCTTTCAGTTGATTTATAATCATGCCAAGGTTGTACTGGTGATAAATTGTACTGTTTCGATTTTCTTCCATGTGAACCCCTTCGGTGATGGTCGGTGAAAACAAAAGACCATTAGTTCTGTGATCTGCCGAGTTGTTCGTTACAACGTTTCTACAAAATAAATTTAAATTGGCCGCGACTTCCAAAAAATATGTAATATGAATAGATGAATTTTCATTGGAATCATCGTATAAATTATGGCCAGACTTTAGAATTTCCTTGAAGTTTATATTGTTGACAGTAAAGCGTAAATAGAGTGATAACATCAACTTCTTTATTCTGTACACATTAACTCCAATATCGCCTATTAAATCAGAATTTCTGACAGCAAGTGCTTCCTGACTAAAAGTTCTGGCTATGATGCTGGTTATGAAGGAAACTTCTTGCAATAAACCAAGATCGGAAAATGGTGACCCCGATCTTAACACTATTTCAATCATATCACAGTGAGAAAGTAAAAAGTGCATCACCTGCGATATAACTGAATAATTCTCAGTTCCCAAGGTTGTTACTAGGCAGTCACATAAACTCAGAGCAGGAAATAATATTTGCCTATATCGTGTGTCTACACTAGGAAGAAATTCAAGCATTTCATTAGGTTTCCACTCTTGTCTACGTTTCAAGTCTGGATGCATGTCAAATACTCTCATGCCAGACAACACATCTAAAACTTTATTTGAAAGCAAAAGTTCAGCTCCTGCGTGGGTATTAGCTAAACGAAGTAACATAGACATTTTTGATTCGTATACGTAAAGATATTTCATATTTTCGGGGATATTTGATAGAGTGTTACAAAGTTCTTCATCAGATTTTGCCAAACTTTCTACGATGTGAGACAAGTACCCATGATTTGATATGAAATTCATGATGCCGGCCATCGTGTCTATGTCTAAAAGTACATCTATGCATGCCAAAGCAGACATTTTGCAAATTTCATGACCCGCAACACAATCGTGGCATATAATTTCAATCAACTTTTCTCCAAATTGTAAAATAACTTCAACAGCCATGCGTATGTATGTCGAATCAGATGACAACAAATCATTTGCATTTGATTTATCTAATCGCGTAATGTTATTTTGATTAACGTTTACATTCGCACCTTTCTTATAACTTTGATTTCTTATGATTCTGAGGCAATTTAATAAGGATGCGTACAAATTTATCCTCAGCTTTTGTGAAGCAACACCACTTACAATTATCCATTCCAGTATATATTTCAATATACATTTTAGGTTTAAAGTGTTTGATTTAGATGACTGTGTTTGGCTCATTTCTGTGTCGACCACATCTACTGATTTCAAATCAGGTTCTTGAATACTATTAAAACAGCATCGTAAATTTACGAGAAGTAATAATATCGTACCCGATATAATGACAGATATTTCTAAAATTATTTGATTGGGTGCGACTTTAGTTAGTATTCTTTGCAGTATTTCAATGATTAATTCTTGTTTTTTCTCTACAGGAAAAGCACTGCTTGAGACACAGCTAAAGAGTATTTCAGTTACGTATCCCCAGGATTCTACAAATTTTACAGTAGAAAATCGTTTATTCCTCTGCTCGTTGACTTTAAGTCCGTATAATAAAACTGCTTCGATTTCTTGTAATATAAGACGCCGTTGTCCGCTTGCAATAGTACTTTGAACCATTTTCAATTCATTGTGAAGTATTTGATGCATTTTTTTTAAATCAACTAGCGCATAGGCATCCTGTGTTTTGTATTCACATTCTTTCAATATTTGATCAATTAGTGTTCTATCGAAAAATTCCCATTGAGGAGTTGATAGCAGTTGCAGATCTAAGTCAATTCTATTAAAAAGCTCACATAGTATATTATTTTTCATTCCAGATGAAAGATGTTTGCTCGTGTCGAAATTGGCGTTAGTATAAAAATGTGAGAAGTCAACAGGCGATTCTTGTTTATTTGTAGGATTTATACCCAAGAATATTTCACATATGTGTTGAAATCTACTAAGTTGACAATTTGAAGCTGTTGTTTTCAATTCAATAGCGATGCATTTCAATAAATTGCTTATTTGATTTATTTGGTTTGAGTTTTCTAAATTTAATAGAGGCACCATCATCAAATACCGACAAAGAAAATCATTTCTTGTACGCAAATAACGTAATACTTGGTCAGATGTTCTAGGATTGGCACATACCGAATGAAGCAGCTCAAATGAGCAGTGAATTACTCTTTCCACGTCAACATCTACGAACACATTGTTTGTTTTCATCTCTAAATGATTCTCCAGTAAAGATACAATTGACTTGGTACAATTGATGCCAAGTTCAAGAACACCATGACGTTGCCCCTTGTTAATTTGAAGTTCCTTAAAATGTTCAAATCCCATAAGAAATTGGCCAAGATTAGGTGTATGCTGACAGAGACAGTTTTGTATTAAACGAACTATAGCTTCTTTAATTTGTAATTTAACTTTTGGAATTTCATTGAGCTCCCCGAAACCTATTTCATTACATTCACTCTTCAGCGGTAAATATTCACTTTCTAAGCATTCAACAAAAGCCTGGCGAATTATATTTTTAGTTGTTTCATTTTGGGTAAATATACCGACAATTTGAGAATTAGCGCAGGGCTGTTTAGATATCATATGCAGGATTTTAATAGCTTCCAAGGTATGATGAGGTAACCAATTGAAATATGTGAGAAAATATGTAGAATTTAATATGTGATCTGGTCTCTTACTACGAGGGTTGACATCTAAAAGAATTTTATTAAGTCCTGAAAGAAGAAAGGCACTATTAGCATTCGAATGGGCATCAAAGTAAATATCCTGATGCTTAAGTCCCAGTTTTACTATTCTCAAACAATATAAAGCGCATTCCTCTAAATATTCTTTTCCTTTAAACTTCTTACAATCATCTAGTTGAATTCTGGAATCATCAATAATTTGCAAAATCAAGCGTAGCATATCTGATTTTGTATGTAGCTGTAGCATTATAAAGAATCCTGGTGGTGAAACATTGTCATACGACTCACAAAAATCCTTTGGGTTAATCACATATATGTCTAGTAAATAATTAATTATCTTTAAGCATTTAGCACCAATTTTCCATTTTTCTTGTTGTTCTTTGTAGCTACGGTTGTAAAATTTTAAGAATATGCCATTAATTACAAATTTTAAATACGGTTCAAAGCCTGGTTTTCTAGGCCCATTGCCAAGGTTTTTCGGTACAACAGTTATGATAAGTGAATATAATAAGTCCAAAATACCTTCGGTTAAAGGATACTTTTCAAGACGACACTCATTTTGTTCGATTTCAACTTCTAAATTGCATATGTTATATTGTATGTTTGAAGGTAAAGTTGCAATTATTTGCGACGCTTCCAAATTCTCCCATAATAGTGTTGCAGTTTCTTTTGATTTTCCTAGTGATGACAGCGTTTGCAGTATTTCAGCCTTTAAGCTCAAAGGCACTGAACAACTTAAAAGTCCTATCAAAGTATATAGCGGATTCCAATTGGGGTGTTCACATATTGCAATGCGCGCAACATCATCATACGTTGTGACTGCCTTTATTACTTTTAAAACTGCTCTGAGGCCTTCGATTTCATCTGGATTGATATTTCGGCTTGACATTCGATTTCGGTATATTGTGTCACTGGTTGAGTAGAATTCCTGTTTCAAATTTGTATAATATCTTGATAAGCTTGAGAAAAAATGTTCCCAAGACAAAGCGGTACTTCCTGTTAACCCCGAGGCTTGTTTTAAGAGATTAAAGGTGCATCGTGCTGATCTTTCACAGCTGGCTAGTCCAGCAATCATTTTCAAATAAGGAACAAAAAGGGTTGAGGGTAATAATTCTCCTGCCAATCTTATAAACTTAAATAATGAAACGGATCGTGTAGTTGTAACACAGTTTGCTGATGATTCAAGGGGGCCCCAATATTCAACGCACAATCCAAGGCCAGCTTTATTGCCCTTGTAAAATTTGCCGATGCACAGAAGAAGCATTTCAAAATTATGATCCAAATTACTTGGTGGTTCCAACCCTTCCTTGGCAAAACTAAGAAGCGTTTTTGCAGTCTCGTCAGCTCGGCCTCTTAATTCAGTTACTTTTGAGTGCATAAAATCAATAAAGTCAGTGAATATCATATGGATACGGCGATAAAAGAATTGATTTTTATAAATAACTTCTTTTTCTATTATTGAATTATAAATAAATTTAAAAACGTTGCAGCAAATCGCATCGTCGACTAGTTGCTCGTCGTAATCGGTTACTATAGATGAGGAATTTTGTAGATACTGTGAAGCATGGCGTAAACCGGAAATTGCTAGCCCAAATGAAAACTTAATGAAAGTTTTTATGCCGTTGTTATTGATTTCCACGCCTTTTTCGCCCATTAAGGCTATGTATAACTGTTGAACAAACTCGTTGTCTTTTATGATATTTAAATTGTTTATTAAGCGATTATCATCTTGCTTCTGCAGAATGTTAGTATCATATGAATAAACTACAGTCATTACCAACGTAAGAGTTGTATCATCAATTATACCAGATGATTCAGTTGATTTGTATTTTGAAAGATTTGTCAAAAGTTTAATAACAATTGACTTTGGCAAACTCCTTTGAGCAGACCAATTAAATAATGCCATAGCTAGTGACATACGTATTTCTTCAAAAAGTTCAGCCACTTGATTCCTATGCTTATTGGATCCGAGAGCTCTGTTCTTTGTGAGAAGTACCATCTCGTTTGTTATATCCATTTCATCCAAAATATCGACAAGCCTTTCCAAGATATTTGAATCATCAATAAGAGATTGTGAAAAAGAAGAAGCAATTGAAATCAACTCCTTTGGAACTTCTGAAATCCACGATACACCACTCACAATTTGAAACAAATCTCTTACAGAGTTTGCTACAGCTTTGCGTCCATCATAATACAAGAGAATAGCAATTAGACCCCGGGGAAGCTCTGGGTATTGATTTAGCTGATGCTGAGCTGTGCAAAGAAGCTCCAAAGCTAAGTACTCATCTAAATCAAACATGTCAGATATAATAAAACATTCGTCCACAAGATCCTTAGATAAGATAAGAGTTCTGCTATTAGCAGTAATTGGAATCCCTTGAGTAACATGTTTCTGAAGTTCTTTGCGATGTCTTTCATTTTTTGGTGGGTTTTTCAAAAGGTTTACGAAAACTTGCCTATTTCGCTTCAAGCACATTTCCAAATTAGACAATAAGTCATCTCTTGGGCTAACAATGGCTCGTTCAATGATTTTATACATCTGCTTAAAAGGAGACCACATATCATCCGGTATCGCTTCCATTATGGAAATCTAATAATACAAACCATTAAAATAAAAGATTTCATAAACCGTAGTTAAAAATTTACCTAAACAAATTCAAGTTGGGCTAAACAAAACAGATGCGGTACAAATGCAGTGTAAATTGTTATATCTTCAAATTAGTTGTTGTAGTACACCCAAAATAATATTCAGATCTTCTCAATAATATATTACCGTGCAAAAAGAAAAGACCGGGTATTTAGTTTTCATTTGCAATATTTCATTATAATTAACACGCTATTAAATCCGCCAAATACTAAAGTATAGCAATCGTTGTTAAATCCAGAGTGCGAGGCCGGCTATTAACGAAGCGCATTACTAACGTCTATGAGTTTACTATCGCTGTGAAGAAAACAAGATGCCATATTTTCTGGTTTTAACAAGATTTTTTTTCTTGGAAACAACGTGGCTAGTTTGTTTACAAACATTGTTGGCTTGCTTACAAACTTGTTATTAAAGTGGGGTGTGGGAGTTTTTTTTCTAAGAATAGCTTTGCGCCATGTGCTCGCTATACTTTATAGTGAGTTATTTTAGTTTTGAGCTTATAACTCAAAAACTAACAATATGCGAATAATGACGCTACCTGCGTTTAAAAGCTAACAAAATTACACGTTGACTGGAATAGTTGCCATATTCCGGAACGTCCGGACAAAGCTTATAGACACAACAAGATTAAAAAAAAAACTCGAATAGATCAATATGTACATTTCCTGTTTTAGTTTTGAACTTTTAACTCAAAAACTAACAATATGCGTATAATGACGCTACCTGCGTTTAAAAGCTAACAAAATTACGCATCGACTGGGATAGTTGGCATATTCGGGAGCGTCAGGCAAAAGTTATAGACAAAAAATTAAAAAAAAATTGTTTTTCTTTATTGGTATGTGATTACTGTGTTTAAATATTTCATTAATAATATAAAAAATGAAATTTATTTGTTGGATGGTTAAGCAATGTGCTTTACCAAATTTCCATAACAACCCCCTCTACTTTAAACTTATATTGCAGTTTTACAATAACTCACCATAAAACTACCAGTTAAATTCTTTGAATAAAATTTTTTATTTAAATGTATAAATGTTCATTAAACTTTATATTGAAACTTATTTACATTGAGTTATTTTCTGTCCAATTTATACACAATAAACAATCCTTTAAAGGAAAAATTTACTTTATATGAATTAATAATAATATACATGTTATTTTTCTTAAGACAGTTATTTTAAAGTTTTTTTGTTTCTAATTAATAGTATTTGTCTTGTATTCCATATCAACATTTAGTGTATAATTTAACAATAAAAAAAGTACAAATAGATTCTGCATATGTACATATATTATACGTAAGCAAACGTTTTTTAATTTTAGAGTTGAGCTATTTTTATTTCCAACACCTCATATTTTGTTCAAAATCACCTTGGTCTGATTTATTAAGCAGAAAACGATTCCATGACTTGTGTTATAACTAAAAATTGATTTTCAAAATGTTGGTTTCCACTTTTCTTATTTGCCACTGAAATTGACAAAGTCGCTCGCTCATGTTGCAAAAATACTGTTTCATAAACGATAAAACTCGATAGTCCTATTTAATATATGTATCCATATTGATTACGTGATGATCAGTGCGACGATCTATATTTCTAAACCATTTACAATTACCTTTTTTGAGCCCTAATACAGTAAAAATTAAAAGCAAAACTAATTTGATAGAATTTCAATTCTTTCGGAATCAGCTCATTTTTATGTTGATTTCTTTACTGTATTGACCGCCAGCCAAAATTCAGAAGTTTAGGTATATTATTTTTATGTTTATAAACAGTTTAATATAGTTTTAAAACCACTTAACACTTATTTTTATTATTTATTTAACAATTTTTCTCCTAAACCAACCACCCTTATTTGCTTAAATTGTAAAACATGTGCTTACAGATGACTATGTATAGCCATTTCTTCTAACATACTTATTCAGCACTATGTAGATATATTTTGTACTCGTTTGCAACCATTATAAAGTTTGATAAATTATTTAAATATATACATATAAGTATATATATATATATATATATATACTTATATGTATATATAATCATATATATATATATATATATATATATATATATATATATAAGTACACATATATATATATATATATATATATATATATATATATATATATATATATATATAAGTACACATATATATATATATATATAAATATATATATATATATATGTGCGCCAATCGTCCGAGATGTACTATCTTCATGGGCTATTGTGCTTCTGTATCCGGTATACAACGTCATTCACTCCCTTAATCACTTTATACGGGCCATCCCAGTGAGTCTGTAATTTTTGGGACAATCCTTTCTTCCGTTGTGGGTTATACAGTAAAACCAATTGTCCTTCCATAAATCCCTCCGAGTTTGCTGCGCGGTCATACCTAGCCTTCATCTTGTCACTGACCATCTTGATTCTATTGCGCACGAACTCATGCAGTTCGTTTAAGTCCTCCTTCTCCTGGGACGTAACAGCTCCTTCCTCTACAGTTGGCTTAACACCAAATTCCAAATCACCAGGTAGTTTTAATTCCGTCCCGAAGATAATTTTGGCTGGCGTTCTCGATGTTGAGTCGTGTACAGCTGACCTATATGCCATCAAAAATTTGGGGATGTGCTCGTCCCAATCCCTCTGATGGGTGCTTACTACTTTTCGTAGGTACTCTTCTAAGGTGCGATTGAATCTTTCTACCATGCCATCAGACTGTGGATGCAGCGGCGTCGTTCTGGTTTTCTTTATCCAATACAACTCGCACATTTTCCTGAATATGGCAGACTCGAAATTCCTTCCTTGGTCGGAATGTAATTCTATTGGGACACCATAGCGACATATCCTGGTTAGGTATAGCATATACCTCTGGCCATTTACTGAAATAGTCCATTACCACAAGTACATAACGATTTCCGGCTTCGGTGACGGGAAAGGGACCTGCTACATCCAGTACGATCCGCTCGAATGGTCCTCCTGAGTTGTATTGTTGCAGCTGTCCCCGGCTTCTTCTTACTGGGCCTTTGGCTGCTATGCACTGTGGGCAGTTTGCTATCCAGTCAGCTACGGCTTGTTGACATCCTACCCAATAAAAACGCTGCTTCAGTTTCTCAAGTGTTTTTATTACTCCAAGATGACCGCCACTGGGTCCATTATGAAACTCCTGTAAAACTTTACTTATCTTGGAGTATGGCACAACTTTTAAATTTGAAGTTGTTTTGCCATCTACACTTTCCCATACGCGGTATAAACACCCTTTTATTACCTTAAGGCTGTTCCACTGAGCCCAATAAGATTTGGCGAGTGGGCTTTCAGCCGAAATTTCATTCCGGGATGGTCGTCTGTCCTCTTCTTTGGCCGCTATAATTTTCCTTAGTATATTGTCGTCCCTCTGTGCCGCTGACCAGTCTTCATCAGGGCCGATGTGCATTAGCCGAACATCCACAACGCCTTCCTTTTGCTCGGTTCTAACACAATATTTACACTCTAAACAGCACGGTCTTCTCGAAAGATCATCCGCATTGTTATGCTTTGTGCCCCTTCTTTGCTTAATGCTGAAGTCGTAGCTCTGCAGGCGCTCAATCCACCTTGCCAGTTGGCCTTCAGGATTTTTAAACTGTAATAGCCATCTCAGTGCAGAATGATCGGTCCTTAATGTAAAGTGTTGACCATACAGGTACTTATGGTAATGTTTAATGCTTTCAAATACCGCCAGAAGCTCACGTCGTGTCACACAATAGTCCCTCTCAGGTTTTGAGAGTACACGGCTATAGTACCCTATGACCTTCTCAGTGCCATTTACTACTTGGGATAGCACAGTCCCTATGCCATAGCTGCTCGCATCAGTATCCAGCACAAATTTTTCTCCAGCTATGGGATACGCTAGCACTGGTGACGTGCATAATAATTCTTTGAGCTTCTGGAAGGATTTTTCCTGTGGCTCGCCCCAATGGTATGGTCTCGACTTCTTTGCCAGCTCATGCAGGCTTGCAGCTACGTAGTACATATAAAGGCGCAAAAAGCTGCGCAATTCATGAAGATTTTTAGGTTGATGCCAGTCCCTTACTGTTTTTATTTTATCTTCATCTGTTGAGATTCCGTCTGCTGTAACACGATGCCCCAAATACTTTACTTCTTTCTGGAACAATGCACATTTCTTCAAGCTGAGTTTCAATCCAGCTGATGATATTCGTTCAAGAACTTCTGCCATGTTTTTGAGGTGTTCATCAAAAGTTTTCCCCATCACGATTATGTCATTGAGATATACCAAGCATGTCTTCCAGTGAAGTCCTATCAGTACATTCTCCATTAGGCGTTCAAATGTGGCCGGAGGATTGCAGAGACCAAATGGCATGACTTTGAACTGCCATAATCCGTTACCGACACTGAAGGCAGTTTTCTCCTTGTCTTTCTCTGCGATCTCCACTTGCCAATATCCGCTTCGCAAGCCCAGCGTAGAGAACCATTTGGTACCAGCTAGCGTGTCCAAAGTGTCATCGATCCTGGGGAGCGGATAACTGTCCTTCTTGGTTATGTCATTGAGCTTCCTGTAGTCTACGCAGAATCTAGTACTGCCATATTTCTTTTTAACTAAGACTACAAGCGAACTCCAAGGACCAGAAGATGGCTCAATTACGCCATCACGCTCCATTTCACTTACAAGCTTTTTTACTTTATCCCGCTTTGCTAGGGATACGCTTCTGGGTGGCTGTTTAATCGGCCTAGCTTCGCCCGTGTTAATTTCATGTTTAACCAATGCAGTTCTACCCTGGCTTTGGCTTCCCATGGCGAAGATACTGGCATGCCTTTTTAGTAACTGCTTGGCTTTATTTTTATCTGTCGCTGATAGACCTGCTACCCATTTCTCTACGTATTCCTCAAATTGTTCACGTTCTTTTGCGGACAAATTAGTAGGCTCTATCTTCTTCTCGCAGTTTATTATTGCCTCTGCTGGAGTACACTGGCCAACATCGGAATTTTCTTTGATGACTTTTTCATGGTCTGACAAGTTAAGCATTCTTATAGGGACTATTCTTCCTCCACTAGTTTTCACTAGAGCTTTCGCTGTTATAAGCTCTCTCTTTAGATCTGCCGGTTCTACAATCCACAACCGATTGTCCTCACAATCTCCCTTCATCCGCGCCCATATGACTGTTTCAGACTGCGGCGGTATTGTCTGACTCTCAATAGCAAATACTCTTGTTACTTGCGGTTTGTTGTCATATCCAACATCAAGGGGTATTTCCACATTACGCCAAATCATCAGCTGTTGTCCCATATGTAGATTAATGCCATGATTAATCATAAAATCGGCTCCAATAATAACCTCATCGACAATATCGGCAACAATAAACACATGTCTCACGTTGATGTTGTCTATAGTCACCTTCACTTCAATCTTACCATAGACAGTGGCAGGCTCTCCAGTAGCTGTACGTAGCCGTATATTGCTTAACCGCTCGCATTTCCCCTTTACTATATCGGGCCTTATTATTGACTGCGATGCCCCTATGTCTATGGTAAGTGCGTGCTTTTCCCCGTTGATGTGTCCGGACGCAGTGAGGTAGCTATTTTTCTGCTGCATCACTGATATGGAGATTGTGGGGCTCTCGTTTGTGAGAGCTACCTCTTGCCCCTTAGTGCTAGCTCCATTTTAGTTTAACAGGGACTCTTGTGATGTTGTTTGGTTCACCCGTTTGCTGTTTCTTGGTGGCGAAACAGATCTACCTCTCTTCCTTTGTGCTTTGCAGCTGCGCTGAAAATGACCGATCTTTCCGCAGTTAAAGCACTTAGGCTTTTCTTTGATGGCCTTCTCTGCCAGCAGTTGTCGCATTACCTCCTTAACGCTAGCCACTAGGTTGTTATCCTCCTCAGACAAAACATCCACATTCCGCACTTTACATATCTGTGGCTTGAAAACCATTCTGGCAGTCTCTTGAGCCAGCGCAAATGACACAGTTTCAGCAAAAGTGGATTTCTGCGTAGCGCACACCGCCAGTTTAACATCAGAGTCGCGATTGCCGTTAACGAAAGCCTCAGTTTTAAAATGGTCCAGGAACGGGTGACTCTCGCCTGGATATGTGAGCTGCACTAAACGCTCGATTTCCATTGCGAAATCTTTTAGAGATTCGTTAGGCTTCTGAACTCTACATCGCAATTCCATTCTGTATAAATCGCGCTTGTGCTCACCACCATACTTGCGCTGCAATGCTGCCATTATTTCATTATAGTTGTTTCTGCAGTTTACTGGCACCGTCTCAAGTACCTCTGCGGCTGTACCCTTTAAGGACAAGATCACCTCTATGGCCTTTTCTTCAGCATCCCATCCATTTCTGTTAGCATCCGTCTCGAACTGGAATTTGAAGATGCCTAATGGTACGCTGCTGTCGAAGCATGGCGCTTTTATCCGCGCAGAAACATCCGCAACTGCTCGTACTGGCCCGCCACTACACTCCAGGTTATGCATTTTGTCCTCTAGAGCATGCAATTTCTTTTCGAACTCCTTTGCATGCTCCTCCAGCTCTGAGAATTTATTCTCAATAGCATCCACCCTCCTGTTAATGGCTTCAGAAACCTCTACCAGGGTCTCGTTCGTGGCTTTATTTGACTTCTGTATTTCGGCTACAAGTTTTTCCTGCATCTGCTGATTTTCGGCTACAAGCTTTTCCTGCATCTGCTGAGAGTTCTGTTTTATTTCAGTTATTTCGGCTACAAGCTTGTCACTGTTGATCCTTGATGCCTCCTGTATCTGCTGAGAGTTCTGTTTCATTTCGATCACCATAGCAGCGAACATTGAATTTATGTCCATGCTGCTGGTCGTGGCAGGAGGGCATACCTGCACATCGTCTTTGTCCTCAAACTCGTATGTCCCGATGTCCATGCCGCGATTCTTAAACTCATCTATCAGCCTCTTCTGCAGTGCAACCTTATTACCTGCAGTTGGCAATTCCAGTTTGCTGAGCTCCTTTTTCAGCTGTTCAAATTTTAGCTCATCAAATTTCATGATTATTTATTTTAATAATTTTTTTTTATTGTCCTTTTTCTTTGAATTGCAATGTCCTTTTAATTATATTGGCAATCCCACTTCTGACACCAATTGTTACGTTTTTAGACCTTATCGTAAAAACGGTTTTATTACTTATCCTTCAAGGATTCGTTTTATTGCATCAAATTAAAACACGGACAAATTAATTTAAGAAATATAACGCGGCAACACTTTATTTATTACTTAACACGAGTATTTGTACTACTCAACCCTCAGCGATGTTAACACGTCTATATTTGAAATCACACTGATCCTCGCTGAGCTCTGGCAGCGCCTTTATATAGCAAAAATGACGTCGTCTGGTAACCTCGCGAAAGTTCTGGGTTTGGTGGTTGTTTCTTTTTTTTACTTGACATGTGTGTGTGTGTATACATGACAATGCTGACTGGTTTGGTTTGCTTATGGTTAAAAGCCCAAAACTAAAACAGGAAATATACATATTGACCTATTCGAGTTTTTTTTTTTAATCTTGTTGTGTCTATAAGCTTTGTCTGGACGTTCCGGAATATGGCAACTATTCCAGTCAACGTGTAATTTTGTTAGCTTTTAAACGCAGGTAGCGTCATTATTCGCATATTGTTAGTTTTTGAGTTATAAGCTCAAAACTAAAATAACTCACTATAAAGTATAGCGAGCACATGGCGCAAAGCTATTCTTAGAAAAAAACGCCCACACCCCACTTTAATAACAAGTTTGTAAGCAAGCCAACAATGTTTGTAAACAAACTAGCCACGTTGTTTCCAAGAAAAAAAACTTGTTAAAACCAGAAAATATGGCATCTTGTTTTCTTCACTAGCATGAGTTTACTACATATGCTCGTGCCGCCACCACACAAGTAGTTTTGACAACCAAAAACCATTTGTACATACCAAGGCGAATTAATACAGCTGAACATATTAGCGCAGATGTCTCTCAGTTGTTTGATTCGCCTTGAGCCGTAAGAAACCAATCCTTAAAAATTTACTGACTTTTCATTCATAAATATTTTTGCGAGCAATCTAAAATTTTATGTTGAACAATTTAATGTTTGGTTGAGTAATATATGACTGTGATATGATATGATTTTCAAATATTTTTTAATTTTCAAACAATTATAATTGTTAAGCACATCACATTTATAATTTTTTTGAGAATTGTGTTTGAAGATTGGTTTTTGATATAAGGCGAATTGCGATAAGGTCTCCTTTAGTAATGCGCCTTGATACATACATATGAACAAGCCTTGTACATTATTTATTAGTGTGTTTGCTTGGTTTAACAATTATTTGCCGTAGTTTGCACAAAAATCTAAAATTTCTTACATTTGGCAGACATTTTGAGTGTTTGTCAAACTTCTTACGCTATCTAGGCTACAAAGTTATCATTTTATCGGATATATCTTACTGAAGACGAACAGGGAGAACACATCCCAAACTTAACTTTAAGAAATCTCAAATTCATATTCTGCTTTTCCATTGTTTTCTTATTAAAAGAGAAAACATTTCGACTTCAAATAAATGTGAGTTGGTATAACAGTATTCATCAAATATTACACCAAAGCAGAACATTGAAGTGCTAAATACCTTCATAAGTCCTAGAAAACTTTAGATATACTAGCACACGCTGAAATTATTGTACAGAGATATATATGTACATATGTACACAAGAAATGGTTATTGGTACTCGATACAATATATTTTATAGCACGAAAATTTCAAGAATAAATATATGTAGTATTTGCAATTAGTCTCTTTGTGTTATATGATTTCTTCAATTTACTTTTGCCTATATACATAAGTAGATATATTAGAAATTATAAGTATCGGCTACCTTAAAACCAAGTGCGATACTAAGTAGCCATAAACTTTAAAGTCTTACAACTCCGCATAATTAAAAAAGCTGTCTTTCGGTTTAGCGCCTAAAGCGGCGACAGTTAAGTTTTAACCTACAAAATATCTATTGCATTATATTTAGCTCACCTGACCTGTGTATACACAAAATTTTTTATTCTGTGCTTCAGGCTTTACTCTCCTTTAAAATGGTATATGAAGATGCATATCGTGGTAGTATGGATGATTTACTGATAAAAGATGCAATATATTGTTACAAAGATTATAAAAAGATTTAAATAAAACGACAATGTGGCTATATGTACTTGGCAGCACTACCAATTAATCTATAGTTGTCAAAATGTTACAACCCTGGTCAACACTATATAGATAATATTCAAATTAACGGAAATGGAATACTCCAGAATATACAAGATCATTCAACAACAACAAACATAGCAACATATATGCTAAGAGATGTTATTCTTAATGATCTTGTATGCAAGTATTCGCTGCTAATCAAGCTAAACAGATTCACAAGTATACACAGCCATGTACACGTAGAAGAAACAAAACCACACACTCATCCATACAACCACACATAGTTACCATAAGCAAACCAAACAAGTCCGCATTGTCATGAATACAAACACACACATGTCAAGTAAAATACAACCACCATACCCAGAACTTTCGCGAGGTTACCAGACGACGTCATTTTTGCTATATAAAGGCGCTGCCAGAGCTCAGCGAGGAGTCAGTGTGATTTCAAATATAGACGTGTTAACATCGCTGAGGGTTGAGTAGTATATATGCTCGTGTAAATAAAGTAATAAATAAAGTGTTGCCGCATTATAATTCTAAAATTAATTTGTCCGTGTTTTAATTTGATGCAATAAAATGAATCCTTGAAGGATAAATAATAAAACCGTTTTTACGAAAAGGTCTAAAAACGTAACAATTGGTGTTAGAAGTGGGATTGCAAAAATAATTAAAAAGACATTGCACTTTAAGAAAGATAAAAAAGGACATTAAAAAAAAGAAACTTAAATAAATAATCATGAAATTTGATGAAAAAGGAGCTCAGCAAGCTGGAATTGCCAACTGCAGGTAATAAGGCTGAACTGCAGAAGAGGCTGATAGATGAGTTTAAGAATCGCAGCATGGACATCGGGACATACGAGTTTGAGGACAAAGACGATGTGCAGGTATGCCCTCCTGCCACGACCAGCAGCATGGACATAAATTCAATGTTCGCTGCTATGGTGATCGAAATGAAACAGAACTCTCAGCAGATGCAGGAAAAGCTTGTAGCCGAAATAAGTGATATATAACAAAACTCTCAGCAGATGCAGGATAAGCTTGTTGCCGAAATAACTGAAATAAAACAAAAGTCCCAGCAGATGAAAGAGGCATCAAGGATCAACAGTGACAAGCTTGTAGCCGAAATAACTGATATAAAACAGAATTCTCAGCAGATGCAGGAAAAGCTTGTAGCCGAAAATCAGCAGATGCAGGAAAAACTTATAGCCAAAATACAGGAGTCAAATAAAGCCATGAACGAGACCCTGGTAGAGGTTTCTGAAGCCATTAACAGGAGGGTGGATTGTATCGAGAATAAATTCTCAGAGCTGGCGGATAGAGTCCAACATCTAGAACGCGGTGGCCTGGAACAGCATGCAAAGGAGGTCGAAGAGAAATTGCATGCTCTAGAGGACAAAGTTCATAACCTGGAGTGTAGCGGCGGGCCAGTACGAGCAGTTGCGGAGGTTTCTGCGCGGGCAAAAGCGCCATGCTTCGACGGCAGCGTACCATTAGGCATCTTCAAATTCCAGTTTGAGACGATGGCTAGCAGAAATGGATGGGACGCTGAAGAAAAGGCCATAGAGTTGATTTTGTCCTTAAAGGGTACAGCCGCAGAGGTACTTGAGACTGTGCCAGTAAGCTGCAGAAACAACTATAATGAAATAATGGCAGCATTGCAGCGCAAGTATGGTGGTGAGCACAAGCGCGATTTATACAGAATAGAATTGCGATGTAGAGTTCAGAAGCCTAACGAATCTCTACAAGATTTCGCAATGGAAATCGAGCGTTTAGTGCAGCTCAGATATCCAGGCGAGAGTCACCCGTTCCTGGACCATTTTAAAACTGAGGCTTTCGTTAACGGCATTCGCGACTCTGATGTTAAACTGGCGGTGTGCGCTACGCAGAAATCCACTTTCGCTGAAACTGTGTCATTTGCGCTGGCTCAAGAGACTGCCAGAATGGTTTTCAAGCCACAGATATGTAAAGTGCGGAATGTGGATGTTTTGTCTGAGGAGGATAACAACCTAGTGGCTAGCGTTAAGGAGGCAATGCGACAACTGCTGGCAGAGAAGGCTATCAAAGAAAAGCCTAAGTGCTTTAACTGCAGAAAGGTTGGTCATTTTCAGCGCACCTGCAAAGCATCAAGGAAGACAGGTAGAGTGCGGAATGTGGAGGTTTTGTCTGAGGAAGATAACAACCTAATTGCCAGCTTTAAGGAGGCAATGCGACAACTGCTGGCAGAAAATGATATCAAAGAAAAGCCTAAGTGCTTCAACTGCGGAAGGATCGGTCATTTTCAGCGCAGCTGCAAAGCATCAAGGAAGAGAGGTAGATCTGTTTTGCCACCAAGAAAGAGCATTGAGCATAGAAGAGGCACAAAGCATAACAATGCGGATGCTCTTTAACAAGACCCTGCTGTTCAGAGCGTAAACATTGTGATACAACCGAGCAAAAGGAAGGCGTTGTTGATGTTCGGCTAATTCACATCGGCCCTGATGAAGACTGGTCAGCGGCACAGAGGGACGACAGCATGCTAAGGAAAACTATAGCGGCCAAAGAAGAAGACAGACGACCGCCCCGGAATGAAATTTCGACTGAAAGCCCACTCACCAAATCTTATTGGGCTCAGTGGAACAGCCTTAAGGTAATAAAAGGGTGTTTATACCGCGTATGGGAAAGTGTAGATGGCAAAACAACTTCAAATTTAATAGTTGTGCCATACTCCAAGATAAGTAAAGTTTTACAGGAATTTCATAATGGACCTAGTGGCGGTCATCTTGGAGTAACCAAAACACTTGAGAAACTGAAGCAGCGTTTTTATTTGGTTGGATGTCAACAAGCCGTAGCTGACTGGATAGCAAACTGCCCACAGTGCATAGCAGCCAAAGGCCCAGTAAGAAGAAGCCGGGGACAGCTACCACAGTACAACTCAGGAGCTATTACGTCCCAAGAGAAAGAGGACTTAAACGAACTGCATGAGTTCGCGCGTAATAGAATCAAGATGGTCGGTGACAACATGAAGGCTAGGTATGACCGCGCAGCAAACTCGGAGGGATTTATGGAAGGACAATTGGTTTTACTGTATAACCCACAAAGGAAGAAAGGATTGTCCCCAAAATTACAGACTCACTGGGATGGCCCGTATAAAGTGATTAAGAGAGTGAATGACGTAGTATACCGAATACAGAAGCACAATAGCCCAAGGTCGAAAATGAAGATAGTACATCTCGAACGATTGGCGCACTATGGAAGAGGTGATTGTATGCCTATTCGGGTCGAACAGGCTTAAGTGGGCGGCAGTGTTACAAAGATTAGAAAAAGATTTAAATAAAACGTCAATGTGGCTATATGTACTTGGCAGCACTACCAATTAATCTATAGTTGTCAAAATGTTACAACCCTGGTCAACACTATATAGATAATATTCAAATTAACGGAAATGGAATACTCCAGAATATACAAGATCATTCAACAACAACAAACATAGCAATATATATGCTAAGAGATGTTATTCTTAATGATCTTGTACGCAAGTATTCGCTGCTAATCAAGCTAAACAGATTCACAAGTATACACAGCCATGTACACGTAGAAGAAACAAAACCACACACTTTTCCATACAACCACACATAGTTACCATAAGCAAACCAAACAAGTCAGCATTGTCATGAATACAAACATACACATGTCAAGTAAAATACAACCACCATACCCAGAACTTTCGCGAGGTTACCAGACGACGTCATTTTTGCTATATAAAGGCGCTGCCAGAGCTCAGCGAGAATCAGTGTGATTTCAAATATAGACGTGTTAACATCGCTGAGGGTTGAGTAGTATATATGCTCGTGTAAATAAAGTAATAAATAAAGTGTTGCCGCATTATAATTCTAAAATTAATTCGTCCGTGTTTTAATTTTATGCAATAAAACGAATCCTTGAAGGATAAATAATAAAACCGTTTTTACGAAAAGGTTTAAAAACGTAACAATATACTAAAAATGTATTTGCGTATACATAAAGGACCTAATATTCTTTATAGACGCTAATAAGTTTAAAAAAAGTTTTTCTGTACTATAAAGAACATATATATGTATGTACAGATTGTTATTCTATGACCACACGAGCAACACCTGCTATAATTCAAGCCATAACAACTGCAGAATCGCAACATGTGCTTACAACTTACACGAAACATACAAATATAAGTTTTTTGCATATATCCACTTCTCTTAAAATAAAGATTTTCTGCATTGCCGGTCTCTAATGGAACATAAATCAGTGGATATTTAAATGTAGTTTTAGTAATTTTGATGAAAATTTAAACTCTATTTTAATACGCTTTCAGTCTTACAGTCAGACTTACCCCCAGTTTTTGGTTTCGTACTTAAGTACAAAATTAGTTAATTTTTCCATAAACTTAAGTTGTGTTTAAATACGCTTTCAGTTTTACAGTCCTATTTAAATACTTGAATTAATTTATGCGAAAAATGTGGTAGCACCATGAAATATTTAAACAAAAATCGCCATTGTTCAGAAAACATGTGTTTTGCTTTATAGTGTTTCAAGTGTTGTGCATGAAATTACTTGAAGTGAGTCTTTTTGTACAATATATATATATATTATTTTATTTATTTTTTTCCTTTATTTTATTGCTAATTAACTTTATTTACATTACTTTTTTTAATTTTTTAGCAAATTTTTCTCAACATCACAATATTTTTTTCTTCTTAAAAGAAAAAAATCAAAGTCATATGTTTACTGTGCTCGATTTAAATAACATTTACTTGTCCAATGAGGGACATTTAAGTTGTATATATATATATATATATATATATATATATATATATATATGATCTGTAAAAATTAGTTTTGTATTTAAATAGACTTTTAGTTTAAAATAACTTAATTTTGAAGTTAAAAACTGAGAATTAAATACTTCAATAAATTTATGCGAAAAATGTGGTAGTACTATGAAATGTGTAAACAAAAATCGCTATGTATATGTATATTTGTTTCTAGCATCAATTAAAATGATATGCATTTCTAATTGAGTCAATTTAATTTTAATTGAGCAATGGAATCTGGTGCTCACACATAGCTGACTCAATTAACATTCTACAGCGGAAAAAACATTGTTTTTATATGTTTTGTGGGTATTTGTGTTTGTAGATTTAAAAAATGGATGCAATTTTGTTTAAAATAAATTTTACTTGCATATAATAGAAATATATAGCTGTTGGATTCATTGCGATCGATTTTTGATTCAAAACTATCAGTGCTTAAAAAAAGAAAGAGGAAAACTTGAAAATTTTACAAAGTTTGAGGAAGCAACAGCTATTGCTCCTTTCATTATTCCAGCAAAATGCAACTCAAAGGTCACTGTGGACGTTGGTAAGTGCGACTGAAATAAATTTGTTTACATCCGTAAAAGGCCCAATTTACACGAAGAATTTTATTCATGCTGTTTTGGTTTGTTGGTGAGCGGTATTGAGACCAAGTAGCAGTAGAAAAAACATCACGATTTCTGTTTTTCATGAATTTGTTTAATTTCCTTTTGCACCCATTCTCAAACTTCTTGTCTATAAAGCACTAATGTTAAAATAAGAAGGACCAAACCAAGAAAATTAGCCGATTATACATGAATTATAAATCACCGTTTAAGTGCTACAGGATTTTAGAAGATGTCTTGAAAGAAAAGTAAAAATTATTCATGAATTAAAATTCTTCGTGTAAATTGGGCCAAATTTTTCAATTCGTAGAATCGCCAATCTGTATTGTGGGAAGTCAGTTGCAATTGTAATGACGACCATTTGTTTAAGACACATTTTCATATTACTCGCGCATGTACTTCAGCGTCACAAAAAGAACTTAATTTATTACTTTTGAATGCAATCTTTCATCACAGTTATTAGCGTCAATTGAACAAAACAAAGTATAATTAATTAATTGGTTGGTGCAAGAATACAACAAATCAAAACCAGCATGGCATTTTAATGGTGGATATGGTTTCGAATTGGCAACGAGCACAGGAACGCCTCATTATTTGTAAGCAAATCGATCACATTAGCTGTGTTCATTTACTAAAAATTTTTTAAAAATTGGAAACAATTGTTACTGGAAAGCGTTCGTTAACTCAAAAAATTCGCAACGAGAGAGCGGCGAAAGAGCGTAAAAATTCAGATACATATAAATTATTGCAAGTTTTTATAAGTAAAATTTTTACTTGTAATAATTATTCAAACAGCTGTTTTGCGTTTGTGTTTATAAAACAATATTTCTAAATCAAGTTGAAAATAAGAATATTTTGAAAAATTTAAGAAATTGTAAGTAAATGTAAACTTTTAAAACCATAAAAAGTATTACAATGATATCAAATTTATTTTTGTGTAACTTAGGAACTACAGAAGCAAAATAAGATGTCTAATGGAATATTTTATATATATTTAACAGCCTCTGAAATCTTTATGTATTTTTCTATAATTTTCATTTTTAATATAAATTTCTTTTTAGTGTTGTAAATATTATGAGTACCTAGCTACTCGGTAGATTACACTAAGCAGGCAAATAATTCAATTAGTTCAGATATCTATTTGCAAATATATATCTGATTATAACATAATATTTTATTTTGGATAAAGCTTTTTATGACAATGAAAATCAAAATTGCTTAAATTGCTTATTATTAGAAAGACATATTTTTTCTTAAGAAAAAGCAATGGAACTCAAAATTTGGATCTTGTAAATTTCCATGATATTAGGCAAATTCGCAAAAGTTGTTGGTGTACATATGAAATGAAACATAGCTCATTGTATGTAACTAATAAACAAAACGTTTAAACCCACTATGATCATCAGTTCAGTTCAACTCACATTTACTTGCGCGTTAATGTAGTTTTTTTATTAGTGTTTAAATAAATATTTTTCATAAAATCACATTAAAAAATACTTAATATTATATAATTATTATAATAGTAACGCAATAAGGTGCCAAAACAATAATGCTGAATATAAATGACCATAATCATTATTTTTATAATAATATACTTATGTATGTATAATTTGTCCAAACAATAAAGGGGTAGTTATTGAGTACTCATATATACCTATACATTACAACACTACTTTAACTTGCAAATTTTTACTAGTAAAGTGTTCATTTACTTTTTCACATTTTTGAGATTAATTGTGGAAAATTTCTTGTTACTCTCTCGTTACTAATATTTACTAGTAAAGTAAATGAACATACCTATTGTTTCTACCCTACAAGAACAGTGTCGGTCATATGCCTGTCACTCCTGAAAACATTTCCATCAGCACGTAGAACAATGTTTCTATCACTTTATTAGGGCTAATGTGAGAAAAACTAACTTGTTAATAATATTGCCTGTTTAACATATATTCGATCTGTCTACTCTCATGTTGCTGTTCTATATAAATTTTTCACTAATGACTGGTATGGTTTCAGTGGTGACCGGTCACCCTTGATGGGTATGGTGTCACTGCTGACAGTCATGCCTGATGGGTATGGTGTCACCAATGATGGGATTGCTAACAATACTAACCTAACCAAATTCGATGAAATAGAACATGTTTAATTTTAATTTCATTGTTTTATTGACATTAAATTTATTACTTGTAAACACAATTAAATAAAACACAACACAAAATTATATACAAACAAAATATATATATTTACATATCTATTATGTATATATATTACTTACGTTTCCACTTTTACTCCATCAGTATCAGTGTTTTGATGTGGCCTGGTAAATATCAAAGATTTTAATACAAATTTGAAGCAAAGATCAGGACTTATTAATACTCACAATTATCCCTGAGTTGATCGAAATATCCTTCTTATTTAGTGGGTTCTGCTCCTCGCGCAACGGTTCCTGCTTAAGACACATGTTTTTTATAACATTTGCCACCTTTAGTGTTTTATTATTATTAATATTACATATACTTACAGGTGTTTACGCAGTATATATATAGGTTAGAGTAGCCGAACGCCAAAATTTTAAATGTAAGCTAAATTTGTCAGCTGATCTAATCAGGTATATGGCAAGCTGTGTAAACACTTACTTCACTGTAAGAAAATGTTATCGTAACCTCCTAACCTGCAGAAAATAGAATTTCATTCTACGGTTACATGACAGATGTAAGACAGTGATGCACTGTATGTGTGTTGTATGAGAATGGGGCACAAAAAGCCTTTTTTTGTACTTATTTCTGTTTCCATATGTTTATTTGATAATTATATAATAAGACATGATAGACGTATTTTATATGCTCAACTTTCTAAATAAATGTATTATTTTTATTGAAATATCGAATGTCTGTATGTGGTTGCGGTTGTATATTAATACATTTGCGTCATATTAGAAAATATTTCATATATATTGCAATATATGTGTCCATTGTCGTATTAGTTGTGTATGTTGGTGTTTCTGTTGTCTATAAGCACCTCTTAATTAATTGCGTACTTTTTCAACACAAACGACAAATATATAAACATATCGAAGTGCCATCAATGTTGTATGCATAATAATTGCGTTGTGTATAAATAATTATTTGTTGTTGGTTTATGTGAAAAACAGACGACACATTTTTAAGGGTTCTATAAGTGTATCAACATTTACATTTAAAGATAACTTACATATAGCTTACATTTAAAATTTTGGCGTTCGGCTACTCCAACCTTATTGCTGCCAAAATTATTTAAATTTAAAAACTATTAAATTTTCTTCCATGTATATTGCACTACAACTGAAAAATTATATAAAAATGTCAAATATAAAACTATGACACGTACATATGACACCGATGATGTAGCACTCCATCAGTAGTGATAACCATATGTTTTGTTGATAAAAAATCTTATATATGTGTAGCTAAATATATTGTGTGTGCAATAGTTTCGGTCATTCAGTTCTTGTAGGGTAATAAACCTTTTGTATAACGAAAGCAACATTTGCCATCATAGATTTTTGGCATGTTGTACCACAATCAAAATAGATCCAGATGAAGCTTAGAGACCACATGTTTTCTTTGTTAGAGACCACCTAGTATATAATTGTACCATGAAACAAAAGATAGCTAGAGACCATGGTACCAGAGACACAAAACCACAGTCTATGCACAAAACAGAAATTACAAAATAATCCATTAGAAATAAACTGTCGCGGAAGTGATTATTTATGAAATATTATTTATATTAAAAAAAAACGGAAGCAAGATTGTAAATAATTGGTGCAAAACTTTCCCAATTTACATAAATTTTAAGAAATTAATTGTGTATGTACCATCAAGCAAAGGTTTTTCAAACACAGTCAATGGAATTCGGGCCACGCCCACAGAAAAAATTTTACGAAGGCGTAGAACAAAATAGTGGGACAATTTAATGTAGTAAGTTAAAGGATTTTATTATTTTCGCATTAAATTAACTTTTAAAGTCACATTAGTTAAATAATATTTTTAAATTATAGGTAATATTGAAAATGAATACATTAAGCGGAACGCCCACACCAACAGTTTTATCAGAGCCTGGTGGTGTCTTGATAAAAATAGAACAGGGTGTGTTGTCTGAAAATAATCATGAATATGAAGGGAGTAGATATAGCACTAATATGAGAGATACAGCGTTAGTAAAATATGAGTCAAACCACCCAACTGCCGAGGAAAATATTTCCAACGGTATGAGTGAAGACAAGTTTGATATGCTTAATATAACACACAGTATATTTCGACCAGACTTCGAAATCAAAGCGGAACCCGACGTCGACATTGATGATCGACAACCAGAAGAAGAATCCGAAGAAAATACACGGCTAAATTTTGTGCAAAATGATGAAGATCCAAACGTAACACCAAAAATAAGGCTTACGCCCACTAGTAAACTAATAGCATCTCCAAGTGCAACTGCTACAATAACTGTAACCACAACGGTAACCGATAATAAAAGACGATACGCTTGCCCTTATGAAAATTGCACAAAGAGATATGGAAAAAGTTCACACTTAAGATCTCATCTCACATGGCACACAGGCATTAAGCCATTTGTTTGCAAAGATCTAGGATGTGGAAAAGGTTTCACGAGATCGGATGAACTAAACCGTCACATCAGAACACACACAGGCGAAAAACCATTCGAATGCGTTCAATGTACAAAAAAATTTTCGCGCAGTGATCATTTAACTAAACATTTAGCAACACACACTAAACAATTAGCAGCAGCTAGTTCAGCATTAGCGAAAAAAAGTAAAGCAGATAAAAAACTATTCCAGGAAAATTTAAAAACGATACCTTCAACAGCTGCAAAGCATAACCAAATTGTCAGAGAGATGAGTTTTATGAACGCAAGTATACCTGAAACTGAAGCCTCTCATTTGACATCAGATAGTTTCGAAGCAACGCAAATAGCCTGTATGAAGATTAAACTGGAGGATTTGGAAAATAATGCAGATTTCACAGTTGCGATGCCTTATCATGAAAAAGTTAGTACCAATGATATTTCGCCGACACATAGATCAGAACCAAGTCCCGACGGAGAATTCAAAGTATGGGTTAAACCTGAACCTGTGGACAAATCAGATTTGAATGGATTTTCTGAACCCAATGAACCTAACGATAATGACATTATGCCTGAAGCAAATTTGCCAACTTCATCACAAAATTCATCAATTAATCCAACCTTCAAGTGTAAAGGATCGCCACTTTTAAAACAAACAATTAATCACGTGGCAGACAGTGTTTACGATCCGACTAGACCGTTTCCTTGTTCTCATTGTACAAAGAACTTTAAACGGCAGGATGACCTCAATCGCCATATGCGTACACATACTGGCGAAAAGCCATTTACTTGTAATGAATGTGATAAACGTTTCATGCGGAGTGACCACTTAAAAAAGCATTTGAAAACACATATCAGAGTAAGATGATTTGTAAAAAAAGAGTTAATGTAAGAAATAAGTGTAAAGTCATTGTAATCTTATACAGCGCTGTTTGCAGTTCACATAATGTTATTGTAATATGTTTTACATGCTTCAAGTCATATTTTATTAGCAAATTATATCCAATGATCTTTAATACTTCCGTAAATATGTATATGTAGTACATACCCTGTCGGAAACTTAGCTAATTTTAAAATAACCCTAAGCAAACTACTTCGCAATCAGTGCTAAATGAGACTTGAGATTGATATTACTTCTCAACTAACTATAAAGTTGACTTCATAAAGGTGAAAGCTAACTGCTTTTTCGTTGGGTATAAGCAGGTTTTCAATTAAGTGGTTTAATTGTAAATAATCTGTATCGAACTATTTAGTTCTATGTATTATTTTTATAGGCTAATTTTTCGAAAAATGGTTTTAACTCAGAAAGACTTGATAAATATTCCAAAGAACAAGGGAGAGTCAACATTAGAACTCATGTGTATTTTTATTTATTAAATAATATTAACTTGGGCAAAAACATTCAAACTTAAGACAACTAAAACAAAAAACAAAAAATTGAATAAGAAACATGGAAAAAAAATTCAGAAAAATAGGACATGAAAAATAATCAAAATAGCAACAGCGGTTGCTATTTTGGTTCGGTTTGAAACAATTGTCGTGCTCGTTTTTCATAATTAACTGTTATCACATTTAACTACGCCATCTAACAAGTGGTAATAAATAAAAATACAATTGAGTACTGAAGAAGAAATTGTAGCGGCTTTAGAAAACAGCTGTCCTGCTCTGCTGTGTAAGTTGAATATAGAAAACTGATGTCTACTTTCTCTTGTGCTTTGAAATATGTGTAATGTCTTTCTGAATTGAAAATTTCGAAAAATTAGCTTGTAAAATTAAGTAATTCAAAATACATAAGAATGATTTTTGTCAAGAACTAAATTTTTGAAGCTAATTAATGATTTTAAATTTCTTTTTGGAAATAAATTAATTTATTAATTTGTTAAGGGTTCCATACACACGTACTGCCGGTGATCAGTTGTTGTGTGAATCTATGGTTTTATCACATACTCATCAATCACAGCTTCAATTCCTTTAATGTTTTCCAATTTTTAATACATTTATAGTGCTGAAAATATTTTAAAATATTTTCTTCTTTTTTATTTATTTGTTTATTTTTAATGACAAATATCAATATTAAAAAATCGAATAAATACGCATATACCGAGACTTTCTGATGCTAATTTACATAACTTCAAACTATTTGATAAAAGTTAGTTTGAAGCTAAACATTTTTGGAATCAACTATTCCTTTTCTGAGATGATACTTACATATACTATGTACATTTGTATATGTATATTTCTAAATATATTAATTTTGTAATATATTCAAACATAATTTGTTATTATACTTGTATGCTTCAATAAATATTTGTTCCAAATGAACAATCATACTTACATATGTACACGACATACATCTTCACATGTGAGTATGTATTATAATATTAGAAACGTAATTTGGTGTATAAATTCTGTTAATTTACGATTAAATATACATACATGATAAAAATATCGAAATTAAATTTGTTTATTTTATTATAATCTTGTATCTTTTAAAGCCGACTAAATTAACAACCTAATTAGCAAATTATGTCTTAAAAGATATCTCTATTCAGTCTTCAATCATACATACATACTGATATTAGCTACTTTGAACAGAATTGACCGCGAGGTAGCTGGGGTTATAAAATTGATTTTTTATGTTTATACCTATTTATTTATGAAAAATATACTATATAAAAAAGGAAAGGGAAAGTGTGTGTATTAAGTAAATTTTATGTGCGCAAACATTGTGAGAAGATCATAACGTTTGATTCTAAAATGTTGAAACTAGTAATATAGCTTAAAAAAATTGGAAAAAAATAAGTAAATAAAAAATATATATACAGCCCAATTCTTAAAACTCCCAGGGAATAAGATTTTCCCAAAAATAAAATCCTCCAATTCTGAAAATTCTGGGAAGGGAGAGAGAATTCGAAACATTCGAAGTCAGCTGTTTTACTTTTTTATCTAACATTTACAAAAAATTTTGTAAATTTATTAATTTAATTTTATATATTTCAAAAGCAAAAGTGTTTGAAGTGAAAAAAGATGTTAAAGAAAAAAAAATGTTTAGTGCCGCATGTATAATGTTAGCTTCATTAGCAGCACCACTGCTTTTAGGCTCAACATTGGGTGTGGAATACAACAATAGTTGAAGCGTTTTTTCTACACCAGATGTGCCTATCCCGAATTTCTTAGAAACGCCCTCCACAGAGTCTCATACAAATCAGGTTGTAAATAATTTCCTCATTTGAAGAAGAACCCTGCTCCATATTTGGGCCTCCACCAGTTGCCCGAGAGAATTTTAAATTTTGTGCCGCCTTATGGCGTACATATTTCTTTTGGTCCCACCAAACCTGAAAGATGAATTTATCATTTGTTGCTCTGAAAATTTATTGCCATTTAATAATTCATACCTTTTTTCATTCGGAGATATTTTTAAGTGGTGGCCCAGCTGCGTTTAATTCCGCCTCTAAATTGCGCCATATTGCATCTAAATCCTCTTTGCATCCTTCGAACTATCTCCGGGCAACATCTGGGTGGGACTGCATTGCGTCAATAAGAATCTCTATTTGTTTCTTGTATGTTGTTTTAATGAAAAATTTAAATTACTTAAATTTTTTGGCACAATCCTCTTCAAATTTTTGACGGAATTATTCCCAAAATTTGTCATAATCTTCCCTATTTTAAAGACATTCGTAATAGCTACTTTTTCACCGGGAAGAATTTCCCAGTTTCGAATTTTGTTTAGGATAAGGGAAAAAGGAGAAATTTCCCTGGGAAGTTTACTTAGAATAAGGGAACAGGGAAAAGGAAAAAAAACTCCCGGGGCATTCTTATTCATAATTGGGCTGATTATAAAAAGAACAAAACACGTGGTGTCGTACTTACACTGACATGCGTCTGCAAATATGGAGGATAAAGCGGCCCCGGGTCGTTTGTGATTATTCTTCTGAGGACGAGGTTGAAAAACTTCTATGCGCCAAAGATGAAACAATTAATCAATTGAAGCAGATGATTGCTTCGCTAAACATTGAAGTCGAGGTTCTGCAGCGGAACCTTCAAAAAACAAGTGAAATAAAGAAACTAAAAAAATCGAGAAAAGTAACTATCATTAGCAGTAGTGACCTTTCGAAGGAAGTGGGCCATGCTGAAACCAATGCTGGCATGGACCCATATGACTCAACGAAGAGAAGGCAAGTGAACGTATGCCGCCTATCACTGAATCCGCCAAAGCCGTAGAAAATGCTCCTGGTTCAGTAAAGCCGCAATAAATACAAAAGGTATTAAAGCACTGCTGCAAAACAAGAGTAAGTCTGTACCTATTGTTACAAGCTACAATATTAATATTAAGAATATTACTCAGAAATTAAATAGTACACTTGGTCACATCGAGTATAACATAAAAATGCTAGGGCGATATGTAGCTAACATAGGCGTCTGCACCGTAGATGATTTTAACAAACTAAAGAAGATGCTGACGGGTGAAGGAGTAAACTACTAAACAAAAGCGTTAAGACCAATTGTAGTTGTCGTTCAGGGACTATCGGACACTTTTGACTCTGACGAGGTGTTAGAGTATTTGAAGGGCGTTCAAATCAATGTAAAAAATTGTAGGACTCCACAGGTTAGGTGGGGACAGATGGCTCTTTCAACTACGATACATGTTATATTGTAAGATTACAATGGAGAAGCCGTTCGTCGCGATGTCGTGCAGTGCTACAATTGCCAACGCTGCGGTCATGTTGCAAGAAATTGTAATATGCCTGCTAGATGCGTGAAATGCTGTGGCCCTCATGCTCGAGGCGACTGCATGGTTTCTTTTAAAAAGGACAATAATGTTGCGGTGGTATCAAGAGATCCTATTACTGGACAGGCAGTAAATAGAATGGGAGTTCCCATTAAATGTGCAAATTGTGGGAGCACTGCTCACGTTGCTAGCTCTAAGGAGTGTCCCCGTCGGGTGCAACTCCTGAATAAACTAGCATCAAAAAAGGCAAACGGCGAGGCGCATAAGAAAGAAGTACCCTGCCTCTAAAATTGTTAAGGGAGTTTCATATGCTGCAGCTGCTAAAGTTGCTATGAAACCAAAAAGTGAACCACGCCTAAGCTCCACAAATATGGGTAGCTCTAGTGGTCCTAAGATTACAATAGATATGGCAATGGGACACATTCATCTAATAGACAGCGTCTGCGAGCGCTTCTTTGGAGGTGGTATGATGCAGTGCTTGAATAAGATAGGCGACTTTGCTATTTGCTATAGAGAATTAAATAAATGATGAGGACAGGTCGCGAGCTCTCCTCTGATTGTTTATACCACATAAGCACCATGGTTAGCTCAATTAACTGTATATTTATTAATGCAAATTCAATTGTGTCTAGACACAAACGACACTACTTGAACTTATTTCTACAAATGCATAGACCTGACGTACTGCTGTTGGCTGAGCATGGTCTTAGTCCACAGCACGGACTTGACATTGATGGATACTATGTATTTAGGTACAATAGGCGTGGCCGACGAGGAGGAGGAGAACAACAACGATGTCATTGTGATCTGAATGTATTTCCGGTCCCAAGTCAGCATTCAGGCGACGAGTTTTGAAGGATTGCTGGAACTCTCAAGAGATTGCAGTATTTTAATAGGTGCGGACCTTAATGCAAGGCATCCATACTGGGGATACTTCCACCAACCTGAGCGACGTTAATCTTTATGACTTCTTGTTAACCAAACCTGATTTAGACTGCATAATCACTCGTATCAATTTTTATCTTGACCTCTTCATTACTACGGAGGATTTCGTATCCGCGACAGATGAAAGAGTGCGGACTTTGGACTATGAGTCAGGTCATAGGGCGGTAGAGCTCAGCTTCCTTTCCACTGACTTCGTCCCGTACGGGCGCATGTCTAGATATGATTTTGACCGTATAAACTTGCGGAACTTTAGGAACAGACTATCGAACAACGTTAATGGAATCGGATTACCAGTTACTAGAAATGTATCAGAGAACGGGATTGACAGGTGTATTGCATTTATGGGCGATGCTTTTCGGGATGTCATGGATTCCATTCCAAAAGTAGGGAGACGTAGGGGACTGCTGAATCTGCTTGAGTATATCCTTGACCATATTCAACAGAAGAGGAGGATCCTGCATAGGTGTGGTGATCCGGCAAGGAGCAACGAAATGAGAGCCGAGATAAGAGGTCTTAACAGCATAATAAAACATAAAGTCGTTAATTTTGAACGTGAGCATTGGACGGAGTATCGGAGTCGTATAAGGGTTGACAATAAGACCTTTAGAAAAGTCAAACCTGCGGCTGGACTAAGTAAACGTCCAATGATTCATACATTGAAAGATGCTTATGGCAATATTTTCCTGATGAGGCTGGAAAGGCTAACGTCCTTGCGAATTCCTTCTTTCGAGTTGGCCTTGACTGCCCTGATGGTGACGACTTTGGCAATGCTATCAAAGAGGCAGTATCAGACGTTTGCCGTTTTTTCCTCCTGACGACATTTAGACGTACCTTCACGACAGATGGTACTGATGAGACAGACGAAAGTTTTATCGAACTAGGCTTCATTTCTCATTCTGAATTTGGGGATGCCCTAAGGAGAAGATCAAATAAGAAATCTAGTGGTGCGGATGGAGTGCCGTAGTTTGTATTGAAGAAATCTGACGCACGGGCATGGAAGTTTGTGACGGTCATATTCAACCACTGCGTAAACATTGGTTATTTCCCAAAGGAATGGAGGATGGCACTAGTTGTCCCCATATTGAAACGTGGGGCAAACCCTCTAGAGCCTGCGAGCTATAGGCCGATCTCACTCTTGTCGTCTTTCGGGAAGCTTTTGGAGTATTTCATTCTTTAATTAACAATGTTGTCGAAGATAGGGGTATGCTCATTGATTTTCAGTTTGGTTTCAGGAGGGGTCTGTCAACGTCCCATGCACCTATGGCACTTTCTGGGATTCGGCACGAATACAAGTCAGATGGTTTTTCAGTTTTTTCAGGGAACGAACATTTACAGTGAAGGTCGGGGATGCAGTCTCGGACATACGTACTATTACTGTGGGTGTACCACAGGACCTGTGCTCTTTGATAAACCGCAACCGCCTCCAGTAGATCTACTGCTTTACGCGGATGATATCGTGGTAGCTTCGTCTGGACCTAGAGCCAGCATATTAAACGTCCGACTAAATAATTATCTGGCCGTACTTGGGCAATACTTCAATAAATGGAGATTAAGTTTGAATCTGCAAAAAACTGTAACGTAATTTTTAAGGGCAAGCGTTGCAATCTTTACAGTAGGCCTTCTGTTAGAATAGGTGAGGACATCATCACGGTTTCAGATCGGATGACATACCCCGGAGTAATTTTCCATGAGAAGTTTGAGTTTCGCCGTCATATTGACAGCATTCTCGAACGGAATAAAACGATATTTCAGCATATTAGGGGATACTAAGGCGAAATGGTGGCCTGGATCAAAGTATACGATTACCGTTATATAGACAGACAATTCGTCCTATGATTTCTTAGGCATTTCCAGCCGGGTTTAGAATTTCATCTGCCCAGGTGGAGAAGCTTATGAGATGGGAGCGAAAGATTCTAGTGGCCTGCCTGGAGATGAGCCCACGGATGGGACACAATGGGGTGATGCATAGACCATCCTGTGGTTCTATTTATAGGTCGGTTGACTTTAGTAGAATTGACGCCTTCATGATGGAGAAGGCCATAAGGTTCCTCGAAGGTAGCCGCGGTTCCGAAAATAACTTGATCAGGAATTGCTTTGATGATTGTAATATAAGGGTCTTACGGCGTAAAAGTTGTTTCTTCCCTGTAGACTTACTAACCCTTAGGGAAGCTGGTCTTCTCTACCAAGGTGCGAACCTTCTTTTCTATCACAGAAGGCCTTATACTCTATATAAATAATACCGTATATATCAACAGTAAAAATTAAATTTCCCTACTTTTTAAGAAAATTTTGTAAACTTAGTGTAAGTGTTTTTGTTATCGTTCATGGTTGTAAGTTTTTAGTTGTAAGAAACATAGAAGAATCCCCTTTTTAAACCCCTTTTTGGGGAATATACCATAAGCTATTTAAATCAATGCCTAACAAAGACAGTAGTCCTTGAATTGAATATACTATATAAAATAAATTTATAAAATATATGAGACGGCATGGGTAACTAGACCATTAGCGCCCAAACAAAAATTTAAAATAAATTAAAAAACAATTCAGTATTAATATGCAATAAAGTGATTTCATAAAGATAAGTTTAAATGTTATTATAAATAGAAATGACATCGTCTTCATAAATTTTTTTTCATTCCTTTTTTAAGTATCAAAATTTATATAGTTTACGATTTCAATTACACCCAATTTACACGAAGACCTTTATGAAGTCTATTTTTCGACGTCATTTTTGGTTTGATAGCGAACGGGGTAGAGAAGAAAGAGGTGTAGAAAAAATGACTCGGTTTGTTTTCTATGGTTTTTTATACCCTTCACAAAAAAGTGAAAGGGTATATTTAGGTTTGTCATTCCGTTTGTAATTTCTTCGGTATTAATATGCGACCATATAAAGTGTATATATTCTGGATCCTTATGAAAAGCGATGATGATTGAGCGCTGTCCGTCTGTCTGTACATGAAATCGGGTTTCCCAAGCCCCCAGAAGAGCTAGACTTCATTCTTGAACATAAATAGAACTTAAATAAAACTATTTTATGCCTCATTAAGACTTACGTTGGTAAAAAACAAACAAAAAATAATAATAAAAAATTTTTGCTTCCAGGTATGGGAAATTTAAATTTTTGTATACATAAAAGCAACGAAAAAGCAACTAACATCGTTTATTTTTACTAATTAAACTATTTTTTAACATAGGAAAAACAAAATTCGTATCAAATATTTAAAATAAATCAAAATTTCGATTCCAGGTTTGAATATTTGCAATATTTTGTATCACATGCAAGTTACCAAAATGGTTACAAATTTGCAGTTTTGCATAAATAAAACCGCTTTAAGCTCTAAACACTTAGACGACAGCAGACTTCACAACTTCACGGCTTCAAATGCTGCCAACTTCAAATGCTGCTCTGAAGTCAGCTTCATAATTATTTTGAAGACAGCAACAACATAATAATCAGCTGGTGTGTAAATCAATTTCAAGTTGAAGGGATGCCGCATTTATATTTTATAATGAATAATATTAAAGTTATTGATAAAAACTGTAATAATATCACAAAAAACTATAAAAACATATACATTTATTTCTTTATTGTATTTTTGTAATGTTCTTTTATGTTTAATGTTAAGAAATAAAGTTTTTGTTCTAATTTGTCCAATTTATATATATAATGGCAACTCTATATTTGCTTATTGCTGCCCGTCAAAATAGAAAATAGCCTAAGTTGGCAGCAGCAGCAAATGCTGTTGTGCAGTCCTGCTGCTGTGCTGCCGTCAAAATAATCGTTTTCATTTAAACACATGCATTTTATTTTTGACATATTGCTGCTTGCTGTCTGCTGTCGTCTATGTGTTTAGAGCTTTACACATTATGAAGATTTGTATTGGTAAATAATTAAAATCCAAGGGTGCGAAATTTGGAATTTTTTTTAAATGTACAAAAGTAACCAAAATATGCGACTGAAGTTGTTTTTTGTTTCGCTTACTGAAACTATTTTATAAATTAGAAAGCACAAAATTGGTACTTAAACATAATATGTTTATATATTATATAAAATGCCAGACGTATGCTGGTGAAGGGTATATAAGATTCGGCACAGCCGTATATAGCACTTCTATTTGTTTTATATTATTATTAAAATGAAAAGTAAACTAAAACAGATATACCAATTGAAAAATCAATAAAAAAAATTTGACATGTAAAATTAATAATCGTATAAACCCAAAGAATTTTTAAAGAAAATTCAAAAGGGAATCAAGAAAATAGACATCATAAAGCTCATCGTCTAAATCCTGTGTTACATGTGGAGTATTCACACTGTTATCTATTTAGTTATATCGTCATAATATTTTAAACCAGTTTAAAAAAGTTGTTGCTGTGCTGCATTTAAAAAAGTCATAAAATAATAGCACTCTTTCAGGTATGTTTTTGTGTTGTTATAAAATAGATCTAAGATTGAGTCGAAGGGCTGAAAATCTTTAGGTGAGGCGGCGATAGTACCTGTTTGCCGCCGTTTCTTATATATGATTAACGACTAAAAAACGGTTTAAAAATTATTCATACCTATATGTCTGTACAAGGTAAAAAATTTTCTCGTTTAACTTACGTAGCCGGCAGCAACTGTTATGTAGGGTCTACACCTAACATAAAATGTAAGATGAGAGCGTCAAATTCAATACCAGAGTGAATTATGTTACTTGGTGGTTAGACGATCGAGTTTTGCCTTTAAATTTTTAATATACTCACACTTTTTTTACCCATACACTCATACTTTTAAAAATTGAAACGAGCTTGCTCTCAATTTCTCTTCCCAGCTGAGAGTTTAAATTTACGTTCAAGAAAACAGCTGATTGCAGCATGTCTTTAGAAATATTTTTTACATTTAAGTGCTATAATATAAATAAAAGAGTGAAATATGTTTGTGAATAAAAATATAATGATATGTTGCGGAACTTGAATCTCTCATCATATAGGCGAAACGATTTAAAAGTGAAGGCCTATGAATCTATTGTTTTCTTGACGATGCCATCTGGAAAATGAAATTGCTTTACAGTTGCGTGCGCCTACGTCACAGTTGTCAATTTAAATGAATTTTGAAGAGCAGTGTGTGTGTGTGGAAAACTTAAGAGCGTTGTTATAAGAAATCCTATAACAACATCTTATAAGATGAACTATCAAATACAAATGAGTTTTGTGTACAAAAAGGCGCCATCGAAAATCCTTAGTTGCTTCAGAATGTTGTCTGAAGAAATTATTTGAAAAACTATTTTATATGTACTTACATACATACCAGTTGCAACTTAATAACATAAATCTTAAATATATATCATCAGTTTAAAAATAATTTCTATAATAGAATGAAACTGCGCAGATATTTTTAAAGTATATTTTCAACAAATGATACAAAAGCAAACATAGATTAACGAGACGAAATTATTTCACTTTACAAACAATTAAAAACAAGCAACAATAATTTTATTAAACGATTTCTTGGCAAATTAGAAACACTCACCACGGCTGCCAATGAATAGTAAATTCTTATAAGATTAATAGGAATACTACTCTGCCGTCGTTCTCTCAAATATTATGTCATAGTTAGTCGCAGTTTTAGATGCTAATGCTAGAACCATTCTTATTGTCGAGTATCGGATAACTGGAGAAATGTCTCACCAAAGTTTATACCAAATTTTTAAACCTTTGAACGTTACCATGCTCATCAGTTTTCACATTGAGGACCCATTTGTTGCCTATGACTTTTGATTTGGTGGTAACTGTACGGTAGATCAGATGTCAACAGCAAGTTAGAAGAAGACGTATATATAAGATCACTTGATGGATTTGAAGATACCATTGAGCCTAACAAGGTGCTTAAGTTGAATTGCATCATTTATGGACTTAAACAGTCAGGACGCGCATGGAACATAATAATTGACGCAGTTATTCGAGACATTGGTTTTGTACCCTGTAAACACGAGCCCTGCCTATATCAAGCGAATGATGGTAATAAAATTAATCTTATAGCAATTTATGTTGATGACATCATGATATCCTGCAGTATAAGAAAATTTTGGAGTTAATAAACCCTAAAACAGCTGAAAGCTTTAAGATCGTTGACGTTGGGGACGGAAATAGGGAAAACGTGTTCTAAACTATAAATCAAGAATGTTTTACAACGTTTTGGTATGGAAAACTGCAGACCTGAAGCAACCCCCTCGACCCTAGATTTCAAATACATGGTAGTTCGTCAGGCTGTCAAAAGGTTGAACCGAAAGATTACCAATCATTAATAGGTGCGCTGATGTATTTAGCAGTTTCGACACTGCCAGACATAATGCATTTAGTTGGTAAATTTGCACAGAGAAATAAGGGACCACATATTGAGCTTTTAGAGGCGACCAAACATTTTTTAAGATATGTTTCTTCCTGCAACATTAAATTTCAATTTGGTTTATTCAAAAACAGTTTACCACCAAAGGCATTTGTGGATGCCGTTTGGGCATGTTGTACGGAAGACCGTAAATCGTACACAGGTATTGTGTCTATCATGCCCTCAGTAGAACTGATGCAGAATTTGTGGCCTTGCCTACGGCGCACAGTGAACCATTTCACGAGAAAGCGGCCAAAACTCATTTTTTGACTATCACCAATTGTAAAATGTAAAAGTTCATACGAAAGTAGACACTTGTATACCTCGGGAACCAAAAAATTGAAACTTTATTTTAACTATAACACACAGTGAACAAGGTTATTCAAAATGGACATTTTCATAATTTTTTGTTTTAAAAGATTTCTAAAAATTGTGTGTTGGGTTTTGGTTTGTATAAGTTTCACAACCTACTACACTTATTATAATGTGATTTTAAAAAAATCATTTGTGGGTTCTCATTTAAATTCTCAAATGGCTTATGGACGTCTTTTGATAAGTTGAGAAGTTTGAAACTTTTCAAAACTGTGGTTAAAGTTATAGACATTGCTTAACCACCCAACAAATAAATTTCATATTATAATAGTACAATGACAGTATGTCAAATAGTTAATTTATTAAACAAAATAAATTTTTTATAATTATAGAAAAAAATATGTTAATAACTTTTTGATATTAATTAATTTTTTTATATTTATTAAAGGTCCAAAATTTTCCTAAATCCTCCCACTTAATAGAGCATAATTTCTAAAGTTCGTAAAAGTTCGTTTAGAGACTAGCACTATCTTATAGTCCAAACTCTCCTCTACACTCCCGGCACGATCCGACCATGAGCACCAGACCAATTTTTATGATACAAGGTCAGATATTTTTTGAGTAAAATATGTGCGTTTTCTTGTGCTCATTTTTGAAGTACTTTTTTATCAGATCGCTTTTATGAAAGACGGATTTTAGATGGAAAAGTAATTTAGTTTTTAATTTAATTTAGCTCTACTATAAAGATATAAAATAGTTTTTTTTTCGGAATTGTTTGGGCATAATGTATATGTTTATATTCACAACTGTGTCTAATAAGGAACATATCTCAACTAGTTATGGTAAAAACAATTGATATATAACAAGTGCTGTTAAAAATAGAAGTACAAAATCAAATCCCATTAAAAATTAAATGGGAAATTCCTGGAAAAACGATACGTCAAGTGTTCACGTCTATTCTGTTCGTTTCTTGATTGTGATGTTACCCGTCCACTCGAATTTTTTCGTTGTTTATTTGCTAGTAAGATTATTCAAAGTAATTTCTTCAAAATTGTTATATATTAAAATTTCAACTATGGGTAAGTACACCTACAGTGATCTCGCCGATATTTTCTTTCAACAATATGATTTACACGATATTGAATTGCAAATACTAAGCAATGAAATTTTTAAAATATGCAACACAGAAGAAATTGAAGCAAAAACGTATAAACTCTTGGAAAGAGATTGAAAGCACGATATATTGAATGCAATAACAAGAAAAGGATGTACGAACGTAACAATGAATGGTTTTAAAGAACTTGTTTTCAATATTGTATCTACAAATACCAAATGTGGGAAACAGGGTCGACCAGCAAAACGAATTGATGAATATAGTGAAAGAACTCGAAGACGCAAACGTCAGAATATCAATGAAGAAATATTTCCAATAATCATGAAGGACTCATTTTTGCACCAAATTCAACCAACACAAAATAAGAAATCGAAAATTGGGATAATTGAAGCACTAACAGAAGCAAGCCCAAGGTGCACAAAAAAGAATTTTGAAAAATATTTCTACACCGACTGAAGACAGGAAATGTACTTGGATTTCAAGTTATCTAAAAACTAGTATAAGAAATTAAGAAAACAGGCCAATGAAAAGAATTCTGGGATTTTCCCAGAGTATAGGGATTTAGTCCCACAAACTGCTATAATTGTCACATCCACTTCAGCAGAAATTAAATTGCAAGACTTGGAACGCACTGCCGAACGGTTGCTCAATACGCTTGATGCTGATCGCTTGAAAAAACTTGCAAATGCCAGCATTACTTTAAATTCTAAATGGGGATGTGATGGGTCATCTGGTCAAAGACAAAAAAAGCAATGCAATGCCGAATATACATCAGATGGTGACTTATATATGGTATCTTTCGTTCCATTGCGCTTAACAAAAGGTTATACCGGTTTAGAGCCACCAACCAGCAGAGCAACAGAAATTGATGTATGGAAAGAGAAATACATCATCAACAAAGTATTGCAGACATATAAAATTCACATTCAAAAGTGAAACAAAATATGTAATAATTGAAGAAGTCCAAAAAATAAAAGATTAAATTGATGCCCTTCAACCTGCTGTATTTACAGTTGATGATCAGGAAATCGAAGTAAATTTTAAAATGTGTCTCACAATGATTGATGGAAAAGTTGCACAAGCTTTAACTCATACAAAAGTATCGTCAAACTTCGTTATATGCCAAAAGACATCAAGTCAATTAAGGCATCCCATTCCAGAAGATGATAGTTTTAAGGCAGCATAGGTATTTGGATTGTCCCCTCTTCATGCGAAAATACGTCTAACGGGGCATGTTCTTAAATTGGATTATGATTCGGATTTTGACCCGTTAGGTGAAACAGTGAAGAAAAGTAAGGAAAATGAAGAAAAAGAAAGTAAAAACAAAACAACAAATTCAAATTCAACTACTTCTAAGAGATGAAAATAAAGGCTATTTAGAAAAAAAATTACTACAATATTTTAAGTAATAATAGTTCCTTAAAACATCGTTATTTTTATCATTTTAAGATCTAATGTACATACATTAGAAAATTTTAAATTTACAAATTTGTCATGAAAGTTTACATATAATGTCCATTATGAACTTAAATAGAAACCTACGTCTTCTCCATTAACACCTTCTTATCTAATGCAAATTTAATCAATTTTTGTATTGCTTATGCTACTTAATTAACTAAATTTTAATTCAAACTTGTTCGAAAAACGAGCCTTTGACCATTCGTATTAAAAATTTCACAGGGGCCAAAGGTTAGCACTTTCTGACAAAATTTTTATTTCCTAATAAGTATAAGTTATAAATTTGATTTAAAATATCAGGCTGTAACAGTACATGACGAATCTGAGAGAAGTTTTTCGCCGTCTACGAGCAGCCAACCCCCGGATAAATGTGGAAAAATTGCTTGGGGAATCAGGAAAATGCGACAATACCTCGAGGGTTATGAGTTCAAAGTCATCACGTGTCACCTGCCGTTGCATTGGCTCAATTCTATATACAACACCGTGCTATTCTAATAGCAAGGTTGGCGTTGGAACTGCAACAATATAAATTTACCATCTGCTATCGGAAAGGTAAGCAAAATGTCGTTGCCAACGCGCTCTCACGTCAATCTTAGGAAGAAGTCCAGATGGCACAAATACCTTCTGGCGAAAACGCCTGCAAATGGTTGACAAGAAAAATGACGGCTGTCCGGCAACGGTCAGAAGAGTTCACACACTACTCCATCGTGAACGGACAATTATATCGGCACACCAGTAGGGAAGTGAACAATGACGACGGAACTCCCTGGAAGTTGTGTGTGGCCAGTCATCTAAGACCAGAAGTACTCGAGGAGGTTCACGATCTGCTTACAGGAGGACATTTGGGCATCAGAAAATCGCTTCATCAAGTCGCTAGCCACTACTACTGACCCGGAACGGCTCGCAGCCGCCAAGTTTGCCAGCAGTACAAAATCCAGCGGGAAAAATGCACCACTGCAATGCGATGATCCTAGATCGAGTGCCAAAAGCACTCTATGACCAAGTAACTATCCAGCGCGCCAAGGAACTGCAAGAAATCTTCACCATCGTGCGTAGAAATATGGTGAATGCGTCGCTGAAACAATACCGTCATTACAACATACGCCGGCAACATCCGCTGTCTAAAGCGACAGACGACTTCGCAGCCAAGCTGGCTTCAAGATTAGGGGGCCCAAGTTATAGTTAGATTGAGTAGGGTAGATAAAAACGCAGGGCTCATCTAACAGAACCAAAACCCTTCTTAGAACAATAGTGTACTAAGCTTCAGTTATTAGTAAACATACCAAACTGATTTAGCATTTTCCTCTCGGTCACCGTAGGTTGCCTAACATTGGGCAGAACATTTTAAACCATCCGCGACAAGAAAACGATTGGAAAAAATGAGCGAGGAAAGCAAGAGATTTACAACACCAGTGCCAAATTCCGACGTAATCTGGAGCGCGAAAAAGCACGAGATATTTCTGGATGACCATGAGCTACCAAGGTCCCCATCATCACTGGGCAGGGAGAATGAAAACTCCTAAGGCAGTTCTGACCACGTTTGCTGTAGAGAACAATCAGTTCCGGTACTTGGGGCTACGAAAGAGTCTGGCGAGCGCGAGTGCATGAATCGCATCAGGGACCAACGGCCTACACAAGCTCTGAAGGCTTCACCGCAGAGCAAATCGCATCAAATTTCGAGGGAGCCACGCAAGACGCCCAGACTCCTGATATTCCGGAGCCAGTCGAAATCCTACTACACGTGGCCCCACCTACATTGCAGGTGGAAATCAAAGCTAAGGTAGCCCGAGCCACCTCCAATGAAGCCACCAGATGGTTACTAGTGGTCACTAGTATTGTTACTGGTTGTCATTATAATGAAGCATAATAATATCTTATTATTAGTTTGACTAGAATTATTATTATTTCTACAATATGTAATAATGTTAGCACCTTTTTATTCTTAGTTATTATTTAAGTCGAGTAACAAACAGTCTTAGTTGTTGCTAGCCACCTGAATTCAATTGCTACTTTAATTCGTTTTCCTTTACCAGTTGTCGGTCAACACTGACTCATACATGCCATCAGTCATAATTGAAACAAACAAACACACCATACAACGAATATGAACACGCACAGCATGTATCCGTGTGATTAGGTATTGTTGTCAGTGTTGCCATATCCTTTTTGAAAAAAAAACTTACAATTGGAGAAAAAACTGATTTTTAGAAGGAAAAACTGTTACCGAAAAAAAATTTATCCGAAATATTATAAAACATATACAATTGAACATATGTATGTATGTAATCGATTTCATTTAATTTTTTTTATTGAATTTCTAAAACGTAACAATAATATAAGTTAGATCCCGAATGAACTTGTATAGCTTCTGCATCTTCTTGGTGCTTTGATCTTAAAATATGCATCTTTAAATCTGATATACCACCCATTGCTTTTATTTCATTTTATTTAAATCATGGGTGTAAAAATTGTACTTCAGATCAGTCAACTTGTGTATCTACTGTCATGCGCTTGAACAAATAGTTTTCTCCAAGTATTTCCCAAACTTTTGAGAAACTGTGCCTAGAGTCTACCACGATTGATGGATGGTTCTCTTTGACTTATCTAGTCTCCTCAACTTCTTCATTTGATAACAACCCAACCATGTTGCTAAACCCATGCCTCACTCACAAATTAAAGAAAATTTAAATTTTCAGCAAATCACCCACGAGCAAAAACAATGACAAAGATTATTTAAATTGCATTAAGTAAACTAAAAAAACAGTAGAACTGTGGTTTAGTGACTTCCTACTTAAACACTTCTATTAAATGATAAAGTTCAAAACACCCATCAGGGCATAGTGCCGGTGTCGGCGTGTCCAAACAATATCTACATTGAAAACTTGTTTCTTCTCTGGTTCCATTTTTAAGGCAATCAATACTTGCATTTCATTTGAAAACTTTTTTTGTTGCTTGAACCTTTACATTGTAGAGGAAAATTTACAAGATCCTTGCCTTCAGTTATATTGGCTGTTATGTTAAGCAAACTTATATATAGCGTCCAATCATCTGTAAAGTCCAAAAAGGAGTTACATTACAGCGTCACTATTAAGTTCGCAACGGACGCCGCGATTTTCTTTAATAATTTTTTAATTCTTTTTAATATGTTATTGGCTTTATATCATCATGCCAAGATTCTCTTTTTTGACTTCAACAAAGAAGGTCGTGCTTTATATATAAAATAAATACAAAAAAATATTTGAAATACTGAAAAATTAAGAAAAAAAATATTTTTTTTTAATTTTTGAAAGAAAATTTAAATGAGTCTACAATATAACCAGCCTGATGGCGGATCTTTACGATTAAAAGTGCCTCCAGACCAAATACAGGATTTATCGCATTCTTCTGCTTCGGTTGTTAATATTTCAATACCGAATAATAACTTAACAATGAGCCCAATTTCATCAAAAACAAAAAATGAAATCAATTCGATGTTTAGTTCTGAAGAAAATGTACTTCCAAGGTCTACTTCTTTAACTTCTATGAATTTAATGGATGATACGTTAGGAAATGAGCTAGAAGATTTGCCATATTCTTCTTAGTATTCTTTTATTTTGAATCATTGTTCTTATTTCAGCTGTGACATAAACCTGATTTTGGTTTTTATGGGTTTCAGTTGATGGTGTAGATCCAGCTTCACGAATCAAGTTGTTAAAAGTTTCAACTGCATCATCTAATTCCGAAGCAGATTTTACTGAAACATTGAGGCTGATAGTTCTTTCTAACCATGTTCTAAACGATGATATGTCAGTTTTATTATTCAAAATTTTATATCTTTTCAAATGACAATGTATTAAAATCAAGGATAAGTGGCGAATGGTCAGAGTTTAGATCATAACTATCAGTTATTTGTAGCAAATTATTCGGTATGCCATAATATACAACAGAATCTAATAAATCTGGCGTTTTTGTCAAATCTGTAGGCCAATATGTTGGACTACCCGTAGATAAAACTGAATAGTTATTATTGCTGATACAACTAAAAAGTTCTCTGCCTTTAGGGTTTATTAATCTCGAACCCCACCAAGGATGTTTAGCATTGAAGTCACCTCCTGCTATAAATCTAGGCGCAAGTTTTCTAAAAAATTCTTGAAATTCCTGACACTTTACAGAAATTATTTAATACATGCAGCTTGTAGACTTTGCTGTCTTATTTCTTCGGTGAAGTTATAAGTTATTGATGATTATATAAGTATTGCTGCTCCACCATGTACTCTATTGTCCGGATGGTTAGCTTTTATTATGTCAAAATCTTTTATTTTGAAAAATGATCTGTCTGTGAAATGTGTCTCCGAGACTAGGAGGATATCAATAAAATTAGTTTTAAGAAATATTTCTACCTCTTGAGTATGATTGGAAAGCCCATTAGCATTCCATATTGCAATTCTCAAATTCAATTGAATAGCTTTGATATTAAAAGAGACATGATATTTATTAACTTATTGGTCTGTTCTATTTGGTTTTCAATTAATTTTTCGAGTTTTTCAAAAGAATTGTTTAATGGGTTTAGCTGCTGTGGTTTCCGTAAAATTTCAGAGTATGAAAATCTATTATTTTGACTATTATTGCTGTTTGATTTGGTTAAGTTGATTTGGGTAAGTTTCACTATTCAATATATATTGGCTGGTTTTATCTTTTCTGTATAGATTATTACTTTCCAAGTTTCTCCTTAGTATTTGTCTATATACTATGCTGGATGGTTTTGTGGACACTTCACACAGCGTGGAGGAGTTTCCATATTTTTATTGTAAGATGCCCTAAGATGCCCTAAGCCACATTTAACACATCTTTCTTCTTTTCGGCAGTAAGTTTTGGTATGACCGAATTCTTGGCATCTATGACATTGTACAAGATCGTTACTTTTTCTTGGCGGGTTCAATGGTGACAGAGGCGTTATATATATGCCTAATATCATATACCTTTTTGTTATTTAGTTCAGGTTCTAAATCAACGAAGAACATTGGAAGAGGATGTTTCGTTTTTCTACTGCAAACATTTACAGTAGTTGTAAATTTCTTACAACTACTCCATACGATCGGTCTTGCTTCAATTGATAGGTATGGGACTTAATTTTATTGTCATTTAAATGTGTAACAATAATTCTGTATGATTTAACATTCTTTATTAGCAGTCTTATTTGTCCATCTTTAAGTGACTTGTATTGAAATTCAGAGGAAGAAATAATTTTAGAAAAAGATTTTATCATTGCGCTAATACCAGCAACATTGTTCTTACTGTTTTCATTATATTCTTCATCCTCAGTATCAATTTCTTCATTATCAAGACTATCAAAACGATTACTATTTTGCTAACCTGAAATATTTGTCTTTGTTTGTTTTGATGTACCAGTTTTTTAAAAGTTTAAAAGTGCACACGCCTTTATTGATGTACTTGCATTGTTATCGTTACTATATCTAATTGAAGTTAAATTATCACTATCGAGATTTTGTCTTTTGTTGTTGAATAATTCTGGTGATACAATTTGTCGCCGCTTTTTTGTTTTTGGCGAGGTAACTACCTGCCAGCTAATATCATTTTCTTCACTTGATTCACTGCGATCATCCATGACGAAAGTAGTGTATTTTATTAGTATTTAAAGATATTTTATTTATTGTTCTTTTTTCTATTTTTTATTTTATTTTATTTTTGTTAAATTATAAATATTTGTCACTTCCAAACAAGACCAATATGCAATTCTAAGTATTGGCTAATGTGCAATTCTTATATAAAATATTTTAAATTATTTGCAAAAATATTGAAATTTATTTTATTATATATTTTTTATTCGAAAAAATATGTCCGCTTGCTTCAATTGAAAAATTTCCAATTTATATATATATATATATATATATATATATATATATATACATATATATATATATATATATATATATATATACATATATATACATATACATATATATATATATATATATATATATATATATATATATATATTATTTATTGAAAAATTAAGTATCAACAAATTTTATTTTATTTTTTTTAAAGATATAATAAAAAATTTTCAAATGAATATATATATGATTTAGCAAACGTAAAACCTTTGGCATCTTATGCATTTGATATAATGAAACGTTTTATTAATTCTTCACACACACTCGACAATGTATTAATTAAAAATATAATTTATAATCAAGTGGGTTATAATTGGCTCAACACTTTATACTACTCTCCCTTAGGTTGTGTTGAACAAGAAATTGCTTGTGTTAACAATTTAATGCCAAGATTTTATGTTTTAAAACTCCCAGGAGCACACAGGGGCTAATTTATATTTATTTATTCTTCTTATTATTTGTTTCTTAGTCTTAGTTTTAAGTTTAGTTTTTAAGTCCATTCTTTTTTATATAAATATTATGTATTGTGCCGGGAGCAAGCACTTAAATTACAAAAATTTTTACTACACAGATTCACATAAATTGATAAGATCGTTACTGTATATTATTAATATTATTATTTCAAAACATTCTAGATTTAAGTTTTCCTTGTAATACTTTTGTTAATTCTTTACTTTGTAATGTTTTTTTTTTGAAGTCTCAAATAAACTTAACTTATATTATCATGCCAAATTTTATCATGTTCAATATTATACTCAATATCGGAAGCAACCGAATAATCATCCTCTTGACCACAACTTTCTTCACTAGATTCATTTCATTCAGAAAATCCTGAAAATTTCAATGAATATTCGTCTTCTGAAACATTATCTGTCTGTTCATTTCATCCACCAATTTTTGTAAATTTTTATTAGCCATATTTTATTTAAATATTTTATAAAACTCCAAAATGTGGTTATATTTTAGCAACTCTATTTTTGGGCAATGGTAAAGAAACATCAAGTTTGATTTTCTCTATCTTCCTTAAAATTTATTATTTTTGGTAATGATTTCTAACACCAAATTCTGTTTATAGTTATTTTCTGTATTTCATATTGACACATTTTCAAAATTCTGGAAATAATATGATTTAGAACATATTTTTAGAGATATTGTATCCCTGTAATAATTAATAGATTTGTGTAAGTTTTGAGGTTATTTTATATTATTATATATTTCGATATTTCGCTAGCCTTCGGTTAGCTTCTTCAATTACTAAAAGAAGAAAGGTTAAAAAAAATTAGATACAACAATAGTATCCCTGTAATTTTAAGGTATTGTATATTTATCAGTATTATAAATTCTTGATTTTTTTTAAACTTTTTGATATTCCTGGTATATGTTATATATACATATATATATATATATATATATATATATAAAAATATATATATGTATATATATATATATATATATATATATATATATATGTATGTATTGTTGTGCATAATTATTTAAATTTTCTGTTCTGCTATTTCTATATTGGGGTTTCTGAGTAGTCATCCACTGTTCGCTGGTCAACAAAATGCACAGATATTGGGAAATTTTTTTTTAGTAGATGGATTGTGATCCCTGATCTTTAGGTCTTGAAGTAAATATACACCGAACATTTAGTCTACCACAATACGATAGCAAACTAACTGAATAATATAAATTGAAACACTTTAATTATTTTAGACATCTAATGTTTTTATTTTAAAATACAAATGTACATATTTTAAAGCAGATGAAAGTAGAGTTATAGGACGTTTTAACGTGTAGACAGTTTTGAATTGTAGACTATGATGATTTCAATTCGTTTCATTAAGTTGCTTTATTTTACCGATGCATATATTCATAGATTGCACTCACTAATTACTATAGCGTTTAGATTTTTTATGCTTCTTTTTTAAATTAATCTCTAAAGGTTGTTTGGTACCATCCAAATCAAAAGAGCTGCGAAATAGTTTTAAACTTTGTTCATGGGCTTCAGCAACATCCGCTAAATTTTTGCTCACATTATTGTCGTGGTGAATCATGTTGTTAGATTCAAATGAGTTACAGGATTCCGGATTCATGCACGTTTGAGACTGGTAGTAGTCATAGTTAAAAGCGGAACCAATTGTTTCAACATTAGTAAATTGGGAAATGTTAGAAAAGCTATCGTCATCTATGGGTTCATAAATACTTTGATTGAGAAACTGGGTAACAGATGATGCATATATGTTTTTATTGCTATGTGTTAGTGAGTTCGCATTATAACCACTAGCACTGCCATTGTTAAATGCATATGCGGCAAAAGAGCTGATTGCCGATGAGGGATTTATGGTTGAGGAAGATGTGAGGCGCTGTAGGACAATATTATCTATAAAAGTAGAATTCGAGCTATGTGCTGGTCAGAATTTTAAGTCTTTTATGGCTTGCGGCAAATCGGGCAGTTTAATATCTTTAATTTGCTGAGGAATATTCATGCTTTTTACCGCACTCACAGCTCTAGCTGGAGCTGCCGATATGCCGGCTTCTTGCTTAACAAGTTTATTTTGCTCTTCAATTCTTGCCATAATATCAGACATATTTGTCTGCAGTACCATTCCACCCATCACTAATTCGGACAGAATATGATGCACTGCATCAGCGTGGAAAATTAAATCTAGTTCACATACATTTTCGAAACACTTGTCGAGTGTTTCTACGAAGACTTGAATTAAATCTAAAATTCCCAATTCACTTTCTGACGAGTCAACACAAAACACAAAATACAATGTAGCATAGTGACGATAAATTAGTTTGTAGTCCGAGCCGCCAATCAAACTGTAAAATCGTAATCTTCAATATAAGAAAAATTTTAAAATCATAGGCACTCACCTGCCCCCTTCTAAAAAATTGCAAACATTGTCATCACGCTTAGACACCAATTGGAATGTTTCTTTAATTATCTGCTGTTGCATGTCTTCATTCTGTAAAATATTTATTAATACATTATCTTGAGCACAAAATTTTGTTCTCAGAAAATCAATAAGTTGTTACTTTCACAAAAAATTTCACTTACAAAATATTGATAGAACTTGGAGAGGCGTGGTTTACCATGATTATTAAACACTAAAATAGCTTTTATCATTTTAATTTTTCTTATATATTGGCTTTGAAGTTTTATTTATTTATATCATTTAAATTTATCTTTATTTTGAATAAATAACAAGCCCTTTTCGGCGAGTACAAATCAATTCTCAAGCAGCCAAGGAGTATTCTGAAATTACATCTGACGATTTCGCTGCGTTGGCTCAATCTGCCTTATCTTTGTTTATTTATTACATATGATTTCCTGCATACATATATATGAATGCAAAGAAAACAAATTGGTATAACACGGTAGCATGATGAAAGAAATATAAGGTGGCAGTACTCAATCATTCTTCTCAAGCTTATTAGTGTTTTACGGGGCACTTTTTATAGTTTATTTCTTAAACCATATTCTGTACGCCCCTAAATTTGTAAGCATATCCACCATTATTTTTCTTAAAGTGCGGTCACATTCTTATATATATATATATATTTATATATATATATATATATATATATATATATATATATGTATATATATATATATATATATATATATATATATATTTTTATATGATTTGGTTTTAATATTCCACTTAAGAAACCAGTTTAACGTAGTTATATACATATCAGTATAAAGATATTTGTTGCAACAATATTATATGTACATGTTTCAAAAAGTTCATTTGCATATATTCAAACAAACTTGTGGAAAATCATATGTGGCGATGCATTAGCTTTTATTATTAAAACTAAAATATGGCAGTACCATTTTTACTTTCAGCTGAGATGAAAACGAGACTCTTGCCTTATGTCCAAAAAAGTAAAAGGTAATAAGAAAACTAAGTACATATGCAATTACTTATATTCTGATCCAAAAAAGCAATATTAAACCGATTTACGGTATTCTAGAAGATCTATCTAAAGGAAAAATATCTGACGTGCAAAATTAGCATGGACATATGTAAATAAGTAACTAAGGGTATTTATTTGAATACATAGTGCATATATGTATGTGTATCGTGCTATGAAAAGTGCACAATGTGTTTATTTCATAAAAATGATATTTAGGAAAATATAATTGATTAAAACAACTAAAACTGTGACATGTTTGAGAATTTATTAAATACGCAATAGTTTAGTTTATTGCTTGTCAATTAGCTTAGCATAAGCTGATAAGTTTTTTTATTTTGGAATTCGCTTCGTCTGCCAATGATTTGGTGTAAGAACCAATAAAACGCAGCATATAGACGTACTTGAGCACACAATAAGCAAAACGATTGTGTACTAAAAAAACAATTTGTATATTTTAGCAAACTGCATTCTGTAAAAATGCACTATTTTATAATTTGTAGGACGATATGTACATAACTGAGGTATAAATATATGTATATATAGGTATGTATATAGATAAATACTTTCATGCCTACACATGTTTACTCTTCCTTCAAAATAATTTGTAGATTTCACACGTTACGCCAATATCAATTCAACATATATGGATCTTTCCTACCACCAATACAAAAAATAATGCAAATAATAATTTTATGTGAATATTGGATTTATTTTTGCAAATGAATGAGCAATATACATACTCGTATATGTGTTAAATATAACTTAGAAGAAAAGTTTAACGTATTGTTAACCGTGATAACAAGTTGAATACAAATTTACTATAAAAATACAAAGCAGCAACTACAACAGCACCAAAATTCTACGTCAGCTTCTTAAAACGAGATTACTTCGACTTATCGCTTTGACTTCTCTAACATCCTCCCTGTCGTCGTCTTCTTTAACTACCAAACTGTTGTCATTATTTATTTCTTCCGCCTCTAGTACAGGGCAAACACATACATTTGCATCGTTTGTTATGCTGTCCGATCTGGAAGATAGCGATGAACTGGACACAATTGCCGATGTTATGGGTTTGCGATCACAGAGCAGACTAGATAACTTTAGAGAAATGTGGTACCACATATTTTTATGGGCATTATTTTCCTCGATATTCATACATACCTGTGCCGCACTGGTCGCGTTTGTAACGCTACGCAAGCATAAATTTGGACGCTTCTTTTCTATTTTGATATTAGTGATGGGATTTTTGTCTCCTGCCTTAAGTGGTATTATCAGCAGTGCAGTTATTGCTTTTGTACATCGCGCTTCTAGTTTACCCATGTCACCAATATATGCCATGGTTTGGGGCGTCGGGCAAACTATAGTATCGGGATGTTTGGGTTTTACACGTATTTTGGCAACACTGTAAAGTAATACTTATTGAAATTGTACAATACAGAATTATATTTTCAAGTTAATCCCTTAAAATAAGCACTACTTTATAAATGATTAGTTTTAAATTTTCTATATACGCTCAAGTGTATGTCTAGTTAAATTATTCATTATTTTGCTATTTATCTGTAATAATAAGTTAATTTTGGAAATAGTATGTACAATTTAGGTTAGAAATATGCATCTCTGTAATATAAAAGTAATGAAACATATGTAACTAAACGAAACAATGTTTTAGACTTATTTCTATAAAAAGTATGTACGTCCAGTTAGTTCTCTTGAGACCACATGGGATCATTGCTCCCAGGTTTCAAATACATTTTAATAGCTGTAGGCTACAAAAAGTATAAGGATGCAATACATTTAAAAATAAAGTTTTATTGAAAATGATTTTTTAAATAAAGCCCATGAACAAAAAGAACAATTTTGGGTTTTGACATAGAGCAGTTACCACTAGTTGACCTGCTATTTGTTTATCCTAAGTAAGATTGTCAAATTTTGTTTTATTCCGTGTTCAAAGTATATTTTTTGTTTAAGCTGAACTTTGTTTCCCTGTCGGAATTCGAACTAGCTTGTGGTTGGACATAAATGAGCTAGAGGTGACTCACAGCTGACTTGTTTTCTATACTAGCCCTGTATCATTTTTAACATGTAATGTCCTACGAATTAGTGCACTCACTTTGCATCAGTTATAAGCTAACCAAAAACTAGCTCATTTTGAATACCTTTAATATTAATACACATTGAAAAAATAAATTTTTCTAAGTTTAAATTAAATTTATGCCCTTTTTGAAATGGCAAGTGTGTATTTCTGCCAATTGCACGATTTGCGACATAATAGAGATAATTTTTTTTATCATAAAAACTAAATGTAATTTAAAAATCACGACTTTTATCGAAATATAACATATTTTTCGACCAATCAGAGTTAATTTTAATTCTGGGATTGTCAAGGCTCACATAACACTTACGTGGTTTCGGCCAAAATTATTTGTGTGTTTTATTTATTAAAGTTTTTCAATGCACTTTAAAATACACAATACCACTGACGTTTTCTTGACAAAAAAAAAATACATTGGAATGGTACAATATTATTTCCTATATTTTAAGGCTTACAGGTCAACTAGAGAAGTAATTGTTACAATGTCACACAAATCAACTTGTAAAACATAATAAGAGTAAAAATCAAATAAACTTAATTAAGTCATTCTGTTATAATTCATAACACAAATTCACATATTTATTTGTTTTAAATACCTTTTTTACGACATTTTGCTTACAAAGATAAGAAAACCTTTTAAAAACATTTACTTTATATTATTTAACGCACAAACAAAATAAACAAACTATTGGCAAAATGTTTCAAGCAGTTCTACTCATCATGCCAAACGTTGCCGCGCAAGAAAATTGTTTCCTACCATAATTATAAAAAAATCTAGCAAAATGCTTTTTTGCCTACCAAAAATTCAAATATAAAAATTAATTTCGTTATTAGCAAGATCCAATTACACTAGTAAGTATATATTAATATTAATCATACAAGATAAAAACACACCCTATTAATGATTGAGAAACGTATGAATTGGAAACCCTTTCATAGGGGAATATACGTCATCAAACGGGAAATCATGCGCATGTCGTAATCTGTTTTCTATCATTCTGGATACTTTATTCTTTGGGAAACTATTGACATGATAAATATCTAAGCGGATAGTTTGAGAAAACATATACATAAATTAATAATTTTTGATAAAAATAAAAATTCACCTCATTTTTTCTTTAAGATCTTATATACTTAATATTCAATTGCAATTGGTTATGGCTACAGCAACTGATTAAATTATTGAGCTCATTTTGCACTATATGCGCATTATTGGTGGAACCCAACTTCTATTATTTAAATACTACTGAATCAATTGAAAAATAACCGGATGGAAAGCCATAGTCGAACTTAGACAAAAGCATGGTTTGCTTTAAGACGACAATTTATTTGAGACATTTACGAAATTGAAATTTTGAAAATCAATTATGAAATATAAAGTAGAGCCGTTTCAGTCAACATGAAGCCCCATTGGCAACTAAAGGAATAGTTAAATTCTACACAGATAATGTAGAGATCTGCGGTAAAGTATATTCAAAGCACAACAAAAATTAAGTTGTGTATTAATTTCAATATAATTAGTTTTAAAAATTTAGTAAAATACTTCAAAATATGATTTTACAAGCTGTTGATAATTAGGTTATACTGTGATCGATTTTAAAAATACTTTGTGTTATGACCTGTATATTTGAGGCCAACGATATTTAATTATATTTTTGTAAGATTTACTTGTTTTTAAAGAACGAAAGATGTAAGTAGACGTCATGTATCTATTCATAAGAAAATATTTTTTACTAATATTTTATATTATTTCGTTTGGATTCTTTGAAGTGTAAAGTGTATAGAGTTTATGAGAAAGAACATTTCCTATCCGGCGATCAGTCACCAGGGCAATTGGCCCGGAGCGTTTTATTTTTAAGTCAGATATCTCCTTAACAGCATTTGCATTAATTTTGAGATCTTCTAAAAGTTTTTTAGGGCATGAATATTTGTCAATAATCGTTTCAGCAACTTCCAGTGTCACCAAAGGTAGACGATTTAAATGTTGCTGCCATAATCGGCCAAAACCATTCGAACCTTCCACGCGAACACACTGTTTTTTATCATTGGCAAGAAATTTCCTAAATGAACCAAGCATTTCCGACTTTTGCATTTTATATGGAACTTCCGCTATGGCTTTCGTTAAATATTTCATGTTATCGAGCAACTCCTTGGCAGACTCAACCTGCAAAACTTTTAGTTGATACATAATCTGCAGTTCTATTAAAGCAGAAGAAACAGCTGTAGTAAGTTTTGCATTGGTGCGTAAAAACAATACGATACACTTTATGTTAGGATTAGCGTCTTGATTAATATAGCATTTGTTGAAATCGGTAGCAATTGAATGGAGTGTTTCCGTTTTTATCAACTCAAGTAATTCACTATGAGTTAAAATTTTTACTATTTCATTCTCCTTTTGCCAAATTTCGCTCAAGGCATTGACTTGATTAGGTATTAATGCTAATTGGCCCATATTGCGCTCCCACACAATAGACTCCTTTATGGGTAACGTCTGAACATCATATTTTATTTTATCTGTGATGTTTAGATCAGCTATTAAGTCCCGACCGTAGTTAGCAGACAATATACGTGAATCTATAACCATACGTACATATTTTTGACATTCTCCAGGTTTAATACGTTTTTGGCGGTCTTGAACCGATTTCTTAAATAACTTATTTGGATTAATATCCATATTAATATATTTATCTTCATTGATGGCGCAATTATATAGTATATTTTTTAGCAACTATGTAAATTTTTAATTTTCTGTTGGCAACGCCGCTGGTCTAAGTCCCGACTCCCACGATGCGGCTTTAGTTGCCAAAGTTCTTAAATCCCTTTTCAGCTAAATTTAAACATATATATCTATTTCAACACATATTTTTACTTCCAAATTCTTAAATGTTTCGCAGTTGATTTTATTTAGATTGTATAAAGATATTATTTTATTGTTGTTTTCACACAAAATGAATTATTTTTCACAACCCGTTTACCTATAAGTTTTTGAAATTTTCCTTACAACCAAACTGAAAATTAAGAAAAGTGTTTATAATAATAATCATTATTATTGGCACAACAAAATTATCTTCACACGTATAACCAACTGCTTACCAAACTCCACTCTTCTTCTGCCTTTTTCCAATAAACTCAAACTATATCTAGCACAAAATATCTTTTGTGAAGGAATATTAATAAATCAATCAGTCTAATTCCGACTGGCGTTTTTCGCCTATAAATTCGACAGTTTGTGCTAGATTAAAGACGAAAAGCTGAATTTTATTAATCTTGTATAAATTGTCGAATTTTAAGGGAAAAACGTAAGCCGTAGTCAGGCTGAATAATGCACTATGTGAGCCCACCCATTCGCCTTGTATGTAAAAGAGATGTGGTTTTCCAATAATGCTTTTATAATAACAAAAAGTACAATAATAAACAAACGTAAGTAAAAGGTTACAGAAACTTCGAATAAGTAACTCCCCGCGTGCAATATACATATGTATGTTTATTTCCGAACATAAGCAATAACGTCGGCAGAACAAAAACACATATGACAAAATATATGCAATAGAAATAAACTTCAATATTTTTGCTTCAAAAATGCTATAGGGTTATAGAAAACCAGAGCAATTGTTCTATATGTAGTAATATTTCACGTCAAAAGTTGTAGCAACGCAGGCAAGAATCGCCTTATATAATAATACATATAGAAATAAGTAGAAAGTACAATAATTATTGTACAGATAAATTGATAGTAAAATATAGAAGGCACATGTATTGGTGAAAATATGGCGGTTCTTTTAGTGAAATGAAGAAAAATGTTAGCACTATGAAAAGAAACAGATTCTATTGTATAAAAATAATACATATATAATAAATACTTTTAATACAATCTAAATAAAACTAACTGTAATATATGTATGTACATATTAAGAATTTGGAAGTAAAAGATAACAAAATTTTGTTGAAACAGTTTTAAAAAGGAATTGAAAAAACTCCTCTTGTATTTTCTGATCACCAACATCCACACATAAAACGAACAGATCTGCATTTATACATATGTATATCGTAGCATTTGCAAATTTAATAAGGCATACGCATTAGCTGAAACGCTCGCCGGTTGTTTTGAGCCCCATTATAAAGTTTGAAATATTTGATATATTTCTTTCAGGGGCAGAAAGTTATGTGGTTTGGTGGTGCCACCTTCAAGATAATTTCATCATGCTAGCATACATAAATATATACAATAGATATATGTATGTATATATGTACATGGATATTTGACAGTTCACATCCATGTCACAATAAATGATATTTACCAGACTACACTATGTGCTTAAATAAATTAATAGTAAACCACCCATTTCAAGATAGATTTATTGCAGCATGCAGCCATTCATGAATCTCTGCACATCCCATATTGCAATCCAGTATCAATTTTAGAATATGCCCGAAATAAAAATTTCAAAATCATTGGATTGAAAAGTTTGGTTTATGTAATTTTTCATATTGGCAGACACAAATTTGTTGTGGCTTTGAGTAGTGTTCAAACATCAACTAATACAGAAGATAGTGCGTTAGTGTTAAATTTTCACCATCAACGTACATTAGTACATGCAAAATGAGCAATTTGTTGAGAGTATTTAGGACTCCGCTAAAAATTTTTTCCAACAAATCTCCCTTACGTCAGATTGGCGTACCAGGATGTGCAGAGAAATATAACTTTTTATTGAAAACTGAAGTAAATACCTTCCGGAATTGCATACCAAAAGCATTCATTGAACAACAGAGCTCAAATTTTTGTAGTAGATCGTACGATATAGACACTAATGTAACGAAAGACGTTGTTTTGTATAAATATGAAAATCCTAGATTTTTCAAAATATTAAATATATTTGGTATATGCCAGTTCGTTTTTTGGACATATTTATCTCATTTCGCGTATACTACTTTGAGAGATGCTCCAATAAAGCAAGCAGAAGCTGTGGAGCTTAAGTGGTTTGAACGTATTAACCTTGGTGAAAATAAGTATCGTAATGGAATAACAGCACTAAGTTTTTTGATTGGTAATTATAGTCTAATTACCGCATGTATTAATTTTTATTTAATTATATATATTTCGATGTAGGATATGGTATTTTGGCAGCTACTTGGTTGTTTACATTGCGTTCCGTAAGGTTTTTAATACTGCGAAAAGGTGGGAAACACGTTGCAATAGTCACATATGGCCCTTTCGGTCATAACCGTATCATGACGGTGCCGTTAAAAAACCTCTCCGCCCAACAACATAGGGAAAAGGCCGAGGTGCTCCTGCCTATAAAGGTGGCCAATCGTTCGCTGTTTTATGTACTGGATATGAGAGGGGAGTTTAAAAATACTCAACTTTATGATTACACTGCCGGTCTTCATAGACATTTCTAAGATCATACCAAACAGTATATCCAATAAATATTTGTAAAAATTTATTTTTTAAAAGAGCTATGTATTACAAAGCAAATATTAAAAACTATTTGGAAAAAAGTTATTAGTAAAATTTTTGATTTTATTAACAGAACTGGAATTATCTAATACAAAGCCAATAACTAATTTTTATTTAAACATCTTTAATTAGAAGCTTAAAATGTACATATTAACATACTTATATTATTTTAGCAACACCCACAGCTGATACCCTCGTTGCTAATGCTCCTTATATTTAGTATTAGACTTGATAATTTAGTTATTAATCTAATGAATATCAATAATATTTGGAAATCATGTCGTTTCAATAAACTGGTTCAGGTTTTTGTGTTAGGAGCAAACCAAAACGTTTTTTAATAGTAAGACGTTGTCTGGAGTATTTATCTTCCGGTGAAAAATGAGCAGGGTGAGCCGAAGTTGTTGGCCTGCCATCCTCAGTGCGTTTCTAATATTAAATATATTAATTATTTGCAGCTTTGTTTTAATTTTCAGTATTTACCTTCAAAGTATAAATACGGTCACCGTTTTCGTTTAAAGTGTACATTAAATACATGGTTCTATATAGGTTTTAAAAATTAAAACTATGATATATTCTCTACACGTGTATTTGTTTATAATCGAAAACGTTTTGAGCAGGCGAACTGAATTCAATTCGCCTTCTGCAGTCAGAGTTGCCATGTACCCACGACCAAATAAAGAGGTTATCAAATCTCTTGGATGATATATTTCAATGCCTTAACTCCAATGATTTGACCATGAGTTTTCTGCGAGCTGAGGAATCAATTCGACCAGACTTTGCATACATGTTTTCCTTATATTGCTTAATATAATGTAGGTTGACCTTTTTTTGCGCAGATTTATTGTTCTTTTAAGCTTTAATGACCACCTGGTGTTAATAGGTCTGCAAAAGAATGCACAAACATGCTATGCACAATGTCGAATATAGCAACATGTACTCTACGGTAGGATATATATATATATATATATATATATATATATGTGTGTGTGTGTGTATCATATATATATATATATATATATATATATATATGGAGGTTATTAAAGAACTACGTCATTCAGATCGAATTTATATAAGTATATGTACTTATACATCTCCGGCGCTTGTCTTATTTTCTATTCTCACTTAACTTTTCTAGCTTCTGAACATATATGAAGTCTTTTTGTGCTTGCATCAGCAAAAGCTATTACATGGTTAAGTTAATTATGTAACACGGCATTTAGATATCAAAGTTGCAATACAACCACACATTTTCACTAACACAGTCAGATATTTTAAATATTTTGCTATATTTTCAAAATATATAATTAAAACAGACATTTTCCGAAAGTAATATGAAAATTAGGTATACAGTATTGCCCATTCCATAACATATATGAAATCTTAGGATTGTGATATATAGTAATTATAAATTCAACATGTTTTGTTAACATATATAAACACTTTTCATATATATTTTAACGTATTTATAAAAGAAGTTTTTGATGTCATTTTAAGTGAATATTTTCATCATACAAAATAAAAATCAGTACCATCCCAGCATATATCTACTTATATGAAATTTTTGGTTAGGGTAGTAAACAAAACAATCAGAATGGAGACAATATTACATAATCAATTAATAATAAAATTAATTGATGTATACCGATCCAAACCTATTATATGAGACATAACCAATAAATCCTATAAGCTCAATGATTTCAAGTGTGAGGGTATAAGAATATCGCAAATCAATGGGTCTGCCGGCTGAAGCAGTAAAAAACACTCGCTAGAGGGGTAATTTGCTCCGACGACGTCAAAATTTCTTGAGAGTAGTTTTATTCTTAATAATTTTATTCGTATTACGTAGACAGAAATTTCATGAGAGAACTTTCATGTGTAAATGCCGTGTAATATATATCTTACAATAGTTTTAAAGTAGTCTGATAACACAAAAAATTGTCATATCTGGTATCTTTGCAGCACAATTTCTAACTGTGGCACCGTTTTCAAAGTTGACAATTTTTTTCTTGGCTCCCTTAATATACAATCTTACTAAACAGATCTAGTTTTGTTATTTGTATGTGAAAAATACAGCTTTTTGGTAAACGGATGAACGTCGCGTGAAACTATATAAATACTATAATTATAATCTTATAATACAATAATTTTTTAAAGAGTGTGTGCTTTAAATTCGGGATATCCAATTCTGCAAATGTTTTGCTTTTATCCTAGTTAAAAAATTTTCAGTAAGTTTATGCATGCATAAGGTAAATAAGTATGTATTGGCACATGTAAGTACGTATTAAGTACATTTAAATAATGCTTCTTATATGTAGCTTGGAAATAAGACCACCATGTCAAACATTTAAAAATTGCCGGCGTTTAGTTTTCAGCGTATGTGCCGCCAATTTAATTAGTTTGCTGCAGTGCACATATAATAATGTATGTACATGCATTACTTAAAAGGCTCATCAACTGATTTTGAGTATCTTTGCGTGTTTGAATTTATTAAAAGAGTATTTAGTTCGTCCAAAAATTATTTCAGGATGGGTTGTTTCTTTGCGATATCTCAAGTGTATCTGGGGTTTGAAGCATGTATTTTTTTATAAATCTAACGTTTGCAATATAATTAAATAAATTTTTTTGAAATGCAGACTAATCACAAAATACACAAATGAAAAAAAATTAAGCTTCTTATCGATAGAAAAAACTAAAGTAACTAAAAAGATATAATTGCACACTTGTAATAAGATATTGAAGAGTATCTACTTGCAGTTTGTAGAGGCTTAAAATGGTCGCAAACAGACCGGAGCGAAAGTTTAAATGCAATAGTAATGAGAATTTTTTGCAGTATTGACGGAGTTATCAAACTAATAGTGGTCAGTTGTTATTCAGTACGTTAAAGATATTGGGCTCTGTCGGATTTGTCTTTTTCTAATATTAAGCTTTGGTTATTTGCTTCGTCATTTAAATGAAAATTTATATCACAAACTAAAAGCATATTTGTAGAATAATACCAAACAAAAGTTAGCTGGCAAATATATTTAAGATATTTATGAAAAAAAAGTTGTTCAAGTGATGTTTAATTAGTAGTCCACATCACTTCTATGCTACATAGTGTATTTTTACTATTTCCCACCACTTGCCACTTTTTCTTCAAAAATCATGTGTTAACTCTAAAAAGGTGTTATTTATACTAGAAACACTGCAAAGTAAATATATCGGTATGCAGATGCCTACGGGGCGGTACTATTAACCCGTATATTTAATGCCTTCACATAACATCATGTTTTTTGTTCAGATTAAAGAGAATTATGACAACTTAATTTCCTTGATAGTTACGTTGATGTTATATACCGCATCTAATTAACTTTAATTACGCAACTTTTTAAAATTTCAAAACATCACAATGTTTTCTTCTTAAAAGTAAAAATTTCATATGTTTTCTGTGCTCGATTTAAATGGCCAATGACGGGCACTTAAGTCTTATTTAAGTTTGTTGTGATAAACTAAATTTGGTATTTAAATTGCATTTAAAGTTAAATAACCACTGATTTATTGGGCATTAGTTACTAGTAACTTACATTCTTAGTCGCCACTAATTGTGTACTTTGCGTCGTCGTCAGTAAATAATTTTAGTGGCGCCTCTACCGCCGTTCAAAAAACGTGGGCGCCCTTACTGATGAAAATGTGACCAAACAAATATGCAAGAGTTGTTTATATTTGTAATCAGGATTGCCAATATGAGTAAAAATGAATTTATGTCCACACACCAGGATTTGCTACTTAATGTATACATAAAAATATAAAGATACCAGTTCAAAAGAAATTCTAGCTCAACTGTATGTGTATGTAATTCTGCTTTTAATACCAAATATTTTCTGAAGGTATAAATAGTAAAATCGTATCGTGACGTTGCTTTCCGGCTAATAAAAATGCCCCATAAGTCTACCTTAGATATTTCAACAGATGATAATTATAAAGTTTTTATTCATTTTATATCAAATGCTAAGGTTTGTAAGGTTCAATTCTAAGAATTGAATAAAAAATTGAATTGTACTCAAAATTTTTTGCACAGTCAGCCTTCAGGATTTTCTCATAAATTTTATGACCAACATCGTGTCAACTTGCAAGCATTTTCTGTTTATAGTTATAATTAACACTGATTGATTGGCAACACCTGAACTTTTTTGGCTTCCTCGTTTTGCGAAAATCAAATTATCATCAGATCACGATTCTGAGCTCCCAGAGAGTGACATTATATCTGCACATATGCGCTAAAAACATGCACACAATATTTAATTGTTCTCTATTTTATTGCACTTGATTTTATGTTAACACTTAAAAATGCTACTTTTTTCAAATCTATGCAACAACATTTGCCGCAAGGCATCACCCAATTCACATGATGAATTTTATGACGTCTAATTTTCGAATGACGACTTATTTCCTTATTTTACAATGGAGTTTTATTCAGGGGCCATAATCGTTATATGTTTTATGTTGAAAATTACATTTTAGAAAGTAAATTATATTTTCTTGGTGTTATTTATCCTTTTTTATTTTTATTCATGTTATTCGTGATTACATGTGAAAACTTCATTCCATAAATACCGTAAAATCACTTTACATACAACTAGATTTCTGTCGAACTTCTTCATTAAATTTAATTTTAGGAATGGATTAGTTCGACATTGTGCCGTATAGATAAAGTAAATTTTTCACGCGTTGAATCCATTTGTTATAAACATTCGTGTTTTTAACAATTTAAATGGGATGCTCGGAGAAGTTGCAATCTAGCACAAAATAACATTTAAAATCAAAATAAATATTAACGAATTTTGTTGTTTCGCGACAACGGCAAACAGGCATTCAATTTCGTGCACATTTTTAATTTCTTTTTCCGATGTTAATATAGCCTAAATTTAATGTTTTTAAATTTTACATACATATTTACATATATATCTCAGGTATTTGTACATATACTCAGATATCAAAAATTAACATTCGTCACATCAATAGTATATATCTAAGTATATTTAATATGTATTATTAATAATATATTAATCAAGAGTGATTTAAATTATGCTAGACAATCGACTTTATTTCTCAAAAAGTTTCCAATGATTGCTAATGTCATACATTATGCTGAATCGAAGCTGGAAAAATCCATATCACATCATTTTTTAGTATACATACTATGTTTATAAGTACGAAATGTGTTAGGGGACATATTTTTACTGGAAAAATACTAACCCGTGATCTGTTCCAAATCACGTCTGTGTCAGTAGTATCGAGCCTCGTTGGCAAATATTTTTTTACTTTCTTATTTGGCAAAGTATTTCTACTACTAGCACTAATAAAAGTGCGGTTGTGCACGGATTTTTGAATTTAGTTTTATGTATTTACAAATTATTCTTTGGCACTCTGACAAAAACTGCTAATTGATTCCAATTTTAGGAACAAAAACAATTTATTGAAGTGGATTGTTCTCTTACAACCAAATTGAAGTATACTCTACGTTCATAGGTGTATTAATACATAGAACAATGAACTATAATAAAGTTTTGAAATACTCGTTACTACAAATCGTACTAATGAAGCTAATATTAAAATAAATAGCTAAAGAAACGCGTTTTATAAATCAGGTGGCCATAAAATAAATTTCGCTTTACTACCGCATGATACTTATTTTGATGCCCACAAAAAATATAATTATTTTGATTTTCATACTACAAAAGTACATTTTATTAGTACGACAACATGATATGTACATATTTATGTGTTACTTATGTTGCAATTTTACCATCTGTCGAATCGTCTGTAATCCATATAAGTGTAGCAAATTGTTTTCACTCAGACGGTTGATTGTTTTATTACGATTCTGCATAAAGATGTGGAGATTTTTGCGATTACTTATGTGACCTTCAGTGCTATATTGAATAAAACATGGCAACTCTACGCAATTCAGTGGCTACCGAGATACTGAAGTATTGATTCAAAATTATTTTAAAAACTATACCTACCTTACAGATATACATATATGTATGTACATATTCAAATAAATATGTATTTCATACACCCATCTACGTATGTAAATAAGTACGCTACGTACGCATCTATGAATACCTACATATATATGTATCTATTACGCTAATTTCGAGATACGTATATTTGATATTATTTCGGCACAAATACTTAACCTATAATGAATACATCCGTATGTTATAAATATATATATATATATATATATATATATATATATATATATACATATATATATATATATATTTATACAAATATATATATATATATATATATATATATATATACAGTTTTTTGTGAATTCCATGTTTAGATACACAAATCTGTCGTAAACGCATGCACATATTTATATGTATGTACATATGTAGGTATATATATCTAAGTATTATGTATAAATGTATACATATTTTCATCCTTAACACACATATGCATGTTTCTGAAGTTTTTATGCATAATATATTATGTACATACATATATGTATGGATTACGCAATACAAAATGGCCGTCACCTAAACGAGTTGTGTCGAAGTGTGTACTTATTTATATATGTATATCTATACATATATGTTTAACTAGTTGTCAGATACTGTTTTATTAGTTATACTACATAGTAAGTGCAAGCTTTTTCTTATATTTCTTGTTTTATTTATTTATTAAAGACCTTAATCTACTGCATGTTTGTATGAACGATTTGTCTCTTTCTCTCTTCTACAATTTTAGTCTTGCTTTAACCTCTCTTGTTTTTATTTTTACTTTTCACTCTGTATGTGCATTTGGATTTCTAATTTTTATATACTATGTACATATATATAAAAAATGGATTTTTCGGATTGTAAAAAATTCTATATATTATAAGCAGGTAGATCTATTTATGTATATATATATATATATATATATATATATATATATATATATGGGTGTGTGTGTGTGTGTAAAAACAAATACTTCTGACGTAGTATTTACATGTACATATGTATTTATACATATGTATGTATATATGTGGGTAAAATACCTTATAAACTCTTGTAAAGCTGGTATCAAAATAAACCTATGTATGAATGTAAATACTTACATAAGTATGTATGTGTCTATGTATACCAAATTTAGGTATGTGCATACATATGTATATAGACACATGCATACATACACATACATATGTATGTATTATTTTGGGCAGTGTCAATCCAAACTTGTTGTACCAATTTGTGAATATGCATCTATAAATAAAATTAATTGTTCAATTATCTGAATAAGAAATGCTCTTAAATCGTTCAATTTTTAATTAATATATACTAGTTACATATATATGTATGTATGTATACATAAGTATACTAGTCATAAGTTTCTTTCCATGTACACATGTATCTATTTAAATATATACATATGTATCTCTAAATATAAATAATACGTACATACATATGTACATTTATTTATATACATATGTATTAAAAATGCTATGTTGTTAATTTTTTCTAATCTCATTAAATTTGATTTGAAATTGGTTCCCTAAATTCCTGTTTGCAAGCTGGTGTTTCGCCTACCACATATCATCAACGCATTTTACTACATACGTGCATACATATGTATGTATGTACATAGATGCTTGCATTCATAAATATGCGCCCATATACATATCCATATGTATGTTTATGTACTTTGTATGTTAATACATATGTATGTATATATATAGCGGTAAATATACCTACATTAACTGCAACATAGTACAGATATATATACATATATATATATATATATATATATATATATATATATACATATATATATGTATTTACATAGATACGGTACATAAACACATTATAGATACGGATATGTAAAGCTTGTACAAATGTCCATACACAGGTCGGTAGATACATACACATAAATGTAGATATGTGTGTCAATAAGACAAAACCTACATATATGTAAGTACAGACTTATATGTATGCATGCGTATGTGCTAGCTACTTGTGTGTAAATCGGCTTAAGCGAAAATATGTACATACGTATATCTACATATGTACATACATGCATATATACATACATACATATGTATGTATATGTTAGGTATAATAATAATAAACATTATAACATAATGATAAACATTTTTGCATGGAAAAATGCATGAACATAGCATATGTAGCTAGACATAAATATATGGCATATAATATATGTATCTTTATACATGCATCAAATATACATACATATATATCTAACAAATACATACACAATATGCGAGTAGATGCACATATATATGTATATACGTATCTACATACATTTGTATGTAGGCATGTATTGTAAATGAACATTATGTATACATGTGTAGATATTTATTTATGCACTCGACTATAGCCATAACATAAATATAACAAAATGCATAGTTGTATTTTTTGCATTTTTTTCCCAGGCTGCTCATCTTTTGAGCTTATGGGAGAGTGGGGAAAGGAGATTGGTATTTGGTATGGAGCTCCTTGTACTCAGAAAGTTTATTTAGTTGTGCCATTCGTTGTTACTATTATTTGAAATTTATTCTTATTTTCTGCTTTGGTTTGAAGACAATTTTTGAAAAGATGGTAAACTAATTATTTTTTAATAAAAGAAATCTAAAATGATAGAATACATTTTTGACCTTGAACCAGTAATAAATTCTTTCTACACAAACTAGAAAAATTATCTATCAAAAATGCAAGAATTCGGAAGTAAAGGAAAACAAAAATTTTTTTAAACTTCTCTGTGTGAACATTCAGGCAGCTTCAAAAAGGAATTGATAAGAATTTGAGCAGCGAGAACTTCCTTGTATGACCCGAGACTAAATAGTATTTATAGACATAGTACAAGGAACTTTTCCATATTTTGTGTTTGTATTCATTAAAGACAAAAATACGCCCATGATTTTTTGCCCACAGCGTGATGTACATACATAGCCATGCATACCTTTTTATATTTTTACAAAAATGTATTTTTGAGAATATTAGTATGTACATAAGTATACCAGTATGTATACATTTAAGCGAGATTTATGCCTCTAAGTAGGTACCGTAGGTAAGCTCTTTCTGCAGACTGCTCTTTTGATGCATACTATGTATTTTTCTTTGAGGTTATGACAGCGACAAATAAATATTAAAAATCATGTATCCATGTTATTAGTTTGATATGTATGTAGGAATGTAAGTACCTACATATGTATGTATCTATAAAAAACATCTTCTCACGAATAGTTCTTTTTAAATACTATTACCAGGTTGCCATAAATTAATATGTATCCAAGCATACCTATGTATATCATTCCATGACCGCCAAAAAAGCTTAAGCAACAACAAGTAAAATTTGCAGAACTAGTATGTATGTTTTGATTATTCGTGATTTAAGTCTAATTTGGATACCTAATTTTGTAGTATATTGAAATATGTAACAGTAATAGTTTCAATAAATTTTCTTTAACCCTATATATATATATATATATATATATACATATATATAAATATATATACATATATATATATATATATATATATATATATATATATATATATCTATATATATATATATATATATATATATATATCTATATATATATATATATATATATATATATATACATATATATATATATATATATATATATATATATATATACATATATACATATACACACATATATATGTCGATATATATGGCGAAATATATATATATATATATATATATATATAGATATGTATATATATATATATATATATATATATATATATATATATATATATATATGTATATATATATATATATGTCGATATATATATATATATATATATATATATATATATATATATACATATATATATATATATATATATATATATATATATTTATATATATATATATATATATATATATATATATATATATGTCGATATATATATATATATATATATATATATATATATGTATATATATATATATATATATATATATATATATATATATATATATATATATAAATGTATATATATATATATATATATATATATATATGTATATATGTATATATATATATATATATATATATATATTATTACGTTCACACTATTGTCCAAAAACCACTTTTTCGCAAGACCCGAAGTGTGCTTTGGGTCATTATCTGGTTAAAAATACTACTTAAGGGGTATTTCGCATAAAGCAGCATCACTTCGTCTAGAGTACGGACATACAGATTCTTCTTTATGCAATATAACAGTCCCACACCACACCACGAAAAACAACCCCACAGCATTATACTGCCACTACCGTGTTTAAAAGTTTTGATGATGAAGCAAGGGTTGAATTCGGCATTTTTGCGGGCGTCTTACACATGGTTCGCCATTGTTTCCAATCAAATTGATTTTTGACTTGTCGAACCATAGGATATTTGCCATTTTTTTCAATATATTCGACCGTCTCAAAAGCTATGCTGTCTTGCAAAAGCAATTCTATGTTTACGATGTCTCTTAGTCAGCTCCGGGACCTTTCTGGCCTTTCTACCAAAGAGATCTTTTTCAACTAAACGTCTTCTAATAGTCCTGGCTGAGATTTCGAGTCCCAGTTCTTTTGATGGCATTTTTAACCCGATAATGACCCGAAGCACACTTCGGGTTTTGTGAAAAAGTGATTTTTAGACAATAATGTGAACGTAATAGCCCTCATATTCACAGGACATTACTTCAATAGAAAATTTCTGGAAAATAGTAAACGAAAATATTGGGACAATAAAATAAAAAAATTAAGGAAGGATTGTGGAATAATATTCAGCAGACGTGGTATAGCATTTCCAACAAAACTTGTCAGAATTTTGTGGACTCAATGCCAAAAAGATGTATGGCCGTAATGGACCACAACGGATATTGTACCAAATATTAATTTAAGTGATGTTATATTTCCATTTTGAAAAGTTTTTTAATTTGTTTTGTACGTGATCCTATTTGTATGTCCATCTCAAGTCATAAGCGAAACTAGTTCTTTGTATTTATTTAATTTAAATAAGCGCAGAATTATATATTTTTAGTTTTGACGCATTATTGATCATTAAATTAACCCAGATATGCCCAATGACCTATATATGTATAGTACACCAAAATTCTTGATTACATGATACGTCACGTTTATCAAAGTACCGATTTTCTTGTTGACATACTTAGTACTCATCTAAACCTCGTGGGAGATTGTGTGATCGCATTATATTTTGCTATTATTTTTGAGTTGTTGAATAATTAATTAGTGATATTTTCATAATGACTGAATACCGGGCCACGTTTGTACGGTAAGTAAAATTTTGTAAATTTATAAGTGAATAAATACTATATCTTTTTTGAATTTATATGAAGACTCCCTTGATTGTTATATGTATAAACATTTAAAGTTTGGTGACCTATATGTAGGACATTGGGAATATAATATGCTATGTACTTTATGTATTTTCCATAGAGGATTTTCTCTTCATGAAGCTTTGGCGTTGATAGAGGATGAGGATCTAGATGTGGATAATATAACTATATTCCCACCCAATAATGCATGTGGAGATGTCACAGACGAAGATTCCGGCGATGAAGACTACGCCGATATAGATAATTTACCGGCTTCGCTAATGCAAAATGAGGTGGAAATTGTTAACAAAATCAGTTTTGATAGTGATTGGGAGACAGAGGATGATATCCATCCCTATAGAGGATGATATCAGCTTAGAGAAAGCTCATCTAAAATCGCGAAGAAATTACAGAAAAATAAAAATGATCACAATGTGAAGACAGACTTGCCCACTTATGATGCTACTTTTGAATAGCGAGAAACAAATTTCAGTTTATTTTGTCTAATATTCATTGCCAAGATAACAACTTGCTAGATCCCTCTGTTAAATTCGCCAAAGTCAGGCCACTCTTTGCGCATTTGAATAAAAAGTTTTTTGAAAATACTTATGTTGAAGAGGAACACAGCGTCGATGAAGCCATAGTTCCACACACAGGTAGACATGGTTGCAAGCAGTATATTCATGGTAAACCTATTCGTTATGGCTTCAAGTTATGGGTAGGTACGACACGACAAGGCTATATAAACTGGTTTGAACCTTACCAAGGTGCTTCCACAAACATCAGTGAAACTTATAAGGACTTGGGTGTTGGAACATCCGTCGTACTGGAATACGCCGACGCCTTGCGATCAAAATAGAGAGACCAAAAATTTCATTTGTTCTTTGATAATTTTTTTTTCTTCCATATCTTTGTTAGAAAATCTGGAGAAAATGAATATGTACGGCACTGGAACAATAAGAGAAAACCGCATTAATGGACGCACTTTGCTCGAATCCAAGGAGATGAAAAAAACTAATCGCGGCAGCTGTGATTTCATCAAAATTATAAATAGAAATATAA
>OY776279.1:34298184-34713184 GCA_963675445.1 Linnaemya vulpina | reverse complement strand
TTCAGCAGGTTTTGTACTGTGTGAGAGTGATGAAACGGAAATATGTAGTCACCATATTTCTCTCGTTTTTTCTCACTAAAAGCAGCTGCAGCAAAAGTTTTACTGTGTGAACGGACTCTATAGCTGGATTCACCCATGGTTTCACAACAATATTGATGTTCTAGAACATTTTTAATTTTTTGAGAATATGCCTGAAGCGATTCACCCACTTCGCGCATTTGTTCTGGAACATCAAAGCTACCATATGAAATAATTTTGAAAACTATGTGTGTGAGTTTTACAATTTTGCAATACCACTATTTATATTCACCAGTTATATATTTTTAATGGCAAACTATGCAAAACAAGTGCCCCGTTTTGTATTATATACACAAAAAATATAAAACAAGCGCGTTTGTATACATATAAAAGTATAAAACAAGTTCTGTATTTTGTTATACATATGTACATATAATATGCTGTGGCATCTCAGTTCTACTTTACTTAAAAAATTAAACATACTGGCAGCACAGTTGCAATGTTTCGGGACGTGAATTAAAATTAAACCAATTCAGGTTCCGAAACATGTTACGTTACAGCTGGATTCACCAATGGTTTCAGAACGATATTGACGTTGGACAACATTTCTAGTTTTTCGAGAGTATGCTCTGAAGCGATCCACCCACTTCGCGCATTTGTTCTGCAACATCAACTACCATGTGAAATAATTTTGTAAACTATGTGTGTGAGTTTTACAATTGGGCAATATCACTATTTATTTAATTTTATTTATAACAATATTCAACAGTTATATATTTTTAATGGCAAACAATGCAAAACAAGTGCCCCGTGTTTTATTACATACACAAAAAATATGAAACAAGTGCGTTTGTATACATACAAAAGTATAAAACAAGTTCTGTATTTTACTATACATATGTACATATAATATGCTGTGGCATCTCAGTTCTACTTCACTTAAGAAATCTTTCTGGCAGCGCAGTTGCATGATTCGGGACCAATTCAGGTTCCGAAACACGTTACTCTCTTTCGCTCTCTCTCTCTCACTCTCTAAAACAGAAACGTCAAACTACATATAAAAAAAACATGTTTCCGAACGTGAAATTCGTTCTGAAACCATAGCTGAACCCAGATTAAACTACATATAAAAAATGTTTCAGAACGTGAAATTTGTTCTGAAACTATGGGTGAATCCAGCTTCAATGACAATTAATGTGTTTGTTAATAGTGCTCATAAATCAGTATGTAATTAAACATCGTTTATTTTTAAAAAATTTAGTTTTTCACTACGAGTTCAAATAAGATTTAAATGGTTCACATTGCACATTTAAATATAAATATCATATAATTCGTACATAGTGAACATATGACTTTGACGTTTGTTTCTAAAAAAACATTGTGATATGTATTGAGAAAAATTTTAAAAAGTTATGTAAATAAAGTTAATTATTAATAAAATTAAGTAAAAAAATTAAAAGAATATTTATTGCACAAATAGACTTTTAACACAATTGAAGAACTTTAAATATTCTTAAAATTTCAAACACAACACTTCAAATACTTTAAACAATTTTTATTTATACAGTCTATGGTGCTACCATATTTTTCGCATAAATTAATAGAAGTATTTATGTCTGACTGGAAAACTGAAGGTGTATATAAATACAATTTATATTTTAATGAAAATTAACTCAAACTATATTCAAATATCCACTGATTTATTGAGCCTAAATCAAAGAAATTTATATAAATTTTCTATATTTCGCTGACGTGTTTTATCCGTTACTGTGACCAAATGAAGTAGAAAGCTAGTTAATCACGTAAAATTCTTCAGAAGAAATGTTTAAGTACAGTGGGCTGACTACTTAAAAAATAATTCGCAACGAGGCATTGTTGAGAAGATCGAGAGATATAGAATCCGTTGATTTTTTATCCGTTTTTGTCAATTTTTTTTTTTTTTTTGCTAAGTGCAATATAGAAACCAGTTAATAAAATAACTAATAAACTACGATAGTGCATGCCAAAAGTTGAGCAACTTTGTACTTTGCGTTGACGGATACGTAATGAATGTGACAGATCTCATAAGAAACTGTGTACTTCAGTCTGGATATCAATTAAAAAATATTTGCCTTGTCTTTGACTGATAGCTACTTTACGACTATTTTAAATTTTACTTAGGACGCTTAAACTGCTATATAACTTTTTCAGCAATCTTCTAAACAAAGGTTAAAAATATTATTTTTCTTCTTAAAATCTTAAGCCCAAGACACGATAAAATGAAAACTTTAGTAGTCCTATATAACGTCAATATTTGACAATGATGAGCACTCGTGCTTAAGAATTAAGATTAGCATTTTCAATATGACTAAAGCGGGTGGGCCGATTCCGTCCATTATTTAGTTGTTGTTATCAAATTGTAAATATAAAATTTAAATTTATTATAAGTGCGGTTAACGGCAACTGAAAGATGTGGTTCTAGTCCTCCCATTAAGTGATTTAAAGTGGTACAATAATTATTGTCTTAATTAAAAAGTACGAGAATTGGAACAATATAATGATATATATGTATAAGAGAAATATTAAAACAACACCAAATAGCCATCAATAAAAAAAACCTACTTAAATAAGAAATTTTAAAATTGCAGATTATCTACTTAATGCACACAAAAGGATTAGACTGAACAATTCATCTATATAAGTACAATAAAAATTGTAGCAAGATGATGGAAGTAAAGCAAAATACTTCAGTTGATTTAAGTGATTTGTTGACTTCATCCAAGAATGATGATGTGGATGAAGTTGACGATGCGGTTATGCCGGATTTATCAGATAGAAACCACGGTTTAGTACACTGTGAATTAATAAAACGAAATGGTATGTTTGTAATATGAAATAAATTCTAATATTTATAACATAACGGTACTTACAGATGGAAGTGAAAATATAGAAGTAGAAAATGGTGATACTATTCACACATCCCTTAAGGATATTGATGAGGATTTGACTACCAATGTCAATTCAGAATTAGAAGATGCTCTGTTAGAAGAAGATGATGTTTTACCAGAACTACCAAACACGAAAGAAATTGAACAAACATTGTCGACTTCCGTTGATATTTTAGCAGAAAAAGCAGAAACCTCCAATTCAACAACAAGTTCAAATGTGCGTGACCCAGGTGATGATTTGGACACTTTGTTATCAAAAATAAATGACATTGTCGAAGATTGCATCGAAAAAGATTCCCAAAATACTGTTAGCAATACGATAAAGCTAAGTGAAGTAACAGCTAAAAAGTTGGACACTCAAGAAGAGAGCAATGTAAATGAAAACTGTGTGTCAGCAGAAAAGGAAAATGCAATTGATGATTCAAAGTTGACAAAAGCGCAGGAACCAGAACAGGCTATCGTCGATGTAGAAAATAAATCACAGATAATTGGAGAATGTGTAAATTTTATTGAAAAGGAAACTGCGACTAATCCAGATTTACCGATAGTTAATTCGGAACATGGAAATAACGTAGAGGAGAGGGCAAATAAAGAGAACAGTAATCTATCCGCTGACGAAATCGATGCGCCTGCTGCTGAAACAAAAGCTAGTAACGAAAAATCAAATAGTATTGCTAACATAATAGAAAATAATATTGATTTAGAAAAGACTGATGAAGAAAATCGCGAAATAGTTCAAGATAATAAAACAACGTCAAATAGTAATGAGGTTTCTGAAGATATCCAAACTGCATGTACTAAAAGTGTAGATAATGATGAAATGCCCAGTACAAAAGTAGTTGATAGTGTTCAAATCGATAACTCACAACAAAAAAATGAGGATTCGGAAGCAAATATGGACAAAGGAGTATCTTTAAATATTGAAAAAGCTCCAAGCGATCCAATAATTACATCAGGCAATGTTGGAAACGATGAATCAGATGATGAAATTGTATTTTATGTTGACCAACCTTCGGAAATAGAGAAATCCATAGATACGGAAACAAAATCTTTGGATGCGGGGATAGATAAAGCAGAAACTCCGAAGTCAAATAAAGAATCTTTATGTATAGAAAAGAAAACGTCCCAGGAAGATTATGATGTTGTTCTTCTGCTGGATGACGATGACGAAGAAATGTCCCAAAATAAGAAAGAAACAGATGAAAAAGGTACTTCTACGAAGGACCAATGCAAGCAAACTGCAATGTGTGTACTTTCTACAGACGAAAGTTCGAAAACAAAAGAGAAAAACATTGTAACTGATGAATCGGATAATGCTCGCGATGATTTTGCTGCTGAAAATTTAAATGAGAAAGAAAAGCAAGTGGATAAAATCGAAGTTACTCAAACACCAGAAGAAACAAATAGTAACTGTAGTAGCAGCAGTAATCTTTTGCAGGAAGCTAAATGCAGTAAAACTGTTGCAGATGATCCTACTCCTGAAGAAGCTGATAATGAAGAAGACGACGACGATGGTGATGTAGAAGTAATCATAGGCGATTTAAAAGTTACTGAACCTTTTGAAAAAGTGGAAGATTCTGAAATAACACCACCAGCAAAACGCATTCGATTAAGTGAGGATGATGAACAAGAGGAGTTAACAAAGCAGGATCTACGTGATGTGAGCGAAGAAGTTGAATCGCTAAACAGTCCTGAAAAGAATGAAGAAGCTCAAGAAAACTTAGAATTGGAAAGTAGTTCTATTACGACACACTGTACTCTTAAGCGTTCCCATGATGTTATTGAATTAGAAGGTGACGAAAAATCAAATGATTCGAAAGAAGGAATTAATAAAAAACCGAAAACTGATATATTAAAAGACGAAGAGGTGCTATCGAACAAAATACATGAAATCATGGATGACAAGCAGTCTGAGGGTATAAAATATATAGACGATAGTAAAAAGCATATAAAGGCAGTTCCTTCTTATGAACCTATACGTTTATACCCAGCTCCTGAGTTTGGTGTCTTAAACTCAAAATTACCGATGAGTTTAGATTTTCTGAAAAAATTCCGCAAGTCCTTTGACAATATGACCAAGCAAGACCTTGAGGAGTTGGTTTTACAAAAAGTTGTTGAAGCTATTATTCACAGAAGTGAATTTTCGGAAATGCGCGAATTAATAGAAAAACAAGAAAAATTAATTAATGCTCACAGAACTAAAATTTCCGAACTATCAAAACAGTTTCGCGACCTTGAAATGGTGCATAATCGCGTGGTTAAAGACATAGAACAGCGCAATGCACAGTTTATAATGCCAGTAAAAATTACACGAGCTGTCGGTCTTCAAGTATATATACCCAATAAAAAGTCTCTCGCAGAAGCTACCTCTAGTACGGCAGCTCCAAATATACCATCTTCTCCACAACGTCCAGCCGCATCACAAACTTCTTCCACCTCTAGCACTTCTTTAACTCCAGCACAAAGACAATATCTGTCTTCACAAACAGAGTCACAACAGCAACGAGCGGCAGGTGGAGTACCCACTGGTCCCGGAAATACTGTTAATGTTCGTAGAGGTTGTGTACAAAAGATTACTCCGATTCGTCCTGTTCCTGGTTCTACCCCATCAACATCAACTGGAGCTCAAGTAGCTGCATCGACTGCTTACCGTAATACTCCCAATCCCTCTGCGCCAACACAACCACGAATATTAAACAAAAATGCTACAACGGCTGCAAATTCCACAACTATGCAAAGACCACGATATTTGGGCTCGAATCAAGACGGTCAGCGCATGGCAACACAACAACAAATATCCAGAACGCCCAACATACCAGCTAATAGGTGAGTTTACATGGAAAAATTTATATTAGTAAAACACATTATTCTCACAACAAACATATGTAGATATGTATGTACATATATTTCATTGATTTGATAGCTAGCCTGATATACACAAATTGTATGTATTTCAGTCTGCATATCATTTAAACAATAATATCAATGGTATCAAGTAGAAAGTCCGTAACTGGCATATTTTGGGAAATCGAATTTTTAATGGTATCAATCACATAAATACACATAAAAATTCAGTGCTATTGTGATCAACACAGTTTCTGTTATGTTTTTACTTTCCTGTTTATGATAAAGGTAGTTTTGCATATTTTCTCTGTAAGACAAGGTTCATTATATTGAAAATGATTTAATACCGAACACGAATTTCGGTTTTCGTTTTCTAAGAAAGGAAACTACGGAATGAAATCTGTTTTCGAATGGAATGAAACCCTGAAATTTTTATTAGGACATCTTTAAAATATTAAACTCCATTTGTCGTTTACTACTAAACGAAAACTAACTGCTTCTTTCCCATATTATGATTTCTATATCATGATGAAATTTGTATAGCCTTTTCAGCAATCAAGTCATTGCATTTTAACCATCTTCATCTATTCCCAGGAAATTATTACCATCTAAGGCTGGGAACACACTGGCATTTTGTACTATCGCGTCAATACAAAAATAATGCAAAAATATCTGGTTATACTCTAAAAAATTTCTAAAATACTTGCAAATCTTACGACTTGCTAAAGAAATCTGTTACTCAATTACATTTTAAGGCCACGCTAACATGGTGAAAGTATATGTAAGATGATATCGCTACTCCAGATGACAGATATTTGCTAACTTGGGGGTTAGACGATAAAGTTTTGCATTTTAATTTTTAATACACTCACTTTTTTACCAATCCACTCATGCTTTTAAAAATTGAAGCGAACTTGCTTTCAATTTCTCTTCCAAGCTGATTGCTTTAATTTACGTTCAAGAAAACAGCTGATTACAATTCTTTAGAATTATTTTTCATATTAATTTTGCCGCCATAACTGTGTATAGTTTCATCACTGAGGCTAGCTTATATAATTCCAGCATGCACACTACCATATTTCTTTTAGGAGATATGTTATAACAAAATATTTGTAAAAGTCTAACCAAAATATTTGTAAAAGTTACCAAATTTATATTGTTGGAATCGTTACAAAAAGGTCGAGATTCAATGAGAACTACCGGGAAATTAAAAATATATATATAAAAAAAAACGCAAATACAAAACATTTTGTACTCATTATTATATTCATTGCTTTGAATGCGAATATAAAAACTAAAAATACTTTTTTATTAGGCAAAAAATTTTGCAGAAAAAACCATAAATATAGAAAATTTATTCACAAGGGGAAAAAATTTTTCTCAATTCTGAAAACTATCACATAGTTTTTTTTAAAAGATATTTGACTTGTGTTTTGTTTTTTTCACGATTTGACTTTTTCTGCACTTCAGTATATAATTTCTTTATCACATTCTTCTGGTCCTTTGAACTTATTTTAAAATGATAACATTCTCTAATATTTTTAAGCGTAGTAAGGTCTTTATTTTTATTTTAAAATATTACTTGTTTTTCAATATTTCGTCACTCCTTTGTGTGACTTTTCCAGGAAATTAATTATTTTATTTGATTTGAAACAATTATTAAAAATATTAGAGAATATTATTTATTTCTTTGTTGTAGCAATACATAATTAAAACAAAATTAGAAAAAAGTCATAAATTATACGAAATAAGTATTCTCATTATATTTTTTTATTTCTAAAAAAATTTCAAACATATAAAAACAATTTTTATTGTTTTAGAAATGTAAGATTTCATACACGAGTGCAAAACACATCCTTTCGGCAGTAGCAACTAAGTACCTAATGAAATAACTTAGAAATCAGCTTACTCCCCAAAGTTTTATAAGGTTCACTTTTCGTTAAATATTTTGGGTTCTAGTCCGTTTCTATATTTAGAGACGTAAGTTATTAGCGACATAACTGCACAGAAATTTAAGGACATATTTGATTTCGTCCAAGTTCATTAGGAACTTAGTTCCAACCGTCAGAAAGCCATGGTAAATATGTCGTTTGTGAATTAAATTCCTAAAAAATTAACTAATTCCTGAAATTTTTTATATGGCAAAGATTTTTGGGGAGTTAGCTACTCTTTTCTGGAATTTGTTTATTTTCAATTTATTATGAATTTAGAATCCAAATCTAAATAATGAATTAAGTCCGCAAAATTATTTTTACAGAGTTTGCTCACATTATTTTATACGTTATAATATATTTACTGAACTTAAAATTTAAAAACCTTTAGTAAAATCTATATATTGTCCGCTGTACAGAAAGTAGCAGCTCTCTACACGAACAGGTCTCACCAAAGTTACAGATCACGGGCACTGATTTAATAATTCTCTACAATAATAAATATTATTAATAATATTAATCAGATTCTGAACATGATCCTCGCAATGTCAAATAGCATCAATTTATCATGAAATTTCCAATTGTTCAAAATATCAATATTTTCTGAATTTTCTTTAAGAGAAAGTTCACAATCTATAATTACAAGATATTTTGATATGATAACTATCGATGTTGAGCTCGAGTATCGCTCCAAATTAAATGAAGTATTTAATTTTAATATAGCGATTGGTGTGTGTTAACAAATACAGTTGAAAAGGCTTGTAAACATTTACAAACTTACAGTGATCGTAATCTCATTGTGCAAGCAGATTAAAAAAAAATTCAATATTATAAGTCTCTGTACAGTTTATACGTAATCAGAGGTGATACAGGGAGGCGGACAAAAGGGATGAGTAATTAAAACTGAATTTGGATTATGAAATCATGTTTCGCTTATTTGTCATTTTGCCCTTATTTTAATTGTATTTACGTTACTTAAAATGTCTCGTAATTTGTTTATGTAGCAGAAGACGTTATTACCTATTCAACCGGTATATAATACAGGTTGTGCCAAAAACTACCATGGGGTTTAAAAGTTTAATAACTTTTTCCGTTTATTAATTTTTTTTTTTCACTAAGTATGAAAAATGATGTCTGTTAAATGGCCACCGTTTTGAGCTTTGCGCTGATGGGCTCGTTTTAGAAAAATTTTCATAACATCTTTCAAAATTTGTGGCTGTAGCGTTCGAATTTCTGCAACAACGTTTGCTTTGAGTTCATGGATTGTTTCTGGCTTGTTCACATACACTCGCTCCTTCAAATAAACTAAAAGAAAATAGTCGGATTCTGTCAAATCTGGCAATCGCGAGGGCCAAATAATTTCTGAATTTCTAGAAATTATCGCTCCAAAAATTTTACTTAAAAGTGCCATTGTGCCTCGGGCAGTATGGGCAGTGGCTGCGTCCTACTGAAACCACATACCAGGTCCGCTTTGAAGAGCAGGACGTAAAAAATTTTCTATCATAAACCGATACCGCTCTACATTTACGGTTACAGCACTTTCATCTTCATTCTCAAAGAAGTGAGGCCCAATGATATTTTCAGATGGGATCCCACACTATATTGTACCCCTAAGGGGGTGCAATTGGCGTTGATGAATGCCTCTTGGATTTTCAGAACCCCAGAACCTACAGTTCTGCTTATTAACAAAACCATTCAAATGAAAACGAGCTTCCTTCATCACTCATAATCAAATTCTCATAACTGCCAACTGCTGAAGTTTAATTGCAAAATTTAGACGTTGCCGATGATCAGCGGCAACCAATTGTACCTTATATGGGTATAACTATAAATTTTCTTTTAAATGCGCCGTAGTGACGTACGAGATATTCCTAGCTGAGCACAATGCCTTCTGGCAGATACTTCTAGTGTTTCGTTAACACTTTGCTGTACTCGTTCAATATTTGCCGCAGTGCAATTTCAATGTGACCTACCGGTGCGAGGCAAATCTGTTACGATGCCATGTTGGTGATGACGAGTAACTAAGCAACGAATCATTGCTTCAGAGGGTGAAATTCTGACTTAAAATGTCGGCGATATGCTTCTTTGCGTTAAAATAATTGTTCTCTGGCTTAAGTCATAAAAATCGATTATTGTCGTTCTTTGTTCAGTTGTGAACTTCTCCATTATTTATTCTCCAAGTGTTATTTATATAATCTAAAAAAAAATATATAAACGAAAAATTTATTAAATTTTAAACCCCATGGTAACTTTTGCCCCACCCCGTATGCATACAAAAAAGTTTTAGCTTTTTTTCTATTTAAACAAACGCACCTCTATGACCTATGACCTGTTGGAGCTGTCATTGGATAGACCACTGATCGTTTACTACTGGCTGTATGGGATTGGGGTTCTTCTGAGGAATTCTCCGTCGTTAACTATATTTCCAATTCTTATCATAGAAAAAGATAAAGCGAAAGTTGTATCACAATAGATTTCAAAACATTATTGTATTTTTATTAATATGTAAGCGAAGCAATCGCAATGAGCTATCAATCTACAAATGTTTTTTTATGCGTTAAAAAATTGTTTTCGACATTTTAATCTCTTATCAAAAGAAATTCTTGTTCGCTCTCGTTTTAACGGACTTTGCTCAAAATTGTTCCTTGAACGACGCTACATTGATCAGCATGAACTCTTCATCCGTAATAAATAAAGCTTATGCCTTATCTTGCCTTCACATCTAATATAGTTTTATATAATAAAACTAAACAAAAACAATATTGGAAAAAACAAAAAAGTTTTGGAAACATATATGTATACTATTTGACGCATTGTTGTCATTGTATTACTATAATATGAAATGTATTTGTTGGGTAGTTAAGCAATGTCTATATGCATTTCGTTGGCGCTTTTTACCAAATCGTTAGTAGATTTCAACCACAGTTTTGAATAGTTTCAAACTTCTCAACTTATTAAAAGACTTATAAACCATCTGAGAATTATATTAATAAATTAACCATAAAAATTCACAAATGATTTCAAAAAATCACATTATAATAAGTGTAGTAGGCTATACAAACCAAAACCCAACAAACAACTTTTACTCGATATGACTCTATTTTATTTTTCTACACCTTTATACAATTAGAAATGCTTTGGATAACAATGAAAGCATTCATAAGACAAAATGGAAAACAAAATCTCAATTTACTTGTTAATAAATTAACTATTTGACATGCTGTCATTGTACTACTATAATATGAAATTTATTTGTTGGGTGGTTAAGCAATGTCTATATGCATTTCATATTTCATATTATAGCAAAAATTTTTGGAAACATATTTAGAAAATCAGACTTTTTCTTATGCAAATATAGCCATGCTATTTGGCAAGTCCAAAAATTTTATAATTCAATTTTGTGAGAGCAAAAGTCTGGGTTCAGAAGACCCGCGGAATTTTACTCGTGTGTACAAAAGATAAAAAGGAGGTTTTAAGTGAGATCCTATGCCTTTATAACAGCTCCAAATAGAAACGAAAAACAAAATACAAAAGCAAAATGAGGAGCACGAAAACTTTTACGGAAAGTGTTGAAGAATTTTCTAGTTTTCGTAATAATGGATGATGAAACCTAAATGAAAGCAGATTTTAAACAACAAGTTTGAAAAACGTTATATAGCTTGTCAAATGACAAAACCATATGCAACTGAAGTTACATTAAATCAAGAGCTGTATAAGAGCCTTCAAAAAGACTGTTGCCCATATATAACCAGTACAATACCCCTTCAATAGTGTTAGGTTAGTGTTAACATTGTTAAAGTGAATATTTTAATTGTGGGAAGTAATGTTTGTTTTTAAACTACGCTCCTCCTTTTTTATTTGATGCTTCTCTCTTTGAACTGTTGACGTTTGTGATATGCTTACAGCTCCCTTTATTAGTTATGTCTGCGTACTTTTCCAGTAGCAAATACTCAGTAACTTTTTTTGGGAGAGTAAGACCAATTTTACTCTGTTGGCTGAAAATATTTCAAAAAGTACGCAGACAGCATCCAGTGAAATCTTGCAAGAAAACAGCTGATCGGTGTGTAAATAATTAAACTAAAAAAACAAAAGAATTCTCGCGGTAAATTAAAAAATTATGAATAAAGTGAAGCTTAAAAAGTGTTGTAAATTAAAAAACTTGTTTATTACACTGTTATTATTTTGGTAAGTTCAATTTCTTCTTAATTTTTAGTTTTATTTGTCGGATTTTTTATAAAACTTCTTTTGCATACATTGCCCAACATAGTGTCAGCTTAACAATGGACGACCTGTTTCGGGAGGAAAGATTGATGAATCCTGAATACTGTTTGTTTTTTTTATTTACTTATGTATGTATATTTTACATTTGCATGTACAGAAAATGTAGATATAACGGCTTCATGCTCTAAGCGAAGGAAAACGTCTTTACAAGAGTACGTGGAAAATGCAGAGACATGAGGAGCAGAAGGAAGCCAATGAAGAGAAGATCTACAAACTATAAGAAGCTATTATAAGGGAGCAGAGGAATGCAAGGGCAGAGAGGAAAGAAAGGGCAGAGAGAAAGGAAACAAATTATGCAGAAAAATAGCATTATTGGAATCATTGGTTCTGCTCTTAACAAAGAGTGAATACTTTTGTTGTGTCTGTTTAATAAATATAAGTGAATTATTTTATTTGATTTTTTTCTTTACAGTGAATAATAAAATCGAATTAAAAATATTACCTAAATGGCACTGAAGCCGATTACAAAATATATAAACTTAACAAACACATAAAAAATAAAAATGAAAATACATACATATGTATACATATATTGAATTAAAAATTTGCCTTAAAAATAATGAAATGAATTTTTAGTTATTATCTGACAGAATTTGCATTGCTTGGCAAATTTCATCTCGCACACTATTTCCACGAGAAACCTTTTCGCCTCTTCAATTGCAAAGTATGTCCCACAAAGTTCCACTGATTCCATTAGTTCTGCCATCTCCAATCCACTTAAATCTCGGTGACACTGTATATTTGGACGTGTCTAGCATGAAGTAAAATGTTTTGTTTATTATAATTTATTTTAAATGTTAAAAATCAACACAATTCTAACTACTTACGTCTGACATTGTTAAATTTAAATTTTTATTTTAATTTCACAAAAATTATTTTATTCAAATAGTAAATAAAAACAGCTGTTCTAACTAGTTGCAAAATCTTGCAAGAAGAAATTTCTCCAGTAACATTTTGCAAGTTCTCTAATTTTCAACTGTCAAAAAATTCTCTTTTCGGCTCTCTCGTTGCAAGAGATTTGGAGTACGCAGACAACATTTTGCAAGATTTTACAACGTTTTGCACAAAATGATGCAAAATATGTGTACGCAGACAGACCTATTATATAGTACGAAAAACAATTTTATTTAGAATAAGGTTTGGAATTTCGACATTTTGTAATTATTGGCTTTAGCAACCATTATCATTCTTAAAGGATATCTGTATTTTTTGATTGTAAATGTATTTGATTTTATAAATCTTAAATGCTGGTTGACATGAATATTGTAACTCCAGAGTTTTTAATACTAGATCTTAAATGACATGTGGTCCAAAATTGAGTTTAATTGGTTAACTTTTTTTTCTTGTTATATTTCAGTCCACGTGCAGTTGCTAATACTGTAGCACAATCAAAATCAACATCAAGTATTGCTACAACTGTACAGCGTCGTTCGGAGCCTGCACCGACACAAAGCGCTGGAAGTTCATCGAGTTCAATTGTAGATAATTACATTAATACATTGACTCACCTTACTGGAGGCAATACTGCTGTAAGTATAACACCTGCCAAACCTAAAGAGAAGGCGGTTATAGATTTGACCGATGAGGATGAAATGCCTGCTCAATCTGCAGGAGCTCAAAACGCTTCTCAATTATCGGGTGCACAGGTGCCAAGAAGAAGTTTGCCAATACCAAACAGTTCAAACTCACAGCTTCAATATGGGAGAGCACCACCGCCATCTTTGGCACGTGTACCTCCCGTAAATCAAATGACCAACAATAAGAATAGGCCAATGTCTTCAATCCAAGGTAATTAAAAATAAAACAAGTATTTGAACACATTTGCAATAATGCACATAATATGGTTCTTAAAAAACTTGAATTTACTTTTTTAGCGCAAAAGAATAACTCTTTCACATCCATAAGTACGCCTCCTGGTACAAGCATTACACGTATAAATGTTGCTCCAAATGCCTCGAATGTTCAGAGAGTGAAATATAGTCATCCAGCACCGTTACCCGCAACTCCGCCGCAGGCTTTTAATCCTTTGTGGAAACTACCACCACCCCGTCCAACAATACGCATAAGTAATCTTGACAACGGCATTGTTATCTCTTGGACTATGGAGGAATCTATGGATCGCCATGCAGAATGTGTAAGCTATCAAATTTATGCCTACCAGGAGACTTCTGGTCCACCAATGGTCGATTCCTGGCGTCATGTTGGAGATGTTAAAGCTATGCTGCTGCCTATGGCAGTCACTCTAACTCAGTTCCAAGAGGGACAACGTTACTACTTTGCAGTACGAGCTGTTGACTGTCATCAGCGTTATGGTCCCTTCAGTTTACCCAAAACCTGGAGTTAAATTTGGTGAATACCGCATACAGTCTTAATGATTTAATTAAGTTAATCTTCACACTCATTCATCTATTTATTTTTTAAATTTGTTTTAAACTGTTTGCTGTTTTTTTGCTTTCTATAAAAATTTAATTTTTAACAAAAGGGGAAAAACTAAAAAAATATTTGGTGATGTTCTAAATTTTATTTTATTATTTTTAATTATTTATATTTATATTAAAATATCAACCTTTTCCTAAATGCACATTCACATTTGCGAACAAATTTATGAATTTTTAATTTATACAGATAACCTTCACCTATTCACAAATAAAATCGAACCATATAAATCAAAAGAGAATAACCATAATTTTTAAACAGACCTCATTTGGTTTTATGGGGGTTTATTGCTTAGCTGAGAAATATTTTAGCTTTTATTTAATATTTTTATTATATAGTCTTAATTTGTTTCTGTCTTTTGAGTGATTTCCATAACAATTTTCTAGACGATTAGCTGTTGGAAATGCAGAAACAGCGCATCAATTTATATTAGTATTAACAAAATATATAAAAAATCAATACATAATACATACATAAATATATCTTCATAAATATAATCTAAGAATCACACAAACGCAATGAGACATTTAGATTTAAATGTAATATCTGATAGAACTTCAATTTAAATATAATTAATTTAATGTTAAATATGAAATACATATTATCAAATCTAATGCAAAAATAATTCCTTTTATTAAGCTGCGCATAATATACGTACATATATATAAATTTAAGTTATACATAAATATAACGGAAAAAATAAAGAACTTGTTTATTATTTTGGGCATCTGATGTGTAGGGCACAACATAGATTTGTACACCATTCATTAAGGCTCCTTCAATTATGCTGCAAAAAGAAGGGAATGATAACTTTTTAATACTGTAAGTGTCGCCGTTCTACTTTTGTCTAACATTTAGGTGGTAGTCGATAACATCTCTTTATTTCGGTCGGGAAATATTTTACTTTTATTCATTTTATGCATAAATTAATTTAGAAATGTATTAAATTTTGTAATATGCAGGTTTAATAAACACAAATTAAACTTATCTAGAATTTCTAGTGCGATAAATACTGTTACGCTTTTAGACCTTTTCGTAAAAACGGTTTTATTACTTATGCTTCAAGGATTCGTTTTATTGCATCAAATTAAAACACGGACAAATTAATTTTAGAAATATAATGCGGCAACACTGTATTTATTACTTTAGTAACGCGAGTATTTGTACTACCAAACACTTAGCGATGTTAACACGTCTATATATGAAATCACACTCTCTGAGCTCTGGCAGCATCTTTATATATCAAAGTGACGTCGTCTGGTAACTTCGCGAAGCTTCTGGGCATGGTTGTTGTTGGTTGTACTTTACTTAACATGTAGCCATATACGTCTGTTTGTATACATGACAATGCTGACTTGTGTGTTTTGCTTATGGTGACTATGTGTGGTTGTATGGATGAGTGTTCTGTGTGTTGTGTGGTTTTGTTTCTTCTTCTCCTATGTGTATATGGCTGTGTATACTTGTGAACCTGTTTAGCTTTATTAGCAGCGAATACTTGCGTACAAGATCATTAAGAATAACATCTCTTAGCATTTATGTTGCTAGGTTTTTCGTTGTTGTTGTTTACACTTATTATTGGCACAGCCTTGAATGATCTTGTATATTCAGCAGTATTCTATTTCCGTTAATTTGAATATTATCTATATTGTGTTGACCAGGGTTGTAACATTTTGACAACTAGAGATTAATTGGTAGTGCTGCCAAGTACATATAGCCAAATTGTCGTTTTATTTAAATCTATTTCTAATCTTTGTAACAAACATATATCAATTATATATATTATTTGCTACACACAGGTGCTAAATTTTAACTGGAAAATTTATATTTTTTTCAACAATAATTGGCGTCAATAGATTTTTTTATTTTGTTTTGGTTGGAGACGTAAAGTACAAAAATATCTAGTACATACTAATAAGACTGCTCTGCAAAAAATAATTTTTTGTCTCTCCTTGAAATAAAACGATTCATATGACTAGTTCTCGAGTTAAGGTGAGATATGTCTACGTACCTGGGTAATTTAGGGACAAAAAATTGCCACACCCATACAAAAAAATCTCGACCTGATGATCTATATAGTTTACATGGTTTTATTCGAAGGAGGAATAGGCTGCTGAGCAGTGTAACAGGTACTTTTCAGTTCGTGGAATCGGTTCAAAATAAACGTTTGTGTTATTTTCTTTCATTTCGTGCTTATTTCAATAAATTTTTCAAGGTCTTTGAGTTTTATTTAAGAAATGTTGTTCCTTAATAAAAAATGTCATTTAGATAAATTAAAAATATTAAAACAAGTATTTCTTGTTGTTCTTTATTTCTCTTACACCTACAATTTGAGTCGGCAAAAAACCAACCAGTTGTAGAACAAGACGTAAGTAAATAAAAAAGGAAAATTGATCAGTGAGTTCTTGTTTTGACTTTGATATTTGTTTCAAAGCTTCTCACTTAGTAAAGTGACAGTATGAAATAAATGTCCTTAGTTATTCAAAGAAATGTTGGGTAGAGGTTCCCTGATGGACCTGCGTTAGCCCCAGTGAAATGCGCATAGGAACTAGCTAAAACCCCTCAACTGATCAATTTGAATTTTTTAATTAAATTTTGGGAAAAAAGAACTAGCACATAATTAAAATTAAAGATTTAAAAAACCCCCAAAATATAAACTAAAAATACTAATGCCAAGAACTAACGAAGGAATGACCAAATAATTAATTCATAAATTCAACATCACACGTCTTTCGAACTTCATGTAAACATCTGTATTATTCAAACGCCAGGCTTTTTGTAAACAATTGGCAGAAGACGCACATAGAATCAAAGCAAATTTTTTAATTGTTTATTCAAAATTAAAAAAGTAAAATTTTTTCAATTCCTGCTAAAATAAAAAGAAAACATGTTTAACTTAATTTCAGTGTCATTTTATATTCAATTTAATGTTCAGTTTGACAGAAAAACATCAAATCGCTACATAATATGCAGGCGCTTTGAGGGCTCCAAATTTCTAGCGTTTTCGTTTTATAAAACACCCATGAGGCGATTTCAAATCGTAATCGCCAAACTCAAGCGTTGGGCGAATGTTTAGTTTATGCACTGGAACGTTCAAGAAGAAATTCTATACGACAAGAAAATTTAGGCGACACGAACTAAGTCCCCAAAGCAGAAATGAATTAACTCCCCAAAATTGGGTAGTTAGGTCATTATGAATTTTGATTAATTAAGTCACAAAAAAAATGAATTAATGCCCCAAAATGAAATGAACTAACTCCTAACACTATAGTTTAAAAAATGTTCGTCATAACATAAAACTATTGCTGTAGTTCACTTTACTTTAAGTTTTTCGAAAGTATAGGTATAGTTCGCGCGAAGGTCAGTTTTTACAATAATTAAAAAATAATATACATACATACATACTTATGTATATAATGATGACAGTTATAGACATTCTTTTCGATTTACATCATTTTTAGTATGCAAAGTATATTTTTGCAAAGTAGTATTCAATATGTCCATGATTTTACAACAGTAAAATAAAATGGGAAGTAACATTTTTGGGGAGTTAGTTCATATTTTTTACTTTTGGGACTTAATCCATAATGAATTAACTCCCCAAATTTAGATTGATGTTTGTCCCCAAAAAAATTAAATAAGTCCCCAAAAGTCGTTGTTGTTTCATCAATACAAAAAATTGGGGAGTTAGTTCATTTCAGCTTTGGGGACTTAGTTCATTGGCTAGTTAGTTCGTGTCGCCGAAAATTTACAATCTTCTACCAAATGAAACGTTCTTTAAACTGCATAAATATAAATTGGGAAGCTTTAAAATTTGCAGTGTAGACAAGAGGCCAAATCACTGCATTACATACCGATCGAAACTTCAATGCAATTTATATACAAATTTCAATCGATATCGAATGCCATAATTTGCTCCAGATAATCCATGGCGGTGGTGGTGTACTCAATGCAATAAAATGTATCCTGCTTTCTGAATTATTACCATTTAGTCATTTCCATTTAGGACTAACAGATTACATTAGCAGTAGCTCACGAATGGATACGAGCAAGTTCGGCATTCACTGTTACCACGTATTGTTCAATTCCTGACGAAACACAAGCTAGTTAGACCTGAACAGTCAGCATACATTTTCCCATCACAGTAACGAAGGTGGATTGGCAGATCGTTAACATGTATAAAAAAAAGAGGTTCAATGATTGAACCCTGAGGAACTCTTCTATTGACTTGTAGTAGACTGGACTTATTTTTCCCACTTTGAACAAACTGCGACCTGTTTGAGAGGTATGTTGGATATCAGCTGCGTAGCGCTTTTGGAGAAAATAAACATGTTTTCCCATCATCAATCGATTTCCGTATGTCCTCTGAAATATTTACCAGGGCAGTGATGCAACTATGCTTACTGCGAAAAGCAGATTGCTGGTCGCTCAATAACTTGCGGTCATTTAAACAACGTTATCTGTCTATGAATGACACGTTCGAATATATGTATGTATTTGACATAAAAGGTAAGATAGCAATAGGTCCTTCTTCCGATCTAGTTTTTGGAACTGGTACAATTCTAGCCTTTTTTCGAATTTCAAGGAAAGCAGTGGTAATTATTGTGTGAATTGTATGTGTAAATAAGGCATTAGTTTCGGCAGTAGGAGTTTTGAAAAGTTATGTTATGTTATTAAAATACAATAAAGCTCCAGTTGCAGTTAGCTGTCATGCAGAACTCTGCGAAATATATAACTGCTGCCTAAAGTGTAGCTTTTTCCCTCGAATTTCAAAAAGTCGAAAGTAATCGCTATTCCAAAATAGATAAAGAAGCAACAGTTCGGATTCCGTACAAAGCAGTACCGTACACAAACTAAGAGAGTTGTTAATTTTATAAAAAATATGGAAAACGCTTGACGCTAAAGGTCATCTCTGTAACTTCCGGCTAATTTTAAACGCAAAGCTATCGTAACCTAGTTTTTGTGCTATTTCAAGCTTTTGAGCTCTTTCAGCAAAAATATAATTTTTTTGAATTTTCAAATCAACCGATTAATTTTTCCAAGTTTTTCGTTCACGATGTCCCACGAACGGATTAACCGCTTTTAACCCGATATGTGGTGTTCGACGTGACTTTTAGATTTTAAGAGCTGACTAATTTGTGGAATCGATCGGAGAAGCGGCTGAAAAGTTATAAAAAAAGCACTTCGAAAAATGCTTTATTGTCAATTTGCCTAAGATATCCTTAAATTAACTGGTTCGAATCGGTTCGAATTCACAGGATTGAAATTGAAATACCCAAATGCAGGTTTGAGGATATACATATGGATATTGTAGGCCCACTACATTGAAGTCAGTGGACTTCAATGACAGTATGTCAAATAGTTAATTTATTATTAGAACAACGAGATGGCCAGAAGTATATCCTTTGCGAAACATAAAATTTGAAAATATAACTAAATAATTTTTTCGGAACTACATTTCTCTATTTCGTATACCATTGAAAATTGAAGTAGACCGAGGTACAAAATTTATTTCGAGTTTATTTTCTGATCTGTCTAGAATACTAAGAATGATAGATTTCACCATCAACTTGAAGTGTTTATCACAACTTCGAATGACCCTCTGCATTGGTCAGACAATGGACAAACTACTAGAACTTCTGATGAGTTAGTTAAACTATCTGAAGATTTTAATAACAATAACTATAGTTTAATTCCTAAAAAATTTAAAATAAAAATGTTCACAATCTCGTAGCCTTGTTTCACATCATGGTAAAAATAAAATTTGTAATTCTCTAAATTTATTGTTGTTGAGATTAAACATGAATATGAAATATTAATTGCTATTCCTACAGCGCAATTAATTCCTCTATTACATAATTTTTGTAAATAGTATGCTATTTCACCGCCCACTTGGGTGTAGGGAACCGAAAAGGCATTTGGGCTTATAAACTTTCGCAAACTTTGGACTGACAGGCAAGCGTTGCTACTTTATAAACTGATTAGTTATAGAAATTTATACTGCAGTAACCTCTCTGCACTTCAAATTACATACACATGTCGTTGCACTTAATAGACTAGAGGGTTGTGCGATATTCTATTTGCCTGCAGATTGTCGGCTTCGTAGCAGTGTCATTGAAAAAACTAGGGGTACATCATAAGGTCATAGCAATATCTTTTTATTTAAGGATCACTCTAATGTATACATCGTACACCAAATCATAAATAGCAACAACACAAAATTAAAAAAAAATCAAGAAAATCGTTGCTTATGCTCATAAAAATAATTTTATATGATACATTTTTAGTTGTGCAAAGCACCATAACTTAATATGATGTTGGTAGCCGGCAAAAAAGTTGTATTAAAATTAATCGTTTATGGGCATAAGAAATTGTGTTTCCAAAAAATTTTGATTTCGTGTTGCGATTTTTTATAGTTTAGGGTGCGATTTGTATTTTTATTCATACAACATTTAACCCTAAAAACCATCTTGAACATTTCTGTAAATCATCAAAACGAAATCAAGATCAACGTCAAGAAAAAATGATTCTTTTGAATTTTTCCTTTACACTGCAAGGAACAGAAAGTAATAAAACCTGCAATATGAGTTTATTCTCTAAATAATTATGTATCCAACCAAAAATATTCTTCAAATTTGAAAATGTCTCGTGTTAGAATGCATGCTGCTCACAATTTGAATTCTTTGGAGAGCAAGAAGAAATTATTATACTGTTTGACTGTTAAACACTGTTTGTGTTTAAATATCTAATGTATTTGTGTGCATCCTCATATCCCCATGTAAATACACATGTACACCTAGTCCGGTTTTTACAATGTAGATTCATGTTGTGAGAAAATAGTAAAAAACGCTGACCATTCATATAAAATAATGGGATTATTTCCACGTATAATTCGTGTTGCTTATTATTACTATTTTGTTTTGAACACAACTCATTTGGGACAATTATAAATAAAAAACTTTTGAATGTACAATCTACCAACACTAGTCTATTAATTTTAACATAATATTTATTTATTTTTAAGGTTCTATAGAAAACCCGCATAAAAAAAATACATATATACAAAAGTAATTTGTAAAAAAGATAAATATTGGTTTAGATACAACTAATAGTCAGTGGCGTAGAATACAATATTATTGGAAGCTGTTTAACGGCCCTTTTCACAATGTGTGATTAAATTTTAATTGACACTTTAACCGGCAGTTAGCTGAAATTGTGTTTCACAATGTATGATTAAACTTTAACTGACAGATGTTAACCGGAAAGTTGCTGTTAAATTTAACCGAAGAAATTCTTCTGGTTAGTATGTTAATTGTCACTTCAACAAGAAAACAAAATGAGCAAATATTACAATCAGTACTTATATATTTTTTTTCTTTAATATTTATAATTCAAGTAGAGTAAAATCTGAAAAAATTGTACTTGAACGTCGAAATAATTTCTTTGTGTAGTGAAGAGTTTAGAAAAAGCTTCAGATCATTAAAATCTTCAGTAAAGTACATTGCTCATGCCATAGGCAATGATATAACGTCCTCAACAAGCCGGTAAGTTCCTTCGCAATATTTGAATAATGTTTCTTTAACTAAAAGTAATCATGCTTTATCTACTACCCAAATGGTGTTAATGGCCCTAAGATTTTACGCCACAAGCAGTTGTGGTGTCTCAATAGCGACTGCTTGTCGTGTTGGTAAAAAAAGTTTCTGAGGCAATCGCTAGACTATCAAAAAAATTTATAAAAATGGCGCATTCTAAAGAGCACATGAGAAAAACAGCCCCACACTTTCAGTTGAAGTGACGAAGAAGAAATTAGTTCCGATGAATTTTCGAAAACGCGATGTAATCTTATGTAACTACATATATCTATATGTTGAAATAAAAATGAATATAAATTCGAAATAAAGTGAATGATAAAAGTCCTTTATACAAGATATTTCTAAGAGAAGTGTTCAATTTGAATTTGGAACACTGAAGTCCACCTTTTTTACAAATAAAAAAATTAGAATTCATATATTTGAGTCTTCCATTACACTGTTTTTCGTAAACAAAAACTTCAAATGTTGCCATACTAAAGACAGAATGTACTGGTTAAATAACTATATGATGGTGAAACGCAAATCATTAACCATCGATTAAAAAGTGCCTGTTAAGAAAAGTGTCAATTAGCTAATTTTTCGTTAACGTTGATTTAATCATACATTGTGAAAAGGGCCGTAAGTCGATATAAAATAAATTTAATTAGCATTTAGTGGTTACGCTTTTTTGAGCAAATATTTGCCCAAATGTGGCCGTACATTTATTTAAATTAAAAACTAAACAAGTTTCTCCCATCAGCAATACGGTATTTGTTTCATTAAAATATGCTTGCCCGATCCCCGTAAATAAAATATTTTCTCAAAATGTGGCATAAAAAACGCATGTATGTAAATACTTAAATATGTATGTATGTATGTATATTAATTTTATCCAAAAAATTCGGAGATTTAAGAAAGTCTGACATTTTTTAAACTTGGGAAGATACTGGCTTTACCCCATTTCGCAAAAACCAAGTTCTCATCAGATCTCAAGTTTTTGAGTTCCTGACTAATTTTGAGAGGGTATGTGTGTGAGAGGGTGTGTAAGTATGTGACCCGCTTATAGCTTTTGAGCGGCTTAGTCCGAATCACGCCAAAAGAGTGTTCCAAACTTAGATATCCTGCGAATTTGAACCAATTCGAACAGATAAGTTTCAAGAAATCGCCAAATAACATGGAAAAAACATTCTTTGGAGCGGTTTTTAGACTAACTCTTAAATCAATTCAACGATCGATTCCATAAACTAAAATTGATGGTGGGATATGGTGAACGGAGAAATTCGAAATAATATTTCCAAAATGGCACATGTGATCAATTACTGTTTCGGAATATTTTATATTATCTGAAATCACCTCTTATGATATAAGAATTATTTGATTTATTCAAAAGATGTAGAGGCCAGCAAGCCAAATATTCAAGACCAGTACAAAGAAAAATTATGCACTTTTGAAAGAAATATCTATAAAGTGGAAAGCTGGATTCACCATGGTTTCAGAACAAAATTTATAGCTCTCTTCTTTTACTGAAAATTGGTAACAATTGTTAGCAATTGTTGATAGAAAAGTGAGAGAGTCACAAAAGAGAGCAAAAGATTGAGAGACTGGAAAATTGTTGAAAATTCTTGATAGTAAAATTTTTACTTCCAATCATTATCCAATCAGCTGTTTTGTGTTTACATTTAGAAACCAAGTGCTCTAAAAGAAGCTAAAAATTAAAATATCTTGGAAAATTTGAGAAATGTCAAACAATTGCTAGTATTTAAAGCTATTAAACATGTTTATGACTATTTTTGTTAAGCTTAGAATCAGCAGTAATCAAATATTACGTATAAAGGAAGTGAATTAAGTAGCAAAACTTCTAGTACATCAGGGACACAGGATGTCGAAGCGGTTGGAGGTGATGTAAAAACTGTAAGTACCTGGATACTCGACACTTCATGCAATAGCAGTAGATAGTAGAGTTTTTTAAGATACGTATTTGCATATGAAATAAATGATTTAAAAAAAATCAAGTATTTAATTTAATGTAAGCTCGGTCAAAATATATTTTTGACTCTACACAGTGCCTGGCGTCTGCAGTTTGTAAGAAGTCTCCACATTGAGAATAAATCGTCACTACGATTGGCGTGATATACACTGTTGTAGGATGATCCATAGAATAATATGTTGGTTATTATCCAAATCTAACAAAAGCACATACAATAAGGATACATTTTTTGACTTATTCTGCGTTTTAGAGAATAACAAACGTTTTGTTGGTGCGACGAGATCTCATATTAGAATAGAGGCACTGCGATTTGACACAAAACCATAGTGACATTAATAACAAGGTAAGATAATCGGCTAAGATCGAGAAATATTCTTATATAACTACTTCTTTCATTGAAATGGTTCAAAATTCCTGAAAATATACTTGTGCCTATGCTTTAGATATGTTTTTACAATGAAAATTATAGGTTTTGATAGTGTAAGTGAGTTTGTGTAGATAAATTTTTATTACTTATTGTGTTCTTGTGCGACTGCTTCATGTATTAACTTCATTGGAAAGAAACATATATTCTTGAAATCACATTATTTTTATACTAATATATAAAATTATCCCAAATATTGGAGTAAATACTAAGTACTTGCGTATAACTACATAACACATCACTATTTTAAGTTGATCATTTTGAGTGGGAAAGTATTCATTTAATATTTGTTATTATTGAGAGAAATTTCATAAAATTTGTTCTTAAGCTGGATTCACCCATGGTTTCAGAGCAAATTTTACATTCTGAAACATTTTTTATATGTAGTTTGACGTTTCTCTTTTAGAGAGAAAGAGAGTAAATTCTTGCGGAACATGAATTGGTTTAATTTTAATTCGTGTCCCGGAACATTGCAACTGTGCTGCCAGTAAGTTTAATTTTTGAAGTAAAGTAGAACTAGGATGCCACATCATATTATATGTACTTACGTATAATAAAATACAGAACTTCCTTTAAATTTTTTGTATATAGTACTATATACAATAAAATACAGATCTTTGTTTTATATTGCTTATTATAAAAAATTAATAATAAAATCAAGTATATGTACATTGAAATGGATTTAAATGAATCGATTGCACTGAAGCTTATTGCAGAAATATACAAGCCAGGCAGGGAGTGTTTATTTTTTATTATTATATTATTATTTTTTAGTTTATTTTCATTAAGCGCGCATGCTTTGACTCAATGGCTATTTTATTAAGATTTTTAAAATTGTAATTTGCTTATTACAGAATAAATATTATGAGAGTGAAACTAAGAAAACAAGCAAATTGCATTCATCCGCTACTGTATTGCCCAATTGTAAAACTCATACACATAGTTTACAAAATTATTTGATATGGTAGCCTTGATGTTTCAGAACAAATGTGCGAAGTTGGTGATTCGCTTCAGAACATACTCTCAAAAACTAAAATTGTTTCAGAACATAAATTTTGTTCTGAAACCATGGGTGAATTGCATGGTATCGCAAGTAATCATAGTTTGTGAGTGCAAAAGAATAACAAAGATACTTTGCACAATAATTCAAATTAAAAAAGCATAATTTGGCAGAAAATATTTTATTTTGTCCATGTAAATCGGGCAAGCAGGAATAACAGAGCATAAATTGTTTATTGGGCTAATGTATTTGTATGAACAATAACAAATATCATATGATTTTTAGAAGTGAATTTAAGGAGTACATAAGGAATTCAACCACTGTAAACAAAATAAGGATTCGACGCACACGAAACAAATACTCGGTTGGTGTTCTCAAAAATAAACTCTGCAGAATGGTAAAAACAAGAAATTCACCACTTTACCGTTCTTTTCTGCCATCAACGATGTGATTGTAACAACACTATAGTTATTCGAGAAATAAACATTGCAAGGTTTGTTGGAAACCTTCGCGCTACCTTCTCGTGAGGCTTTAAACCATGAAGCAAAATTAAATAAATTAATACTTGTGCTAATAGTGCTTCTAACGGTAAATTACATTTAACATGCTTCAGTTACAAGCGGCTCGTCGTGTGCAACGCAACATGAGTATGGATTTGAATTCTGGCTGAAGTTTAGGAATTTCCCTAAAAGCCATAAATATCTTAATCAAATAAATTATAGAAATAATTAATATGATTTTCGACAGTTTAAGTTTAAAGTGCTATAAAAATTACTATAATATAATTAATAAAATTAAATCAGTATATCATGTAATTGTGTTTGTTGTCATTGGCTTCTCAAAGTTTTAAAATATAAGCGTGTGTTGGAATACACATACATACATATGTTCTGAGATATGTATATATCGACATGTGCATACACATGCATATGCATATATGTTAATGTGTTCTTAGATAAATGGCCTTCTGTGTTCTATTATTATTCTAGTATAGAGCATGTCGCCGTTTCGAATAACAAACAGCAAACGAATAAGAAAATCAATTGCATTTAAAGTGTTACGCAAATCAAATTCTTCTTAAAGGTTTATTTTTACAAAAGTGAGTACATGAATGAATTATAACAACGTATGGAAAAATGCATATTATTATTTGTTATCGACTTTTAATCCAATATTTATATTTGTTGCACTGACAGAACTCACTTGCCGGTTAAGTGAATCGAAAGTGGGGAAAGTGGAAATAATTTGAATTTGTAACATAATATCGCATACTCCGAAGCACTTTTTGTAGGCATATAAAAATATGTATGTATTTACGTTTGGATGTACTTGTATATAACGTTTCAATAGAAGTTTAATATGAGGAAGTTGTTTAAAAAATATTTCTTATATTGTTTGCAAATCGTAACTTAACAATTATGTAATTAACAATATGACATAGAAACAAGGGATGTATGTATTGATACATCGTGCTCAAAAAGAAATACCTTCGATACCGATACGCATATTGAATTTAAGAACAAGTTAAAATCAACGACGCTCAAGTAGACGTAAAATTGATATAGTATATCAGGTTTTGAAATAATGCATTGAATTTGAATCCACAGCAAAACTAAAATCCATGATAAAATTAAAATATATGCGCCCTAATTCATAAACGATTATTAAAATTAAAGTGGCTTTAAAGTATGGATTTTGTAATCGTTTATGAATTAGGAGGATAAACTAAAATTAAGAATATTAATAGCTTTTCTAGCTTTTTTTTATTTCAATTTCGTCAAGTTAATTTTTATTTAAAAACCTTTTAACAGAAAATATGTATGTGCAGTAACCACGTAGAGTACTTAAAATGCGTTCACACAATTATGAAAATAAGATGATTGTTTTTGTTTTTGTAATGCCTCGGAAATTCGGACTGAAGAGAACTAGTTCTATTTGAAATTTTTAAAACCCATACTTTCTGCTATTCAAAAATTAAATAAAATGCTCGAGACCTACGACGTGGATTTCACGCAATTGTTTGCTACATATTGAAAAATTAAACGGTTTTGAAGTCTAAAATGATTTCAGACTCCGTTTTGAAATAGAAAACAAAATTAGACATTCTTCGCAAAACAAAATCTTTCTTATTAAAACTTAATTTGAGCAATACAAAAGGGTAATTTTATGAAAATTTTGAGGAAGAAATATGAAATTTCGGTGTTGAAATAGCAAAACCGAAATTCCTATATTGAACAAAAACATAATTAATGAAACCTCTTTTAGACAGTTGCTAATTTTCGTGATGCATTTTTCGGTTTCACCCTTAAGCATCGCATATGTTGAGGTTATATACGCACAGAATAATAAAAATTAAGATGACAGTAAAATATCGTTGGCAAACATCGCCCATATCCATACATATATCGGCACAACTGAAGTAGGGCCAATTTATTGGTATCGGTTATATCCCTAAGTAAAACTTTTAATCTAATTACATACACATGATAGTTGAAATTATAAGTATATATGCTTACAGTAAGCCCGATTTCAAAAATTAGGAGAGAGAAAGCACTTGCCAATAGTCTCAGTTTTTAATATATTTTTTAGATTGATAATTGCAGTTGTGTTTTACAGTAGATGCTTCTTAAACGTTTTTTTTTATATCTTTAACGTTATTGGACTTAGGATTTTTAGATAACATTGCACAATAACTAATAAAAAAGTATTAGTATAATTTTTTTCGGCAAACGACGCATTTATATATATATATATATATATATATATATATACATATATATATATATATATATATATATATATATACATATATATATATATATATATATATATATATATGTATATATATATATATATATATATATATATATATATATATATATATATTGCATCAAAGTTGAATGTTTTAATATACACAGCGATTTTTGTGGCGTCGGTTCCGGAATTTATACTGATAAAAAATTAAAGAGGAATAGAAATTAGTTTTATTTCTCTTTCATGATCAGAATTGCTGCAGCAAAAGCTTCATTGGAATAAAAATATTTATTACAAAATTTACTTTTTCAAATGTTTTCTTCAGTTACATACTGAGCACACCACTGGGACTAGTAAGGAACTTTTCGCCACACAGACTCGTCGTTGAAAATAAACAAAACGACAGCGATTACGAAATTTGTCATTCGTGGGAAATCTACAATAGATTTTGATATTTCCATATCTTATGCCTGCATTGTTTCTTTTCAGAAACCAAATTACCGCATTCTGTATCGATCGAAATTTAAATACAATTGATATGCGTCTTTTGATCGATATCAAATGCCGTAATTTGCTTCAGCTCTTAAATATGTTGTCGATTAAGTTAGACCGAAGTCCAAATGTGGCCATTGGGAACGATATTGAATAGAGTGCAAATCGTTAAGACAGACGCTTATATTGGTGCAAATCAGGTGATGACCTTACCACAATACGAGCTTAAACGCTTTGGATATCTTCCATAAATTAATGGAACGGTTGCGGGAAGATGGAGATATAATGACTTTTAAAATTTTAAAAATTTAAAATTTAGAATTGTTTTTGATAAATAAGAAGAATTAAGATTTTTTGTTGCCTGCCACTCGATTGTTTCCTTAGATGCAGACATATTTTGTTTTATAACACAAACTTTCATATGTATATTTTCATATATTTTCGAAATATTTCGCGATCTAAATAATCTTTCAAAAGTAGTCGGTAATTGCTAGTGGTATTGCCACACAATAAGAAATATACATTTAATATTACCGGCAAGTTGTAATAATGGAAAGTTGCTACCGGCCACTTTATCGACTTGTTATGCTAACTTTGGAATTTACTACCACCAACTTTGTCGCCAAGTTGTAATAATGGCCCTTAAGCGATTAAGGGCCATTATTACAACTTGGTGTTATCTTAAAGTGATATTTTATCTTTATATTTCATTATTACAACTTTCCTTTAATCTAAGTATATACGATATATTAAAGGCTAGTTCGACTTTGCGATAAGTTTTATCAGGAGGATTTATGTTTATATTACTATAGTTTCTTATTTTTTAATATGGTAGCACCAAACATAGGACTTCTTCACTTGAAAAGTTTTTTGCCCGTCTTCTCATAGCTTGCACGATTTTTCCTTAGATGCTGATATATTTTATTTGATAACACAAACTGATATTTTCACAAACAAAAGCTGCATATATTTTTAAAAGGTAAAAACAAGTGCGTCGTTGCCACTACAATTTTTCGCGATCTAAATAATCTTCCAAAAGAAGTCGGTAATTGGTAGTGGTATTGCCACACAATAAGAAATATACATTTAATATTACCGGCAAGTTGTAATAATGGCCCTAAGAGTTTTAAAAAGATGAGAATGAATATTTACAATATGGATTGGATATAGAATCTGAGGCAACTAAATGCGAAATATATTACGAGAAAGAGAGAGAGGGAGAAATTTTCTTAATAAACTATAAAAAACTGTATATGTATAGTAAAAACTATACGATGTATTCCATTGCGTTTGACAAATTAAACAGCGAGATATTAAATGTCGATTCTATAGAAAGTCTTGATAAACACAATTGGACAATTGCACTTCTGTTCGATGATTGGCTTGATATTGGTAAACTGTGTTAAAACGTTGTTTTAATAAGTCCCAAGAACGATCACGATGTGATAAAAGTTGATCTTTAAAATAGCAAATATGAAAATAATTCAGAATGTATTTGGAGTATTGGTAGAATAAGAAAATGCTTTTATAGAAACCTCGCATACGAGGCCATAAGACATTTTCAAACACATTTCCGCACTTGTAGAGCGAGCGCCTTCCACTAGTACACATAATAAGCGAGACAGTGTGGAGTTCATTCAATAAATACAAAGTCCTAATTTTATATATCACACATGGCCTACTGCCACGCAGGCTTCCGCAATAGTGTTTTCACAGTGACATGGTTTTAACGTTAAACCAACTGGTTTTACCATAAAAAAATAATTTTGTTTAAGCCTACTTAAAACTATTTTTAAAATGATTTGAGTAGGTTTTATGAAATGCAGCATTGTTTTTTCCTGTTTCTGTCTGTGTCAGGTTGAGTGCTGCCTAGTTGTATATTGGAAACATCTGATAATGTTCGAAGAATACACAGAAGACTCCACTACATCTGCATATTGTCTTTTAGAATATGCATGATTTTAAATGAAATAATGTGTTTTTGTTTATTCACTCTGTAGTATTTCCGCACTTTAAATATATTAATTTGCAACTGCAAAGTACATATTTTTACTTTTTGCATTGTAAAAATCTATGACTTTTTAGTAAATATAATTAGTTAAAATTAAGGAACTTTTATTGCAAACACTTATTTTATTCTAACTAATTTAATTGTAATTTTTACCAATATACAAGTTAAAATAATTGTTGGTACTCACACTGTAGGCATAAGTCGTAAAATGGTAGCACAAAAAATATGACTAGTGTCATAGCTTAGTTTGCTATTTCAAAGAAAACTAAGGCAATCGCAATAAAGTTGTTTGAAAATGCCAAATATATGTAAGTGAAAAAAGTAAAATTATTAAATTTGTCTTATTATGACTTTTTTGTATGGAGCACAACAACAACTTTCTTAAACTGGTCTAAATTATTATGAGCATGTCAATATGACTAAATAGCACACAGTGTGAATACCCCAAAAATTAACTATTTTTCTGGGTTCTATTAGCTGAAGCAGTTAACACAAGAATACGAAGCATAATGTCCTGAGTTCGACACCCTGCTCCATTATGAATTTGGTATGGAATAAGTGTGTGGTTGTGTTAATTGTTGTCGGCTTGTTACAGTGGCAAAGGCATTATTTACTAAAGAGCTCAATGTAAGCACCCTATTTTGTAGATACTGTAGCATAAGATTCAATTTTACAATTACAATTGTAAAAAAACTGTTATTGATGGTACATTTAACAGTTTTATTTTGACCCTAACCATGAAAATTGTGCTGTTACCATGTTTTTGTAAATTGATATTTTACAATATACGTCGGCTGTTTTTACTATTTTTCACGATTGATGCAATTTTAACCAACAAAATCGGTTAGATATTTTTTTTGGTATGGCAAAGGTCGATAGTTATTAGTTCTGAAATAAGCCCATAAATAAATAAAAAATTTGGAATGAAAAGTCTTTTCCCCTTATAAAATTTTAATACTCGTACAACAAAATTAACTTTGAGTAGGAATATCGAAGCAAATTTTTTTGAAATTTTTTGTGGATTAATTTTTTTACCTTTGAAAACATACGAATTCGAACGAAAGGACTACGAAAGGATTGCCAACAGATATCAAATATCTGTTTAATAGACACAGTTTCAAAAAGGTTGAATCAAATCCCACATATATGTCAGGAGTATGTTTAAAATGTATATATAAATTGGATGGCCATCCTTTGGTTGTTAAAATTATGCTTAAGTACAAGCAGACTCTGTATTACTGGCACACGCACTGATTTACATATTTATACTCTTATAGGAATGGTGTGCATGTGTGCGGTACATTTAGACATGTATTAGTTAGTATGTTAGTAGAGTACATATTTAAACACATCCTTTCTGTTCTTTCCTTGATAACAAATTTCAAGGAAATTTAATATTGTGTCCATAATGATGACAGTCAGCAATTTATAATTTATATTTTTGCTTGTGTGTGTGCCACATGCCTACCCATGTACAAGTGTTCTTAGGAGTAGTTTTACTTTTCAAAACAACAATAACATGTTGTAAGTACAGGTTGTTACAACATTTGTAAAAATGGCAAAAAAGAGTAAAAAACTACGAAAGTAGAAATTAATAAAAGTGGCCGCACCCTTTCAGATTGCGTTGCAATATATACGCCAAATGTTTGCAAAAGTATCGATCGATATTATGCTATTGACAGTTTAGAATGTTTATTTAAGATATTATTAGCAATAAAATTATTATAGTGGTGTTAGTGTAGCACTCATACTGAAACTTAACTTTTTAAATTCGAATATACTATGGCGTGGAAACTTAATCATGTTGACTTGCGTTTTTCCCATATATGAGTTGTCTTGCAGCAGTTAAGTTCCCAAAAGGAATAAACAATTTTATATATAAAAATATTTTACGAAAAATGAATGCATGAAGTTAAAAGTCGTAATAAAAAATGTTTGCGCCATGAATTCAAATTGGATAGTAAGAGAAGTATGTTAGAATATATATTAATCGCGCGAGCAGAATAGATCAGTGCAGACTTCTTCGTTGTTGTAATCAGACTGTTTGGAAAAGTTCACTTCGGTAGCGACAGGGAGTACGAGGGTTAATTAGAAATATCGCATACATGTTCGTTTAAGATTAATACAATTGGAACGTAATTTGTTCAGATGCTTAAAATTTTAAAACGAATGAGCCCAACTGAACAGATTTACTAAGTCAGCGCTTTTGGCGGTGGACTTAGTGCTTTGTAACAGTCGAAAGAGCTCTGAATTAGCGCTTTTATGTTGAAATTGATGCGCAAAATTTTTCCTACATTTATTTGTGTACATTAAAATCGGGGTACATTTTGTACCGATTCTTACCCAAAAAATACTCGACGGAGCGAATTCAGTCGGTTCCATTTCATTCGAAAAGTGTTTCGTTCAATCCATAATTGAAATTATATCATTACGACTCTTTCTAACATGAAACCACTAAATATAACTCTCATTTGATTTAAAGATATTTCAAATGTATGTCCAGCAGTAATATAATCATACACCCAATCCTGTTCTTACACGGTAGATTCGTTCCGGAGGATGCCGTGTAAGAAAAATCGTGTAAAAAAGATACTAGAGTATGTGTGTACATATGAAATGAAAAGAAAAATATAAGACAGATTCAGCAGTCTCCACATGTCTATATGGCCTTTAAAAATTTAAACAAAACTCGTAGACAAATTCCTATAATAGGTGGTTTTCATACAACTTATATATTATTTCATTTAATGATTCTTGAGAAATAAAAGCACAACTTAAAAGTGGAACTTGTATTTTTGTTTTTAACGTAACGTAGTAGTCGTTCGTTTTTGTTTACTCATGGCTAAATTTATGATTTTAAGCTATTAACATAAATTTTTTATAGTACAATTATTAATTGTTCTATTCTGGTTTAAATAAACACGACTTCAAAACTGAAAGTTTTGTAAGAACTTTCTTTTCACTATAAATTATCTTTGAGAAGCACTGACTACGTTTAAATAAAACCGGGTGTTTTTATAGAGTGATACAAGTTTAAACCATAATAAAACATAGTAATATATTTTTGATATCAATGAAACGGTCTTTATTGGATAGAAAATTTTATGACATTAATGTTTAAATATGATTTCGGCCATGTGGCCGCCACGCCTGGCGCGTACAAGGCACAAACATTTCGCAGCATTTGCGGCCGTATCTCACCGATAACTCTTCGAATGTTGATTTCCAGGTGTTCAATAGTTTGTGGTTTGTCGAAAAACACAAGTGACTTTACATAATCCCAAAGAAAATAATCCAATAGGGTTTAAATCACACGATCTTGGAGGACAATTAATTGAGCCATTTCGTGAAATTATTTTTTTCGTCAAAAGTTTCCTTGAATCAATTGTAGCGCCCGCTGTGTGGCATGTGGCTCCGTCCTGTTGGAACCACATATCAGCAAGATTAATGCCAGCTAATTGAGGTGCGAAAAAACTTCGAATCATGTTCCTATACCGTTCACCATTGACAGTAACATTCTGAGCATCATCGTTTTTGAAGACTTATGGGCCAATGACTCCGCCAGCCCATAAAGCGCACCAAACAGTAATTTTCTGTGGACGTAATGGTGTTTCAACAAAAGCTTGTGGATTCTCCTCACTCCAAATGCGACAATTCTGCTTATTTACGCACCCATCCAATCGACAATGGGCTTCATCGGAAAATAAAATTTTTAATGGAAATTCAAAATCAATATCAATTTGTGCTTCAGCCCATTGGCGAATTGGAGGAGCATACGATGGTCGTTTGGCTTTAATTTCTGCGCAAGTTGAATCTTGAAAGCTTTTAAGACAAGATCTTTGCGTAAAATCTTCCATAAAGTCGAAGGACACAACCCCAGTTGCTGAGAACGGCGACGAATTGATTGATTAGGATCATCTTCAATGCTTTCCTGTACAGCGGCTATAGATTCTTCAGTGCGCACTGTGCGGCGTCTCATGGGATGCACATCATCAGTAACAGTAAATGTGGTCCGAAAACGATCTATAGTTCTTCGAATTAGCAGCTCTGAAGGACGATTATGTAGCCCATAAAATGGACGAAGTGCACGATAGGTTTGACGAACCCAACCATTATTTTGATTAACAATTTCCACAATTTGCAAGCGTTGCTCTGGTGTAAGTCGAACCAAACTAAACAAAGCAAACTAAACAAAAAGCAACTATCAGCTGTTAAATGGGTGGTCAAATAAAGCAGAGATGCCAACTCAAAGCTGTATCACTCTATAACAAACACCCATTATAAGTGCATTTGTAATTTGTGAATCTTGAAACTATAAAACTATAAACACAGAAAAGCAAGTAGAAGTAATCTTTTACGCATAAATTGGGAATCCCCTAACTAAATTATTTTGGCCGTGCAAAAAAATTCGTGTAAAAAAAACATGTAAAAACAGGATTGGGTGTATTCACTTAAGGCTCTTTTCCCGTACAGAGATGATACATTCTAAATTGTTCTCCTGTGTACTAAATTCAAATTAACTACAAGACATCAACTGAAATTGCATCAAAATTATTATAATTCCCTTAAACGGAAAATCTATTGTAATCATTAATAGAAATAGTCTAGACGATATATCAAGATTGGGCTGCAGAACATTAATCCCATAGTGCAATATTCAACAAATTGTGTAAGCAATTTGTGTCCGCAGTGTACACATCCCCTGCATAAATTAATACTGCAACATTTGTCCAAACGATTATTGATTATAATTGCTTTTTGCTGTTAACTCGAGTTGAGTAGTTGGCGAGCACATGAGAGCGTGCAAATGTTGCCATGTTTGTAACATGAAGAACTTCCTGGCCACAAATTTATGCAAATTATTATTCATGATACCTATTACGAGTATATGTAAATCGCGAACGAGTCCTGGAAGGGTAGAACGCACTCCATATTTGTTCCATTTTGTTTATCATTATTTCATTGAGTTTTTCGCATTAATATTTTCCTGAAGCCCATGTAATTTAGGTAACTAATTCTCTTATACGCTCATGGAAGAAAAAGAGGATGGGAAATTTAACTGAAAACAAAATTTAATCTTTGTTTAGCAAATTGTGCGCTGACGTTTTATGATGAGTATCGCTGATTATATTATAGATTAAAGATAAATAAAAAAATCTTAGTAATTTTGAAGAATTGACGAATTTGGTAATTTTATGTATCTGAAACTGCGATAGATAGACTCAGAATGCAAAAAGCGTACAAATAATTTATAAAAATAATTCGATACGTGCTTAGGACTTATTTTCATTATATAGAGGGCAAAAATAAAATTTGGTACTGGTTTTTCACTCCATACATCTTGTAAAATATATTAAATAGCAGAAAGCTTTTAAGTAGCAGAGAACGTTTTATTCTTCGAAAAAAATCTTGGGTACGTTTTGAAAGTTCCCTTATATAAAGGGAAACATTTTACCCGTTCTTCGTAATTATTTGTTATAAATTAACTATTTATGTACATGCATTAAAAAACTATTTTGATTTCTTACCGTTCAGTAGTTTTGAGGTAATAAGATGTGGGTTTCTTCTGAAAGCGACAAAACAGTACATTAAAGAGCAAATACGTGGCAACAGTGTTAAAAGTTTAAAATTCTAGAATACTCGTATAATTTTGAAACAATTTGAATCTGGTGTGGTATGTTATCAAATACGTGCTTGGAAGAATAAATTGTTCGGTAAGGTTAGGTTATTAGGGCCATTGTCGAGACAATGCACTTGGGTCCGTTAAATCGATCCCGTTAAATCGATCTTAAGCAGAGGACAGCTTATGAGTTAACCTCTGTCTTACTAAGCCATCCTGTGCTCCTGAGGAAGACCGAAATTCTAACCAGCTCCACACTCGCCAGGCTATCCAGGTCTGGCAAAAAGCTGGAGCGTAGTGTCAAGAAGAATAAATTGTTACTTTTGAAAAAAAGTTGAGGCCTGCTTGCCTTTCAATCTAGAGGTTGTTGGCTCGGCTGCCACTTAAAAACTTAATTTTGTTTCCGTAAATTAAACTAAGATCGTAGTAAAATTTATTTAATGGTGCTGACAGTATTTAACAAATTTTTTTCTCTTGAACTAAATAAATAAAACTTTATTCGTCTTTTACTATACGTTTGTGTTTTTTGGTAGGTCAACGATCTCAGCATAAGCTCTCCAGATAACACCAAAAACCTATGCTTCAGTATTAGAAGCTCTTGAATACTCCTGGCGTAAATATGCAGTGTGATGTTCAAATCTCTAAAGAATCAATCAAATCACTCGTTTTCTAATTTGCCACTAGGAAAGTTTCAAATTCAGATATGGCGATGTTATTGTTTTTACTCCGTTTCGAGAAACTCGAGTTCCCATCAGATCTTGAGGTCCTAGAAAGTTTGGCTGAATACTTGTGAGAGCCTGTCACTAAGTCTGTATCTGTGCGTGTAAGTATTTTATCCACTTATGACTTTTGAACGGCTCGACTAAAATTGGTTGCATTCTAAAGAATTTTCTCAGCTGTGAATTAAAACCGATTCCAAATTTTTTGTATATTTTTTTTTTTTAAATAACTTATCAATAGCTTTAGATAGTGATTGATTAACAAAAATCTGTCAATGCGTTCGTGAGATTCCGTGAACGAAAAACTCGATAAAACTAATATGTTTCAAACACAAATCTGATCAGTTAAATTTCTGGACTCTTTTATATTTAAAAGTCATAGGGTTTTCAAAAATAAAATAATAGGGTATTAGTTCGAAAAGCTGAAAAGCATAGAACAGCAAAACCACCCAAGTTACGATAGCCTTGTTGTTAAACCGAAATCCACCGATTCCCACGTAATAAACGGTGATTTTTTCAATCACTTTCTTCAAATATTTTACGTTTACGATATCTCGTGAGTGGAATGGCTGATTTTCAGACGGTCTCACCTTGCTTTTCAATGTTAAGTACTGATTAGTATGTGGAATCGATTTAAAAAGCCCGTTGAAAAGCTTTTTAAGAAGCTTTTTTATGATCTTTTTCCAGTTCACAGAAAATCTGAGCTTAATAGAATTCGACCAGTTTGGTTCGATTCGGTTAAGTCGTTCAAAAGTGCAGACATAGTGATAGGCTCTCTGAAGTAGTCAGGGAAGCTTCCTGGGACCTCATAACGTCGAGATCCGATAAGAACTCGATTTTCTTAAAACTGGTTAGAACCAATAGTTTCCCGATTTTTTAATATTTAAAATAAAAAAAATCTAATCAAGTTACTGGCATCAAGTCAACAGCAACTAACACAACAGGGCGTTTCACTGTCTAACAGCACACGATCAAATACAAATCGGCCATTTTGTTTCTTAATAGTTTGTGTGCATTTTTGTGTAACATAAACAACATTTGGCATATTCTGCTTCAATGAAAAAAACCAGATGGCGATTCGAGACTACCTGGTATATTTGTTCCATGGATGCTACATGTGTTAAACGCCATCTCTTTCGTCGTTGTTTTTCCGCAATCGTCGGAGAAGTAAAATGCTGGAAAAGACTAGATCAAACTATCTTTTTCTCTCAATCACCATCCATGTCCCAACACTACACATAACTTGAGTAGAGGACATTCCCAGAGTGTCTGTGCTAGAGGAAAATTTGGCATCACTTTGGTTGGAGTGTTTGCTAAATTCCCGTGTAAGTGGGATGATAAGCGAATATTCAATAGAACTATACGGATCACATTATTTAGGTGAGAATAATTAGTCAGGCTGCAAGTTTTCAAAATATATATTATATTTTAGGAATTTCGCATCCAAATATTTAGGATATTTTTTATGGTCATAATATTAGCAGAACGGATCGGTACAGATTTCGAGACTGTTAAGCCATTTCATTTGCGTTAATTGTTCAATTTTTCAGCTGAAGGTGGTACTAGTCAGTAGAAATATAAACTATTTAACAAAAACTTTCATTCCGACAACTTTTCTGTATCGTATTACCAATTAAATTTCTCGTGCAGATATAAAATGAGGAACACATTTTCATCTGCAGCTGCTGATGCGAACAATAATAAAATACTTTTCAGAAAATAAACACCCGTTTTGGCATAAAATCAATATTTGAAGAGGAATAATTTTCCAACAAATTATTCTTGGCAAGTACTTTAACTACTTATTTTTTACTTGTGTAATAAATTACAAATTTAGACATACAAAATTAAACACGCTCATATTTAGCAAAGATACTGATATATAATTGCAGAAGTACAACACAACTTTTTATAAATGATAACAGAAAGACACACACACACACACACACATTCACCCGTTTATTTATTGCACATTGAAAGAATTACGTGACACATGATGAGCAATTCGTAAAACCAGAATTCCCTGGAACAGAGAAGATATTAAAATTTAATGTACAAGCAAACAAAAATATTTATTTATTTTTAGCAATTAAGTTAAATAATTCTTTTTATATCATAAATTCACAAAAACCAAGTTATAAAACAGTTACAGCAAAGCTTTTAAACTGTAATTTCAAATACAACGCTTGAGGGATCGAGGGAGGAAATTTATGTTTATTTTAAGTGAATTTCCGTTCAGAAGTAAACTTTTTGTTATTTTGCTATTTGAATGTCTTTTTTGGTTTTCCTGCCACACGTTTGCATACATCTGTTTGTATATAAGGATACAGACGCACACATTGAAAAACATCTAAGCCACAAATATTTGTACGAAAATATTAAAACAAAAATTGATTTATAAAAACAATTAAATAAAAAACTAATCGGATTAAATGACTTAAAAATGTTAATATTTTGTTGAATGCAAACATTTTACTTTCAAGTTTTTTTGCTATTCATATAAAATTTGTTATTTAGTGGGAAAAAGTATTTTTTATAATTATATCTCAGAACCCGATATCACTGTCAGCATATAAAAAAAGGAGTTTTATTTAAACGTGTTAACGTAACAGCCAATACTTTTACACTACAAAAATATAACTGCAACTATTTAATAACACGATCGCAACAAAATTCGTTGTTTTATTAATTGGGTTGTTGCCATGATTGGAAATTCCTCTTAGCGTGTATGAAAATTTAAAAATTTTGTAACGTCGTCTTGCAAATTTCATGATGTCGAAAGCATTCTTTTTGGCAGTTTATTGCTGTTGAAAGTACATAGTTAATTGTTATCAGCACAAGTGTCCTGTACATACAAACATCTGCACATCTACAAGAAAAAGGTCTACGATAATAAATAAGATTCAATTCTATATTCTTTCGAATAAGATTTTTATTTCAGTTTTGTTTCGGTTTTCCCAGCGCTTTTTGATTGCTTCTCGGTTATTAATATTTCACAACCCTGCATATCAAATATATTTTTGGCATCGTGTGCTCTTTTGTTAGAAATTTTTGCATGCGACGGTGGCAATTCTTTTCGTTACAAATTAAATTTCCAGAAGCCACGTGTTTAGCTCAAGACCAGTTAACTGTTCCTTCCATCTTTTAGTTTTGCTCATTGTTTTATCTCTCTTCTTACGCAAACCGCAGTCTATTATGGTTCTACGTTTAAATTGCGCATAGTCTTAGTTAAATATATTCGACCTTCTTCACAAAATTAAATACATTTCAGTCTCTGAAAAAGTTCTGCAGTCATTTCTTTCAAATGCAAGATTGTACTTCGTGTTCAAATGTTATTGGCAAGCACTTTCATTTTGCTTTCGTTGCATTTAACCCTGGGCACTTGGGGGTTAAACTGCAAGGTTACCGCAAAACGAAAAAGGTCGGTCTATAAAAAGTGCAATCAGTTGGACACAAAATACAAGAAAACTGCACAAAAACTAAATGAAATACTTGTGTGAAATAGAGTGTGCAGCCATAAAATTACAATGACAAAAAAATTAATTTCTATATGTTTAGGAGATCCATTTGAAATATATATATATATATATATATATATATATATATATATATATATATACATATATATATATATTAAATGTATTACAAATAAATTCAACAGAAATTATAAACACATTTTTGTTTTTTTATATTTTGCAGATCACAACTTATGCAGTACGAACACTACGGGTAAACGCATTCATGTACTACGTGCTGAAACTTCATTAGATAATTGTATAAAAAATCTATATTTAATACATGTTGCTTCTAATGCCAGGAAAAAAGGCTTTGCAAAATAATTAGTCTAACGTATCGAGTGTATATTAATACAAAATCTAAACTTCGATCCGGTATCTTACATAATATTTTCGAAGCAGGCATCGTTTTAATTTTCATTGCATCAATGCACTATGGGATAAAAAACTTGGTTGGTGTGAAACAACAATATTTTATAAATTCGTTAATTCAACATATCTCTCTATACCTCAAAGTTTAATTTTGAATTAAATTTATTTACTAGCAAAGAGATAACGAATGCTGTTCGGTTTTGCAATCAGCAGCATTCGAATCCGTTGACTAGACAAATCATGTTCAAACATGATTGTTACATGTTTAAATTTTTATTTAATACGTGATATGTTTCCTTAGGTCTTTGATCATTTTATTTTTAACTTTTCAACTATATGATTGGTTACTTTTTTAAAGATTTTTTCGGAAATAATATACATATTTCTATTCGAAATTCATTATAGCACCTCAAAACAAACCCAATATAACCGGTTACTAACTGATATATTCATCTGCAACAAAAATACGCTGAAATATAAAAATTCCATATATTACATTTTAAATATAAATAACGGTTTTATACCACACGATTCAGGTGATAAATAACGGATATTTTATTTGCTTCCGTTCTATGGATCGAAAATTCGTTAAAAGGTTTTTAATGGAAAAAAGTGAATATGAATATGAATTTTTCAAAAAGTTGCTTAAGGACTAACACCATTTACTAAACAGTGTTGGAAACCTGAATGAAGATCTTTTATGAATACGGCTGTTAATTTGTATATGAGTATGTTTGATCGTTTTTTAAACTGCATGAGATCTATTGATATCGATAACGGAGACTTTTACACCGTCATCATAAGTCGTTTAACAACGACTTCAAATTCCTGAAATTTACATTGAAAAAATATCAATAAATCTGTTCGCAAAGTTTACAAAGCAGTTCGTTCATTTTGCGTTCTACATAATCGGCCTAGTGATCGAGGAATTTGTGCTGTTATTGGCACTAATCTTACTCTTCCCGGTTGAAAACCATCAGCCACACAGAGAAATATAGCGCTCCGAAGACATGCTTGCTGCTGTAGCGAAAACTATTGAAGAAGGCGCTGTAACTTGTATTCAGCGTCGTTTTGGCGAATAACAGGCGTTATTGAGCCATGCTAACGAATTTTGGTTTTGTATTTATTTTTTGGTATAATATTGATGCCAGATGTCAGATTTATTGAAAAAAAAAGTTATATTATAGTAACCGATTGAAGGGGCCATGTAATCGCGTATAGTAAATAAGTGCATGAAATTATCTACCAGATTATAATGACGAAATTTCATTACAACATTTTGTCTTGTATTATCATTTTCAGTTCCCATGCAGCTGAAAAAAATAAATCTGAATAAACGTCATTTAGAATAAAAATATATCGCAACTGGATCCGAAGATCCATGAAACATTTTCTTATTTGTCTCTTTGCGCAAAATTCACTTTCGTTGCACGATTCCAAGTTAAATTGTAGTCAGACTTGGGTCGAACTGATTGAAGAGCTCATTGTACAGAAAATCTTACCATTAAATGTATAAACTTCTAATTCGAATGGGCTTGAATCGAGTGGCGCAGCTTGGACATAGTCTAGTTATGCGTAACGTAGTTGCACGGATTTTGTGGCATGAAATTTTGATTGCTCGATAGTAGCAAGAATTAATGTTCTTATCGTTTTATATTATTTATTCTTTGAATTGAGCTTAAGTAACTTTTTTCATATTTTTACAGTTAATCTTTTACGTCATTTGCTTGTATTTCTTATGAATTTTTTTTTTCATAAAATACTCGTCTGAATGATGAATACGAAGATTCGGCAATTTAAATAAGAATGTGCTGCAATTCGAATATCAATATATGACGATTCGAATGGGAATAATAATATTCTTCATTTCGAATATTCGAATCGAAATATGAACATTCTTACATCACTAGTATGTGTGTGTGAGTATCTTCAAGATAATATTTTCGGTTAGTTTCAGTAAAAATGGGCCAAATATTCTGATAAAAGGACATGAAGAATAAAGTCAAACGGTAGAAAAACGATTTAAAGTTTGATACCATTTATTTAGTGTCTAAGATTAACGTCAGTACCTATCATTGTAGCCTATTTGAAGGTGGTCCTAATACCGGATGAAATTAATGTTCACCACCACTCCTGCGGCCCTCAGGGGTCACACCTGTGTGGCACTCGAGAACACACAGGTTGCAATCTCATTCACATGGTACCGCCAAACCATAATCTTACACCTTGCTAAGGTGATCGGGCCTATCTTAAACCCTTGTTACTTCCGAGGAAAACATGTCGTCAGCACCAAGAGGAACCAAAGGTCAAAGTCATAAGACTTATGCCTCCCGACGCTCCCAGCACCAACAACACGCCACCACTTCCGTGACGCCTGCTGATTCGCAGCAGCCCATAGAGGCCACCATCAACTGGGTCGAAGTCCCAGCATAGTATAAACATGCCAGAACACCAACCCTTATCTGACACCTCTCCCAGCCACTCTTGGTATTAAACCACAACCAACATGTGAACTCAACTCAAAGTCTCATCTGAGGGGCTCAACCAGACCCCGTGGTACCAGTGTAAGAAACTGGTAGGTTTGTAACCTACTATTGACTTTTGATCCTTTGTAATGGCGAGAACCAGGTGTCCTTCCACCTGCATTTCTTATCTTTTCCCAAGAAAGCACTGCAACAAGGTGTTACGACTCACCAAGTTGCCTATTGTGCCCCCCGGGAGGTTAGTGTTGCTGCAGTTCTCGTATACTATTTTATAGTAAATGAAAATAAAAGGTAGCGGTTTTCGAAAACAGCTATTCTGCTCTGCTTTGTATGTTGAATAATTAAATTGATATGGTCACTCGCTTGTGGCTTATAGTATTCATCATGTCTATCTAAATTAGAACAGTATGCGATCTATAGCCTAAAAATCTTAATTGAATTTAGTATAGCAACAAACGGTCTTTACAATATATTCACGATTTTATATGGGGATTTACGAATAAAGTTTCATTCAGTCGAGTTTATCATGAACGATTTTCAAATCGATAGAAAATTGAATTTTGAAACTATTCGCATATCCTTTTGCAAAATAACTGGCAGTTTATAAAGTAGATATACATCTGATCATATGGAATGGGTCATTATATTTGACGATTGTTTTTATCGTGTGATTTCAGACGTACCTTTACGTTGAAGAAATATGTACTGAATATTAAAGTATTTACATTTGTTGTGCTTTAATAATATCAATTACCCAATGAGAGTCGTTAGTCATTAGCCCACATCTGCAAAGTTATCAAACCCATAGTGCATTAATGTCAAACACACCTTTCTGTAGCAAAACCCAATTTAAAATATTTTTTCTATTTGTTTTATAATGGTATAATACCTGGTGCCGCTTTATAATAGAAAAACACTATCGCCTCTCCTGCTACTACCGCTGTACGTTTATAGCCCAAGGACGAAACGCTAAAGTGACACTAAGTGCACAGTCATTGCGGTGAGTGAGTAGAGGACAAAGAATATAATAATAATAATAATAGCAAAAAGAAAAACAAAAACAAGAGAAACAACAACAAGTACATGAGAATACAATAAATCGAACAAGGCGAGAGAAAGTGTAGCAAAAAGAAATATATTTAAAAAAATAAAGGTTTCTATGGATACTTGAGAAACAAATAAAAAAAAAAAAAAAAAAACGTAATTTAGTAAAAATAGAAAAAGTAAATCCTGAAGCAAACAAACGTTTTTGGCACTTTCGAAAGTGTATTATTGCATGTGATGTAGGATTTGGAATGGAGATATTCGAAAAAAAATATATAAAAAAATCATACACACGCATAAAAACAATAGAAACGCAAGTGAAAAGGCACATTGAAAGAATGCACGAAAAAACTGTGTTTATCTAAGTATTTGTGAAGACATGAATTGTGTGTCTATATGATGATGATAAAGAAGAAGAGCAAACTTCCGGTTACGGAAATGTGAAATACCTTTACTCCACTACCAGATACTTAAAATTTCTATCAGTTTGGATGTTGATGCAGCACAACATCGACTAAATATAAAACACAAACACATTGTCACATTCTTTCTCCTCTTTCTCTGCCCCTCCACGCACATAAACGCCTGCTAGAGGCCGTGCTTTATCATAAAACTACGAAAACATCATTGGAAAGTTGTAGAAGCAACTAACAATGCCTTCGCAGCCATCATCAGCAACATCATCATCCTGAAAAACTTTAGTCGTACAAGAAGACAAAATCAAGTCTTAAGGTTGTATCAAATCGTATAAATCACAATGGCAAGGTGAGTGGGTGCTTCTTAGTTTTGTACTATTCTATTATTGAAAAATTCTTTTCGAGTTTTCTATTTAACAGTTTCTCTTTTTCTATGCAACTCTTTTAAAATATATTTTTTAGTTTGAAATACTGTATGCAAATACAACAACATTTATTATTTGTTGCTTTCATTCTGAAATTCTTGACAACACGTCAAGAAACGTCTTAAAACGTTTCCTGGGTGGACGTACTGACCAAATTACATTGGCCTGCCTGTTCTACGACGCTCGTCGCCATCTGTCATTCGATCGAATTACCAACATCTCAGCAAAAATTACGGTTCACTGGGAAGCAGGTCTGTGAGCGAAATAGACAACTCTCGCTTACCAACCAGCTTCGACATCACATGATTTTTATTCGCAATGCCTCACTTCGGAGGTCTCTGTGCTTTAGAAAAAAGTCTCTCAGAGAAATAATTTCATTCTCATAAGCGAGGGAGGAAGCAAAAAAACGTAACGACTAAATACTAACAAAAAACCTTTAATACAGGCAAGTGGTTATTGAGTTAATTAGTTTCCAATAATATTGGATTCCATGATCCTGCCCCTAAGTTATATTCGAAAGTGTAACACTCAATAAACGCGTATCTGAATCAAAATATTTTTCATTACTATTTAGCGGCTACGTTTTTTTGATCAAACGTTTCACAAATGAAAGTTTTCTTTCTGAAATTTTCCCTAATTTTCTTATAATCTTTCGTCCCTGTTTACACACTGTTTTTTTTCAATGAAATATTGACTTTTACATATTTGAAAGAAAATTCGGATTCAAATCGGTTCATTGTCTGAACCGAGACTTGTGTATCATTTCTGGTTTCCATCAACAGCATCCAGAAATACGCTCCAGCAAAGCAATTGTGAGGGTGCTGTTGGGTGAAGTAGTGAACACAAGACTACGATGCTTTAGGTCCCGAATTCGACTCCGCACTCCGTCATGAATATTCATATACATGCATGGTTGAGTTAATTGTTGTCGACCTGTCTCAAAGCGAAGGCATAGCACTGGTCGCTGAACATTGGCAACAGCAGTTGACAGCGTCATGTACTAAAGAGCAGAATACAGCCCACTCCTTCAGCGGTACCTGTAGCAAAAAACTTGTTGGCGAAGTAAAACAACGAAATCCCCTGTTTTTTAATTTTTAGTTAAATTTTCTTAAAAATTGTTTCTTTTAGTTCTTTTTGATCATATTTATTAATTAAATACTTACACATTAACCTTGAACAACCTTGTAGGAGTACAGTGTGACGTATGAGTAACATTATTAATAATATTATGTATACGCGTGGAAGCACAATGCAAATGACACTACAATTTTTAGCAGCTGGTGTTGCAGCACATTGCAGAATGGATCGAGTGATTTGAATTCAATCCCATCTGTTGCATTGAGTTATTTGATCAGATCACTTATACCGATCACTGAAAGGTTATTTAGTATGTAGATGCTAAAACAATCGTCTCGAATGATGACAATTGCTAAAAAAAATAAATAGATATATAGATGCGTGTTGGAATTATGTTTATATAGCATTGTCTGCCTTTGCCTAATACGTATGCTCTTTGTAATTCCAATTCAAAGTCTGTACTGCTGCACGCAAGTATTTAAACGTTTTAGGATGCTGATTAGTTTTTAAGTGCTGATTAGTTATTTGGCAAAAACTGATGGCACCTTTTTTTGGGCATTATGCCAATATTGGGAAATTTTGGAGGCCCATAAAAAGAAAACGGTCGCCAACTTGACCAAACTCAGTATAGGGTTTTACTACATTTTGATAGTATAATCGAACCATATAGTCACGATCTTGCACTTTTCCAAAGTCTTCATTTGTCGCATAGTGTTATTTTCAAATAGTACTATTTGAAACTCATATTTTTGCCTTGAAGTATTTCTCTGTTGTTATTACTTTTCTTAAAAATGTATTTTGAAAATAATTTCCTATTGCAAGAACACATTTTAAAGAAAATACTTCTTCAAAAGAAGAGAATATGAAAAAGTTGTTCAAAATACTGTTTTGAAACATACATTTTACGAAAATGGTTTTCCAAAATTAATCTTCGATGTACGCTCCCAATGCCAATAATATTTTAACTTGGTTTCAATATTCTTTGATAATATGAATTTGATCGAATTAATTGTTTTGTCCATTTTTAGTACCTCTTTTGGCTCCTTTGAAAAAGCATACATATTATTTTCTCAGGTCCTATTGAGCGGCAGGAAGTCAAAATTATTTGTCTGTCACACTATCATTGGGAATTTTTAGAGAGTATCAAAATATATTCGAGTTTCTTTTCGGAAGAAAGGAACACACCAAAAAGCTGTCTGCCATTTCCAATAGTTTGAGGGATATGTAGAGTGCAAAGATGGTGCCCAACTGCAGTCTTTACGCCTTTTAACTTCTAGGAGTATCGGGAAGGTTCATATCAGTATCGGCTTATTTTAGCAGTATTGGAATGCTAATTTTTATATGAGCTGAAACTTTTATAATTTGTATATATATTTTGTTGGAAATATCCTTCGCTTTTAAAAAAATGTTTTCAATAATTTCCTTTGCCATATTCTTCAATATCATTCCAAGTAGTTGGAATCGGGTCTGAGAAATATGTTACTTTGCAACAATTCCATGTGGATGCCTCATTTGTGGCAAGAAAGTTTTTAATATATTCTGAATTATTGTGGTTTTTTTCAGTCATATATTATTTGCCAGTTTGAGTTGAGTTTTTTTATCGAGGGAATGCTGCAGATTTATAATTTGGTTAGTGCAGGTGGTTGCAATTAGTTTCGAGAGTTCTTTGCAATCAGACCGCGTAAAGGTCTCCTTTATTTTTTGTCATGTTTGCAATTTCAGGTTCAGTTAATAACTTTTAATATTTCCACAAATCCTGCTGCCGGAATTATTTAATATATATGATGTCTGTCTCAAAAATGTTATAACATCTTGTCCGATTCTTTACTGCCTATTGATTTCTATTTATTATTGATCTTTTGATTTTATTCTAACAATAATTTTCTTAATAGATATTTTTATATGTTGAATATATCACCACGCCTTTGGGTGGTTTCTTCGGTAGAATTATTGTTTATCTTCTCTTTAAAAAAGGACAAAATGTATGCTAATTTTCCAGAGCAAAACAGCTCACGGTGTGGCGAAATATTGAATATATAAATTATATGTTATTAAAATGTTTTATTAAAATACACGGACTTGTGACGAACACAAACGACCCGATTTTTCCTAAGACTTTGCCCTCGTCTGGTAGATCATATATAGCAGATGCATTTTCTAATCCAGTTCCTAATGAAATATCAGGCATATATAAAACATGTTCCACTTTTTTAGAAGTTTCCATTATTGCAAGACCATCATTAGTTTTCCTCATTAATAGTTTTGTATCCCAGTGCTTTGCATTCCTATAAACATATAACAGAATTTCGTTTAAGTATTTCAAAATATTTCCAATAAACATAATTTTATATTGAGTGTTTTAAAAATATTTGAACGAAATAGTCTTCTAATTAAATAATAGTTCATTTCGACTCTCTGCGCACCAAATGCTTGAGTTTTCTTAAAAAGAGATTCGCATATAATTTGGATAACCTAAAACTGTATTTCTATTTAGTAGAAATACTTTGCAAAGAAAATTGTCAAAGTGTTGCTTCACAGGTGTCGACGACGAGTGTAAACGACTTATGCCACCACATATCAATTGATAAGACGGGCAACTCCGCAGAAGTTCTTATAATGTGTAAGTATTTTTACACTCTTTCGAAGTACATTAAACTAAAAAAAGAGTACTTTTAAGAAACTTAAGACAAGCTTTTTAAGAAAATCGAACTGAAAAGCTAAAAATAAATTGTAAAATAGTACTAAAACAATAATAAATGATTATTATTTGGAAAAAAAGGATGGGGGTCTTGAGCCGCTTGTAACTTTCTAAATTAGATTTTAAATGCTTTTAGTTTTCTTTTCAAACTATATTTTTTTAATCTATTTTCGCTTTCGGAGCTTGGTAACGTACGACAATAAATATTGTGCTGCATGATCCTGTGGTACTGGGAAAATTATTGAAAATAATTTATGAAAACTCGATTTGTAAAACTCAGTTGTTTTCTAGTTAATCAAAAATTCTTCTCTTTATCTCTCGGAATAAATTAGTGTCAATGTTGTGCAGTAACGTGTATCCCAAAACCGTATACAACTCATATTTCGATAAGTCTAGAATTTAGTATCGTCTCTACCCGCTATAATGCCATTTTAATATGCAACGTAGTGAAATACGAACATCTCTCATCCTATTCATTTCCAGCTAAAGTTTATTCAGTGCCGATGGAATAGTTTTAATATTGTATTTCGTGATGTGTTTCATAATTTCGCGCTTTTGTTTTATAAAAAACTGGAGCATTTTAGAATTAGTAAAACGATAAATAAATTATGTTGCAAAACGTCATGTATTTTCAGAAGTTATTCAGTTTATTTCGATTTTTATTTTATTATCTGTTTAATAAATCCGTTGTGGCCGTAATTTGAATATGTGCTGTAATTTATTTCTACTTGTTCTATTTTATTTACTTTTCAATCTCCTTACATTATGAACTTATGCGTGCATGTGCATGCACATGTGTACACACATACACACATGAACTCATATATTTATCTAAATATCCCATTAAACAAAATTTTTCTATTTATTAAGATTTCTTATCGGCTAATCGCCGAAGTTTTTAATTCCATTGACTTCCATACACTTCAAGGGGTATCCTAGAAAGTTTCCCTGACTAGTTCTGATAGTACGTCACTATGTCTATATGTATGCATTTATGCATGTGTATATATGTGTGTGTAAGAATCCAGCTTAGAGCTTTTAACGGCTGGATTGAATCGAACCAAGCCAGTAACTTCTACCAAACTTAGATTTCCTAGGAATCGGAACAGTTTCGTTCCGGTAAAGCTCGATAGATATAAAGAAACTCAGGAACTTATTTGCAAACTCATTTTTATACGCTTTTCATTAGCTTCTCTTATATGTGGGTGTTCTTATCTTATAATCTGTAAGTATTTTTACACGCTTTCGAAGCATATTCAATTAAGAAAAACCAACTAAAAAATATACGTTTCAAGAAAATTGAGCCAAAAAGTGAATCAAAATACAAGTAGTACTGCGAGAAAAGCTTCGGGCACAAGATAGAGGAAAAGTAGGACACAAATGACCCACAATAATACTTGTATTTTTGTTCATTGTTGGCTTAAAATTTATTTTTAACTTTCAATTCGATTTTCTTAAAAAGCGTGCTTTTATTTTTTTTTAATCGAAGCGAGCCAAGCTTTCCGAAGAGCGTTTCTTGACTTATATATCCTGTAAATTTGAACCGATTCGAACCGGTAAATTTCACGATATCCCAAAAAAACCTAGAAAATAACAGTTTCTTATAGTGGGTTCTTAGAATAACTCTTAAACGATTCAACCGTTCGATTCCACAAACCAATCAAGTCTTGTCATTTCAATACCACCGGGTCATAATCGTGAGATATCGCAAACGCAAAAATTTTAAGAAGTGATTTCTTTTAAAAACGTACGAAATTTATACATCTGATCAGTTAGTCTTCTCAATTCTTTGACAGTAATCGAAAACTACTTCAACCATTGCTTATCACGCGGATGGCCTTTAGGGTCACCCGTTTTTCATATATTTTGATGTTGTGATATCGTTATAGATTTTCGATACGAAGCATTTCTTCTTAACGTATAAAGATTTTCAGGTAGCAATTAGTTATTTCAAATAAAAATAGACTCAAGTATTAAACAGTTTTCTTTTAATATCTAATCTCATCACTTAACAGGCTAGAAATTGGTAAGTTATTTGTTTTCCAAATTCTGATTCAAAGCTTAGAGAGCTTAGAGGAAATAATATTTTTGGACCTCAAGTAATTCCGCAATTCTAAATGAGTACAACGTATCTTAAATGAACTTGTGTTGAATATACTTTATAGGAAATTCTTTTATTATAAAAGGAAAACTTAATGAAATTTTTGCGAAAAACAAATAACCTTAAGGAAAAACCCCAAACTAAACTGATAGTTTTTATTGTTATTGTTTTTATATTTTTTGTGATTTGCAATTGAGGCCAGCGCCTCTGATTGGGCAGTCCTCAATTAGCAGGATTTCTCTCTATCTAAAATATTTGTTATCAATCTAATTGAAAGAAATGGTTTGTGGTTTTAACAAAAAAGTGAGTAACATTTTGTTAACGAGGAGCTTAACCGAATTAATGCATTTATGTTTTGATCTCAACAAGTTATAGTTTTTTCTAATGAAAATATTTTTTAAGTTTATCTCCATGAATTTATTAGGTTTATTCAAACAAAAGGTCTATTATTTTTTATTTTTGATATAAAAATTGTGTTTTTATTCCAATATTTCGCTACTTCTTTGTGTAGCCTCTTCAGGGATATGTGATTTAAAATTAAATGTTTTTCTTTTTTCAATTTAACATATACAAACAAAGTACAAATAGTGTCTAAGATTAACGTCAGTACCTACCATTATGGCCTACCTGACGGTAGTCTCAACACCGGGTGGAATTAGTGTTTATCTACATGCATGCATATGGTATGAATGTATATGTGTGTACTGGGCAGAGATCAGAAATGACTAGTGTTTTTGGTAGTTATATGAAGTCATTCATGAAATTTCAAGTATAAGTGCCCATGGCTCATCGCAACAAAGCCTGTTTGATGTACTCAATTCCGGTTCAGTCGAGGAATTTTTTGCTGCTCAAATTCTTTGCAACACATTTTCGTTTTCTTTTACCTCAAGAGTTCCCACATTTTTGACAGTTAGTTTTATTTAGTTTATGTTAAATAATTTTTTACTGGCTTAAAGTGAAAAATGAAAGAAGAAGAATGAAAAGACATGTCATGTAATAATAATTACGAATTACATAATAAAACAAACTCCCTGAGCAGAAACTCAAAAGATGAGCAGCAAAAGCTTCTACGTGTGAGCGTGGACTCACACTCACTCTAATGTCGGTTTATAAACCTGAGTTGCAACGCGTTTGAATCCCACGTCATCATACTCACAATGAATGAATTTATTAATCCAACCTGTTTATAAGTAAACTATGAAGTATTTGCAGTAGCAGATAGGAGTCATGCTAAGCACTTCTTTTGTTACTGTTATAGAGTACAGAAGAGTCTAATCAACAACGTCATACATGTATCCTGAGTACATCAAACTTTTGAGTGCATGCAAGTCTCTACAACATTTCAATGAGTGCGAATCGCTTCTGCAGTACTCACTGCTGATCTCAAAATATAAAAAAGTAAAAATAGTGTCTAAGATTGACGTCAGTACCTATTATTATGGCATACCTGACGGTAGTCTCAACACTGGGTGAAAGTAATGTTCACCGCTACCCCTGTAGCCCTCAGGGGTCACACCTGTGAATTCTTGAAGACACGCAGGTTGCAAACTCATTCATATGGTACCGCCAAACCGTAATCTTACACCTTGCTAAAGTGTTCGGGTCAATCTCAAACCCTTGTTACTTCCGAGGAAAGCATGTCGTCAGCACGAAGAGGAACCAAAGGTCAAAGTCATAAGACTTATCCCTCCTGACACTCCCAGCACCAACAACACGCCACCACTCCCGTGACGTCTGCACGCCTGCTGATTCGGAGCAGCCCATAGAGACTGCTATGAGCTGGGTCGAAGTCCTAGCGTAGTATAAATATGCTAGAACATCACCCCTATCTGACATCTCTACCAGCGACTCTTGGTATCAAGACTCACTGAAGAGACCTCATCCAACATCTGGCCACAGAATCAACTAGTCATGGGGGAGGAATGAGGTTCGCTACACGCTATCACTTAGACGAACGTGGGTTAAACAGAGCTTCGCCTGTGAAGCAGATGTTGCACACACGCCCAGCAAAAGTTTACGTGTATAGCAATATCGTCGCTTCCTGCGTAACCAGGAAACTGGTTACGCATCGCAGGTCAAAGCAATGTAGGTTTATCACCCTACTATTGATTTTTGATCTTTTTTTTTGGCGGGACCCAGGTATCCTTCAATCTGTATTTCTTATCCTGTCACATAGGCAAAAGCCTGCTACTTTTTGTACACTTATATGCACCCCTTTACTCTCATAATTTAAAGATAGGGCAGTAACATATAAGTGTTATGGGCAATCAGCAAAAGCAACGTCAGGAAACCAATAGCCCTTTTCTCCAGAAAGCACTGCAACAAGGTGTACCTACTCACCAAGTTGCTTATTGTGCCCCACGGGGGGAATAAAAAAGTCCACTTGGTCTGAAATAAAGCAGAAATTAATTTTTTAAATACGCACAACTTCGAACTGACAAAAACTCAGTAATATTTCCAATCCATGCCGTCATACTTTCTTTGCAGTAGTAGTCTCCAGAATGTCACTATTACCAATTCCAGAGGTTCTCTCCACGATGTTCCCATGCACTGAAGCAAAATTGTAATAGAAAACTTTAAAAACGAAAAAGCTTCATGAGCATTGAAAATCAGTCAGTGGAACACATGAGTTTGTGTATGTACTCGTATGTACGCTTGTGTGTGTTAATTATTCATGCATTTAGTTGTGTGAAAATATTGCAGTTTGTATGTCCTGGGAATATTAATCAAATTTGCTTTAAGCAAACTATGAAACTAACCGCCTCAACACATTCGCACATACTTTTCAATACTAACACACCCTCACTGGCCTGCTGCCGCACCTACTCACTCAATAAAATAAACATTTTCTATTCATCCATACATTCTTTGTTTAGTGGATCAGAGTTCATGTCAAATTTTTGTCGTACTCTAAATATTGTCGTGTCGTGCTGTGTGCTGCGTTCATTCTCCTCGTAGCAATTAAGCAATACTGTCGTGCTCTGTATGGAATGAAATGAAGTTCTTTTAAATTTTAATAGGTTTATGTTATAAAACAATTAACTCTCACGCTTAAATTTATTATGTTATTTAAAGAGATTATTTATTAAATTTAATTTAGACCGGGTTGGTTTGGCAAACTCAAGGCTGTTAATTGGGGTTTCAATTTTACACACTGTTACAAAATTAGATTGTAAAAGAGGATTAAAACATAACGACTGAAGTGGAGCAAGACCGGTTTGAATGAGTGTGTATACTTTCGAAGCAGTCGAAGGCTTTGCCAATAGACGGTTAACTGTAGCTTTTCCGTATTTGCAATTAGAAAGAAAAGTTTGTTGTAGAACTTGTGTATTTCCGTTTATTTAATAACTATTTGGGGACGCCACTGTCGAGACAGCACCTCTAAAATAGGACACTTATGTAGTCGTTGTGGACAACAATTCACTACTACTGACTGCCTCTGGGAACTATTTTGAAAGACTTGGAAAAAGGCAAGCAGTAGGCTCTGAAATAGAGCGTAAGTGTTTTATTTTTGTGTTGATATTGACGTAGACAAATAGTTGGAAAATAAGTGTCCTTTTATACTGCTCTTGGCGAAAAAGTTCTTAGAGCTCTACCTTTTCCCCGACCCTCCTAAAAAGAATTTATTTATTTGTCTTGCGGTCGAAATTCGGTCACTTGACTTTTTGGTCCCAATCTTGTTAATCACTTTGCGATAGTCATACATGTATATAGGAAAGTAAACACTAATTTTAAATAATTGAAACATGTACCCAATTTCTTAGATGAGTTTTTCTTTTTCTTTTTAAAATGTTTCAAATTTGTGCGGGAAGAATGTGTAAATCCTGAGGAAGAGAGCAAAGAGAGTTAAATTATTTGAAAATTTGCTTTCGTGCTCATTTAAATTCAATTAACGTGAAGGGATTTACTTGATTAGGATCTTATAGAAAAATGACTCTGTTTTGTTTAATATAAAATTCCCAAACAGTGAAACACAATAGTGTTGTCATTCGAATAAAAATCTTTCGAATATTCGAACAATTTGCTTTCATTTTTATTCGAACGAGAAAAATGTTCGACGAACTAAATATATTATTTCAACACCTTTTATAAAAATTTGAATAAATTTGCGAAGTAAAAATAATTACATGCTTACAAAGTTGTGACCAATAAAATGCGTTAAGTGTAAGCAAATACTCCAAATTAAAAATACTTGTGTAAGTCTGTCTGCATAATATAAAATTATAATAGCTGTAAAATAAAATTTATAATAGCTGTGATCCCGTACTTTTTGGGTAAAGTTCGGTAAAGTGAGAGTAAGTTAAAAATTCTCTCACATATTGTTAAAAATGTACAAAAGTACGGGAACAGAAAAAACCAAATTTCTTTACCAAAAGAAACCATCGAAGTGTTTTGACTTTTAATACATGGTATAAGGTGTCTGCATGCAAGTTAAACTCAAGCAGTATTTAGTTTATTCGCCTTTTACTCTTATTTTATTAAAATATTTATTTAAATTCTTTTAATAATATCTTTTTGCGGTTTTTTGCAGTCTTAAATTGTTTATCTTCTTAAGACAGCTGATCGTTTGTCTGTTTTCCCAATCTGCCCGAAAAAATTTTGCGGGCTGTTTCGGGCAAGAAGAAGAAAATTTTGTTCTCTCACAATCTCTCTCACTTGCTCAAACTTTGAGTACGGGAACAGTTTTGGGTAAGTTTGGGCATTCGCGGGCACCCAAAGTAGAGTACGGGATCACACCTAATATTAATTTACAAAATATATTTCTTTTAACATTTTTTCTAATCAGATCGAAGCGTTTCAGACTCACAACTACTCTAAGTTTGGGAGAACACTTCAGAACGGCAGCAGTTTGGTTTGATTGCGCTCAGCTGTTTAGAAGTTAAAAGCGGGTTACATACATATATATTCACACGTACTTACTTATATACAGATATAGCTCCACCCTCTCAAAGTAGCCAAGCTCCTAGCGGTTCAAAACGTCGAGATATGAGTGGAACTTGATTTTTGCCAAAACAGTACAAAACTAGTAAAAATTTCAATTTTCCTAACGGGAATTTAAAACAAATAATTATTTCAAAATATGTATGCATGTATATGAATAAAATATATTCAAATACATACATACATATGTATGTATGTACATAGACTTGAACATACATATAAAATTTTTAATGAGTAAGAAGATCTCGTTGTTAATAACGTTTTTTTTTGCTTTTGTGTAAAAAATATTAGTTTGTTTTCTTATCGTTAATATGAAAATAAAACTAAAATGTCATTTCAAAATAATATTTTCAAACTTATCCGCGTGAATCTTTTTATGATTTATGCGTTCGAACATTCGAACAAAAGCTTACAATTAATTATAAAAAAATTTCGCCATCATACAATCCGAATAATAGACAATACTATTCGTTACATAACAGCAAATCAGAACTACAAAATACGCTGGTCTGGGCCTATCATCTAATAAAAGATTTATCATACAGACTTTGAAATGCAAAGAGGTTGCTGCTGCTTTCCAAAGAAACTATGAATGAATTTAGAAACAACTATTTATATTTTGTATTTCTGCATTTGAGGCTCAAAATCAGTCCTCTCAGCACTATAATTTCGGAGATGCAGTGCAATGCGTCGCATAAGTAGTTCAACTATAAAATATATATTTAAGGATTGTCGCTTTTAAAACTTCAATTTAATTTTAATACCGAACTTCGCAACAAATTCAAAGTGATCATTGACGATCTGCGTTAGCTGCAATGAAATTTGGCTCAAATGTTGAGCCATCTATTAACAGTCAACATTGGGGAACAATAAGACACCTGAAAGAGTACCACGAAAAAGGCCAGAACCAGAGATACAACAATCCAGCAAAACTATATTTTTTTCATAGAAATTATTTTTAAAGTACACGTTTTTATTAAAAAATTGAAACTAATTTGTCCGTGTTGACGATTACAAAAAAGCATAAGTTCACTTATATGATCACTTATATTTCAATTTTAAAAGTGTGCTTTTGAGTGACCAGTTTACGTGTGTAACGTTTTTCTTAGCACTTCAGTTAAATATTATACCTGCTGATTCTTTTTTCCCACGTTAAGAAAAAAATTGAAAATGATTGTTGCTAACGCAGATCGTCAATGATCACTTTGAATTTGTTGCGAAGTTCGGTATTAAAATTAAATTGAAGTTTTAAAAGCGACAATCCTTAAATATATATTTTATAATTGAACTACTTATGCGACGCATTGCACTGCATCTCCGAAATGATGGTGCTGAGAGGACTGATTTAGAGAGACAACAAGATCGAGAATTTGTTGTAGCGGGATTGAAAATTTGTTTTAGTCCACGCGTTAACTACTTCAGTCAGCAGGAGCTTCACCTTTTCGTTACAGTTGACTCGAATCATCACCATTCAGCGACGTTAAAATTATTTGATAGTGAGCTCGCAAATAATTTGGTAAAATTCTTCTGAATTCAGGGTGTTGCTATTTAACTAGAATATACGAAAGCAGGCAACATCATGATACTAGATTGCGTTTAGTTAGTGCATGAACTAAAATTGTTAAGTTTAAATAATTTATCCAATTTCGTAACTGTACATCGTCAGATACCTCGAAACCATTACGATCCCAAAGAGAAGTAAACTTTATTCCTAATACTTTCAGTGAAAGCAGAATCATTTAGAATGTCTGATAACATATATGATATTAATGATATCATATAATATATTATCATAATACGCCAAGTCCGTTTAAACTTTTTATTTGAAACTTTGAATATTAAATTTGGTCTCGATTGAAAGTGACCGCATTAAAATACATAAAAGTTGTTGAACAATTCGTAGTGTTACGCAAATTATGCCATCTTATTATTTTCTTTAATTTTAACTTTCTTGATGAAAATAAGTTTCATTAAAATTCATTCTTATGATAATCATTCTCATTGGCATCAACTTTTTTATGAATGCATAATAAAATGCAACTAATTATTATGCAAAACGTGTTTAATTTGAACAATCTTGTAGGAAAACAGTGAGAGATTAAAAGAGAAAACACACTCACAAAAGAACACTCTCGTGAGTGCTCAACAACATTTTCGCAAAGTAAATTCATGCAGCAAGAAAATGGTGGTGATTCTCATTAAACCAAGGAAGAACTTAATTTCGTAATGCGGGAAAATATGCACAATGCCGAGTTAAAAAAAAAAACAATTTTAAAATAAGGATAAAGGACACTAAGATGTGAAAGTATTAAAATTGTACTCAATTTTAATTATACTTTCCAGTTAATACACCAAAGAAATGGTGTGCCAATCTCATCTTGTAAGTTCTTAGAGAAGTCCATTGAAAACTCTTCAGAGGAACCAACAACAAACATAATGTTTAGCTTTTCCTCCTTATCGACATTTTCATTGTCGACTATATGGCGTACTATTTTCAGCGTGGTTTCTATTCTCATCGTACTCGTAGATATTTGAATTTGCTTTCATATTCTAGAAATAGATTTTGTTTTGACATCAAATTGATCCGGCAACATAGTGCAAGAGTGCAAATAATGGACACTGAATGCGTTCTATTTGGTCTAGTGGGTGGGCTGCTTTCTTTCATTCCAAATACTATTTCTCTTTCGATGTGCACTTGGCAAAAGATAATTCGAAAATAAGACAACTTTGTAAGCAATTTTGTGTAAGCAAATATATATATATATAAGTGACAATTAATAGGGGAAGTATACACCAGCTTCGTAAGAGAAATTACTTTTCATTAATCTATTGATTAATCTATTGTCGCAACCCATCAGTCGATCGCACAAATAATTTTCAAAGCAAAAACAAATTCGAGCATTAAGTTTTTGTCTCCAATAGTATCGGTGCAAACGAAAGATAGTTTGTGACATCGGAGAACGAGTCGGAAATGTTATATATCCGATCCAACGGTAGCTGCGACATCTGCGAACAGGCAGATAGTATTTTTATTCAAAATACTTTGCAAATAAATTTACGATTAGGATGCTGTTGTGCTAATAGGGGTAGTACAACTACAATTAAAGTCGGAAAAAAGCCAACCGATTGTAAAACAAAAACGTAAGAAAATAAAACAGGAAAAGTGATCAGTGAGTTCTTGTTATGACTTTGATATTTGTTTTATGCTTCTCACTTATTAAAGTGGAAGTTGGAAATAAATATCTTTAGTTATTCTAAGAAATGTTGGGTAAAGGTGTGGTGAAGATCTGCATTAGCCCCAGTGAAATGCGCATGGGAACTAACTAAAACCTCTTAATTGAATTTTTTAGTAATATTTTGGGAAAAAAGAATCAGCACATAATTAAAATTAAAGAGTTTAAAAAAAGACAATTCCAGTAAATAATACATTTTTTAAATGTAATTGAATAGAGGTGTAGAAAAATAAAATAGAGTCATATCGAATAAAAGTTGTTTGTTGGGTTTTGGTTTGTATAAGTTTCATAGCCTACTACACTTATTATAATGTGATTTTTTGAAATCATTTGTGAATTTTTATACTTAATTTATTAACATAATTCCCAGATGGTTTATATGAAGTCTACTGATGATTTGGTAAAAAGGCGCCAATGGAACGCATATAGACATTGCTTAACCACCCAATAAATACGTTTCATATTAAAAGCAACGTACTAGTATTTGTTTTACATCAAATCACAACTACAATAAAAAATAACTTGTGCATCACGTTCTTAAACAAAAATATAAAGAAACTACACGTTAAATACACGTGGATTACTATTTGAGATTTAAGAGTGAGCTAATTAAACCGGTTATACTGGCGTCGTCTGTCTATAGAAAAGCAAATTTATGAGATCCAATAAGCTTTTTCTTATTCAATGCTAAAAAAACTTTTAAATTTAATGCCAAAATTTGCTCTACATTCGATTCCAAATCCATACGTATCACTGGTAATTTTATGCACAATTTCGTTATTTCATTAATGCATCTGCTACATGCTGTGTTTTGTGTCCATCTTTTCAAATGATCTGTTTGTTACGGACGGTCCATTTAATAATCTAATTGTCATATAAATACAACAACACACACCCACACATTTAACACAATGAAACTCTCTGATTTTGCGAACTTTACGTGCTTGTGTTTGCTGAGCTCCAGTGCAGTACATAATTAAATGTACATTTATAATTTTATTTTAATTTAAAGCCAACATTATATTATCTCTTGTTAATAGTTTGTATGAATACGACCGACTGACCAACCGACCACATACCCAACATATAATAATAACACTACACTCACACTCGCACTCACCTACTCTACGCTCGCTTTCTGTCGCCAGGAATTTGAATCAATATTGCGTCTGCCCACATTCCACGACGCTTCTTCAATTTACTTCATTAAAAAATTATGTGTGTGAGAATGAATGAAAAAGGAAGTAAAAAAACAATAAGTACGATTATTCCTTTTATTATTTTGCTATCAACAAATTATAATGCGGTCTTTTCAGAATAAGAAAGAATTTTAAAGAAAATTGCAAAAGTGAATATATAAAGAAAGGTTAAGATGAAAGCAGAGCACAATGGGGCGAAGCTGAAATACTTTACATGCTTCTTAACAACTGAAATACAACAAGGCAGAGCTCCAGTTAGTGTTTTGTTTGGGGACTCTACGAATTATTAACGATGGGATTTGGTTTTGTAATATACAAGGCCGATGTACGGAATGCAGCATCTCTCGACTGGTCACTACTGCTTCACCTCGAGTTTATGATAAGGAAATTGGTAAATGTTCATCACAACTTGTAGTCCTTAACTGTCGGTTCAATATTCTTGACGCTCACAAAAAATCGTGATAATTAGCCTGAATTTATGTTTTATGTATCGCTAGCTAAAAGGTAAAAATACGTAACTAAAGAATTTGAATAAAATCTTGTGTAAAAAATGGAACCGGGCGGTCAAATGCTCTGGATAGTTCCCTGAGTCAGAAAAGTGCTTGAAAGTGGCGCAAGATTTTGAAAAATTGTCAAGATGGTATGAATGACAACGGCCGACCTGGACGCACGTATATTTCAACAGCTGATGAAAATGTTGAGAAACGTTCAGTCGCCATTAGACATATTGCTGAGGATGTCGGTATATCGGTTGGAAATTTTTCGATAAGTTTCGAAATTTTTTCAAAACTTGCTGAACTATTACCGAAACACTGTGGAACTTTTGAATGAGGACCTATTTAATGAGAATCATTGGATACGACATCGAGAGGATCTCGTATCGCTTAAGAACATATTGAAAATATTAACCGCACGCACCCATACATACAAACGTAGTGACGGGGTCTCAGCATTACTCAGGGAAGATTATTAAGACCTCAAAACGTAGATGAGAGATCGATTTTTTCGAAACGTGGTAAAACCAATAAATTTTCGACTTTTGAAATTTTTACATTTTCGTAGCGGGAAGCTAAAAGTATATTTCAGCATCTGATCTGAGAGCTTCTCACATCGAAAAAAACTTTCAATATTTCTTAAGACACAGGGTAAGTAGCATTATATTTCCTAATTTTTTTTTGTAATTTAATTAAAATTTTAGAATAATCGACATATTATTCCATAGATTGCTCTACAAAAAATAGCATGATAAGCATAAATATTTTTTTTCATGCGTGAATTTCTGACGTCGGCTATAGAAACGATGTAGAGGACTAGGGCATGTGCATTATATCTGACGGAAATAGTTTGATGGGACAGCAGAGAAATTTATATATAATTGGTTTTTGAAAAGAATTGAAATTCACCGTTTATATATTAATTAAAGATCTCTTATGTATGCACTTCGGCAAAGTAGAATCAATGAAAACTCGTTTAACAAGTTTTAGAAAGGTCGTGGTCAGCTTTTAGTGTTTTTGAATTATTTAAGACAACTTTTAAATTTTTTTAAATGCATTTTCTTGATTCTTGGCCAACATTCATCCAACGAGTCTAACAAGTAGTGAAAAAATGAGTACTGGTGAGCAAGTGTAGCGGCTTTCAAAAACGGTGCTACTCTACCCTTCTGTGTGAGTTGAAAATGAAATTGATTTTGATTGATTCCACTATAAATCCCTGGAATACTTCTCATGTCCCTCGGATACTGGCCTATTAATTATATATCAATTCAATCTCAAAGTCTTTGTAATCAATCCTCATGTCAAGGGAGACGGTTACACGGGTTTGCTAGACTTTGACCTTAAGTGGTTGCTCGTAAAACGCTTATGTCGTTGAGTTATTTCTAAAAATATAAAAGCAGTTTCCTTTCGAGAATCGGGTTAAGTTGTGACGCCTTTTAGAGAGTAAAGCAAAGAGTTAGTGGCTTCCCCAACGGAGAGTTGCATGATTTTGTGCCTGGATGTTGGGGAGGCATCCTTCGGGCAGGAGCTCACATATCGCTTGTAGCTTATGCCGAAACTTGTTGGTAGAAATATCCAGTACGGATGCTTGGCAAGTGCCAGCAGACCACTGAACTTTGGCCAAATCGATATTAGCGAATTCTGTGCTGGAGTAGATCAATATAGCTTTCGACTACGTTTGTAGCCTTCAGACTTGCTGAATATTCATCGCCTACTGGCAGCGTGCAGTATTAAGGTGTTTAGATAACGCCGAATACCACAGTAAGTAATTGCTCTTTACTTTCGGTGTTACCGTTTCGGCATATTTTTCGGCAAGATTAATAATGTAACTCCAGTTCCTAAAGAGGCAGAGAAAGTAGCGCTGCTGAAATTTATCACACAATTAAAACTTATTTTGTCTTTTCAAAAAGTCCGGTCTTGATATCTCTTCGTTGATATTCATTAACTGTCAAGGAAGGAGAAGTAGCTGAAATGAATACTTTTAATATTTAATATGATTCTCAAATTTTAAGGAGTAAACCAATCCAAGGAGTAAGCCAATCCCATAAAGATATTTTAGTTAAATTTTCGTTACGGCGTTGTAAAACTCAAAGCATTTCGGAATTTTCAGCATAATTCCTGAAGTTTTTCATTTCTTCCCCACTGTGCGCACATCATCCAAAGCAATAGTAGCATCTGTTAGATTTAACAATTCACAACATTAAACAGCAGCATCAGCTGTAGCCTCAACCACCACAATCCATTAAAGTTACTTCCGTAACGCAGGCCACACCGCAATTTAAAGTGAAATGAAAACTGAGTAATTTAAAGGAGAAATAAAATGCAACAAAGAGAACAAAAAATTAAGGAAAAAGTGACAAATATAAAACGTTTAAAAAAACACACATTCGATATTTGCTCGTACGTGTGTAGACTACGAATGTATTCAGGTGTTCTTGAATGGCTAAAAGTTTTATTAGTAGATAAATGTTGTAAAAATATATTTGGATGAGAAAACAGAAATTGAAGACTATTTCGGAAATAAAAGGTAAACGAAATCCGGAAATAGTCGTAATAAAAAGTCTAAACATTTCCAGCGAGAGCGAAATGCAACAAAATTATTGGAAGAAAGTAAATTTATATTTCAACAAAATTTGTATAACAAATCAAGACATAAACAAATTTTAATGTCGGAGTTGTGCTATAAACAAGGGGAACTTCTTTCTATGTAGGAGACTTTGAAGAAAAATGGATGTAATTAAATAGTCTACAATCTGATTGTAACGACGCTGATATTTTTATACACTTTTTGTTAGATTCACTTGTTTGTTTGTTTTGAAATCATAATAACAATTATTTTTTCAAACATAAAAAATGTCAGGAAGTTACTCCGATTTGAAAATGTCAGGTTCTCGTCAGATATCGATGTTTTGAGCTTCAATCGAGCTTCACTGACTACTTCTGAGAGCCCGTCACTATGTGTGTCTATACTCCTGTGCAAGCGTATCTGTGTGGGTGCATACGTGCAAGTATATGATGCGTTTATAGCTCTTAAACGGCTTGATTGAAACTGGTGGCATACCAAAAAGTTTTGCCAAACTTAGATTTCCGGTAAATGGAAACGATTTAGACGGATGGATTTCGGGAAACCCCAAAAAAGTAAAAAGGAAACAATTTCCAATCTATTCCACAAAGTAATCAGCTTTTGACATTTAAACTCGCGGTAAACTGAGTCAAAATCGGTTAATCTGTTGGTGAGATTCGTGAATGAAAAACTTGCGAAAAAGAGTTTTTCTTTTTGGGATTTCGGAATTATATATCTGATCACTAAGCGCTCTCTTCTTCTTTGTAGGACTCAGAACTTGTTTATTACGTAGGAATCGGCTGATTTATTACAAATTAAATTATAGTTTAGTTTTTTAGTTAGAAGAGCTCAAGAGCATAGACCGTTGCTGTTAAAATTAGGGGGAATCGCTACTTATTCCATATCTTCACTTTGAAACGTTTTTTTTTGTACGGGCACTGAGGGGATAACCAGTAGTAGTGGAATGCATTGTGCCGGAAGATCGAGAATTCGCTACAGCAACTTTATTTTTTACTTCGTCACCGAATTTTTTGTTAACGCACCAAAAACGCTTGAATTTTAGTAACAATGAAAAGAAATTTTTTTGTCTCACTTATTTCAACTCATTTGGAATATTAAGATGAAAAATCTATAGGAAAAGGGAAAATATTTTTCATTGATTTTATTTATTTATTAGTTTTGTTTATTTGTTTTTGGAGTGCCAACACAACGACAATTACATCCAACAACATTTAATTGTTGTTGATCATGAAATATGAAAAATGACTTTTTAACTCGTTTGTTTTTTTATGTGTGTGTATTTTTACAATTGCGTTGTTATTGGTAGTGGCTTTGCTGGCCCTTGTTAACAATGGCATGACAATAGAATATTTACCAAAAAGCTTGCTTATGCACAAATACACTTGAAAAATACATAAAATATTCAAGTATTCGATTGCGTGCTTCTGCTGAAATGTTGCTTAACGAAGAAGTCATATACAATTAAAGTTGCTGTCGTTTTAAAATGAAAGGAAATTATGTATGAATTTGAGGAACTTAATGGCAAATTACGAATTTGTAATGACTCCAAGGAATGAATTCGAATTTATATTCGCGATTTATTTTGTTTTTGCGTTTAGGAAATTTTCAATCTCTGAAATTCCCCTCTTATTTTTGATGAGTTTTTCGGTTTGGCCTTTTATTGTTTCTTCAATTAAATAGTGAAATATCGTTCTTCGGTACCAACTAGAAATTTGAGCGAAATCAAAAACTTGTTCGACTGTTTGTTATCGTTCTATTTTCGGTTACGCCTAAGAGCCTTGCTAGTCGCCCTGTCTATGGCCTCCTTGACTCATCATAATAGCCTGCGAGCATGTTGTCTTCTCCCATCAACTCTTCAAGTGCTTACAATTCAACTACCGCATAGTCAAAGCTCTAATCGCACCATACCCCAATATGACTCTGCTCTCTGGGTCTTAATAAGCCAAAGCAGCCTAGTTTTTTGAGCTCATCTACTGTTTCGTTGTCTTATATCTCCGCTTCAAAGTTAAGTCATTAGCAGAGGCACATCCAACACTCGTTTGGAGTACATTTTCATCTTCTGCATGTGTCCAATCACTGCGCGATCATTCAATAGTTTTTTATTTATTAATTTTTTTTGTAGGACCAGGTCTCAGGAGAAGACTCCTACACATGGAACTGAGGAAGGAGAGGACAGTGTTAAGAAAAAAAAAAACAGATTAGAAGATAGAGTTTTTGTTGCAGCTGTTGATACTTTTTACTTCGCCAGTGAATTTTTTTGCGACAGGTACCGACAAAGGAGCGTGCTGCATTCTGCTTTCTTAGAACATGACGGTGTTCGCCGCTGTCGGTAATGTTCAGCGACCAGTGTGCTATGCCTTCGTCATTGAGACAAGCCGACAACAATTACGACAATTCTGCACTAATACAGATCGGAAAAACTCGACACCATATTCATGACTGAGTACGGAGTTGAACTCGGGACCTAAGACATCGTAGTCTTGTGTCTTACTATTTCAGCCACAGCACCACACTGAGTGTATCAGTCCAACAATTTGTGTCTCGAAGAGCAGAACACAAGGGAGACTCAACGCACTTCATTGAACACCTGTTTCTTCTCATCGGACCACAAGATATCCATCAGCAAATAAATGTCAGTTTCTGCAAACTCATTGTGAATCATCTGCGATAAGTTCTCGATGCAGTCTAGCCAACATCCATCCTTCCGTCTTTTTCTGAGTTACTCTGTGAAAAGCTTGCGGCCACCAAACAACCGATGCGTTGGCAAGTGTAGGTGTATCCATGATATCACAGATCCAGTGTGCAGCGTTAAACGAGTTCCCCAACTGTTAATGCACATACTTCTATCGCCCATGTTCTGGAAAACGTATAGCGCTGGGAACTGGCGATTTTTATTTAAAAACGCCAAACGGTTATTCTGGGAAACGAAAACAGTAGAAATTTGGCGTTTTGAGACCGAAGCGTTCTGGGAGCGTTGTTATTTTGGTGATTGTCGGGTATTTGTGGCGCTTTTCCAGTTTCCAAGTACCCGAAATATTGTTAAATACACTTTTTCCCAAAATTTATATTTATATATTTAGATCTTTCTGATCAAAACTTTTGGAAGTGAAGCATTTTACTGCCGTTCGTCCACGAACTTTCGCAAACACTTCGAAAAAAATTGATTTCAAACGAAGTGAACTTAAAAGGCAAGTTGTTGTAGCAGCTGGTGTAAACTCTCAAGAACTTTTTAATTCATCACAAAAAAACTCAACGAAACATATCGCTGAAGCATTTAAGCCAGTTGTGTCCTTCGTTAATATATAAGAACAGAAACATAGGAGAGCTTGGGAAAATTATTCAGTATTCAAAAGGTTAATTAAACCAGCAAAAGGTACTTTGCATTTGTTGTAATTGCGAAACATATATCCGGCAGTTTATTACATCAAAGAAAAGCAAACACGAAAGAGATTTCATTGTAACCACTCGAATATGAAACAATGTCAGAGAATTATATGTATATAATTTATTTTTCAAACTAGTACTTATTTGGGAATTTGTCGCTTAAATCTCTTTAATATTAATTTTGGGCTGATTATATTTTCTAAAATGTTACTAAAAAGTTCAAAGTGATCAATTGAGGGGCTTAGCTAGTTCCTGTGCGCATTTCACTGGGGCTAATGCAGCGAAATTAATCGATGTATAGAAAGTTTTTGATATGTTTTTGCCCTAATAATAAATATCTAGTTTAGGGCTGTTATTACAACTTCATGTTAATTGAAAGTTGAATTTCATCGGACGGATAAGCAGTTTTTCGTTATTAAAACCCGAACTGTGTGATAAGCTGCAGGGTGGATGAGGATACTTATAATTTTAACGAAAGATCTCTACCAATGAAGTTGTCATAAGCACATAAATAGGAGAGTTAGCTTTTGACATAATTTTAGGAGCAAAAACTAATATTTTGTTCATTAGAATTATGCAGTCAAAGTTTACTGGAGACAAGCCAAAAAGTGGTGAATCTTGATTGGTCTGGTATTACCAGTTCACAAAGAAGATTAAATGTCTTTTATTAGGAAGTTGTAATAACAAAAATTGTTAAAAGTTACTCTATTTCTTACTTCAGCTTATGAAGATTCATAATTTTAAAATATTCATTTGCAAAATGAATATTTATAATATCTACTATACAGCTGATTGTAAAATTTTGTAGTTTTTCTTACGAAGTAAAACAGCTGTTCTAAAGTTTGTTAAGTGTTATATGAGAGCCTTAATGGTATAGAAACAATTGGGACGAACTTCGCACTGCACGACGGGCTTAAAATCATGAATTCGTTGCGTAAGTTCGTCGAATGAGACAGCTGTTAATGTTATTTAAAATTATTTGTTATTTAGATGCATAAATAAATAAAATATTGGAAAAACATGAACAAAAATATTTTACATGTGACCATATTTCAATAACAAAAAGATAAAATAGTGACACAAATGAATTAAACCAATATTTTATATAATTAAGAATTGAATTGATGTGCTGTAAATAAAAAAGAAAACATTTCTTAACGCAAAAAGTTACTTTATTTGTTGTAAACTAAAAATATAAATAAAAACCGGTAACACTGCACCAATTTATTCGTCATTCGTCGGCATAAGGAATAGAAATAAATCTATCGCAAAGTTCGTTATGCACGACGTATTTCGTCCAACGTACATATTGTGTGTAGTTTCATTTACATAAACCAACCACGAATATTCGTTACGAAAAATTCGTCGTTCATACCAGTTGTGTTTATAGCATAATTTACTGGCCGTGTGAGTGCAAAATCACATTTCTATGGTTTCAACGTTCTAAATAGAGGAAAAATTACCACATTCGGTACGAATCATATTTCAATACTCTTTATGAGACACAATCTTAATTTCGCCTTTTTTGTCTGCGCTCAGTTAAGTGCTGCCAAGTTATATACTGGAAACATCTGATGATATGTGAATAATGCACAGAAAAATCCACCACATGGGCATATTTTCTTTCAGAGTGTATGTACATGATTTTATTTTGTAGCATTTATTTCTGTACTTCTAAAATATTAAATATTAATTTGCAAAACTAGAGCAACTGCGATATAATTTTTTATATTCTGATACAAACAACTGCTTTAGAGTTGGTGCGTGAAGTGTTACAAAATGTAGAGGAAAACACAAAAACAAATGCTCAAATTTTCATTAGAGATATTATTTATTGTGATTAAATATATTGGTCAATCCATGATTTGGAACCTGTGCCTCGTTTCTGTAACTGAAGTGAGAAATTGTCGCAGCGAAAAACTTAATAATTTTGGTTGTCATGCTCTTTATTGTAGGGTTATCCATAGAATATTAAGTTGATTATTATGAAAACCTAACAAAGTTATAAGTGCTTTAAGATATACATACATTTATTCGGACTCACCTGTGTTTCACACAGTGACGACAACTTTTTCGATTCGAGAAGTTCTCACTTCGGTTACAGAAACAAGGCACTGACTGACTGCAGTGTGAACGCAGAAGCACATGTTTATGATATCAATGCTAAAACCAGGTTCTAACTTTCAGTGTGAAAACACCATAAGCAAACAGAAGTGCAATTTAAAGGTTTTCTGGTGTTATTTTAATGCCATGCCTGGTACGAAGGGCAATGAAATGAGTGAAAAAGTCTTGACAAACCATAAGAAAAAGCTCGTTCAAATTAGATACATATATTGCGCGCCCCCAACTCTAAGGAGATCATTTATTACGTATTTATCTCAGTTCGGTTTATTGCGATTTATATTGAAATACTATCGTCAACCCTTAAGCCACTTAAATATGTTAAATATGTAAAATACTCGTTCATTATTTGTGCGAGTATTTATGTGTTTTGCTCTGTTGCCATTTAAATCCGAGGTGTTAAAGATTTATTTTTGTTTGCATTTTATTTTGTTAAATTATTCTACACCATTTTCATTTGCATAAATGTTTCCGTATATTACCCGAAAAAGGAAAAAGCAAACCATCATAAAAGTGTCCCAGACATTTAATGAAGTGCCGCCTTTGCGAAAGCAACAGCAAAAGCAACGCTTTGTTCCGTTAAATTCTTGTTTGTGTAGTTGCTTCAAACAACAACAACTATGAAACAATTTAAAGTTGAACTCTCACATGAAAGGAGTCTACAGCTTGTTTTTCTTGTATTCTTTGTTCGTTTTTAATTTTTGCCATTTATTATTTCAATGCCATAAACTTCTTTTGGCTTGGGCCATTAGTTTCTTTTGGTATACATTTTAAGTCCACTTTGTAATCTTGATAAGGTTTGTTGTTGTCGTTTTATCCTTAACTTGACTTCCGGCTCAATTTAGTTTCAACGTACTCTAATTTACTTCGCACAACAAACAAAGAAACAAATTAAATGTGCCTTTTCCGTGATGAGCCCTTGCAAACAGTTTTCGGGCTGAAGGTGTAAGTGGGCGGAATATGTGTCTGCATGTATGGGTGTGTGTGTGTGTGTGGCAGTTTGTCAAAAAACAACTGTGGGAGGGTGAACGCTAATGTCGCTTTCTCCTTGCTTGATTCCTAATAAGCTTAAAACGTATTTTAATCATCCTAAATGCTACATCGAAGTGTAACTGCTGGCTGGCATTTGAATGTGTTCATTTTACGGTTGATTGACCTTTTAACTCTAATGATTTGGTTTGTTGTTGTTGTCTTTTATTCATTTATTTATTTATTTATTTTTTTTTGGTGCTAAAACCCCTTTTTGTTGAACAACAACGTTGCGGAAAGGTTTCCTCAATTGGAAGTCAAATTTATTAGTTCATAATATTAAATGGACAAGTCTTACAATTAATAACAAATTGAGCTCAAGTTTTTGTTGAAAATATATTATTTTCTCTGTAATTGGAGCTTTTGATTAATTACGGAAATATTTCGGTAACGTAAATGGAATTGAATGTGCGGGGGGAAACAATTATTCGGAACCAGCTTGTGGGAAAATTAATATATCGGCTGCATGAGAACTAAAAATGAGAATACAACACTGATATATTTTATTATTAAATCTTTTATCATGATTTGGCCATAGATTCGCTGCCTCTACGAGTTACATTATCCATTCGCTTAGTTTGATTTTTAATTACTTTTGCCAATAAATCGGGCTGCAGACTTGAATCCAGGAGAGTTCTTCGCTGTAGGAATTACCTGCTCACTATGACAGATTATGGTGACCGTAAAATGCTCTTTAAGCTTCTCTACGAGATTTATTTATCTTTTAGGTGAGTAATTCAGAAGCATTCATCTGTCGTTAATTTATTCGTGATGCCCTCACAGTTTTCATGCTGATAAAAAATACCCGATTAATACTCGTATGTTGCACGGATTATGTCATGCTTTACATTAATTGTGAAATTGGGTGTCCTTCGATCCTTTCGGGGGCCACCGGGCCTCCTTTTCATGCACAATATCGTCACTACCATATATAGACATATTGCTTAGGTGTTCGAGTCTACACAACGTCCTCAGTTTTTCCGAGGATTTTGCGATGCCGCCATCACCTTTAAAGAAACCAGCACGACAGAAGTTTACAAAATAAACGACAGCTTGCCAGACCTTTCCAGCACCAACTTTATAGCCATATGCTGTTGATCTAGCAACTTCTTGGTAGTAAGACACAACTCGTGTCTAAGATTATCGTCGGCACCTACCATTATGGCCTATCCGACGGTGTTCTCAACACCGGGTGAAATTAATGTGCATCATCACCCCTGTCGCCCTCAGGGGCCACCTGAGTGTCCCTCGAGGACACACAGGTTGCAATCTTATTCTTTTAGTGTCGCCATATATACCAACCTCATACACCTTGCTAAGGTGTTTGGGCGCATCTTAAACCCTTGTCAGCACTAAGAGGAACCAAAGTTGAAAGTCGTAAGACTTATCCCTCCTGACACTCTCAGAACAATAACACACCACCACTTCCGCAAAACCTGCTGATTCGCAGCAGCCCATAGAAGCCACCATCAGCCGGGTTAAAGTCTCAGCATAGTATGAATATGCCGGAACATCAACCCTTATCTGACACCTCTCCCAACGACTTTTAGTCGGTAGTAAGACACAGTCAAAACGTAGACTGCCTAAGGAGATCTTATAAATATTCGTCAACAGAATCACCCAACTCTAACAGGGTAAGCAACGAAGTTCGCCATAGTATTTCGTAGCTGGGAACGTGTCACCACATACTCACAGACATGGTTGCTGGCGAACATCATCACCTCCTGGTTGATACATCTTCTGTGGGGCATAGAGGATCCAGAGGCACATTTTTGTCTTCCTTGAAAGCTCAGTGCTGCCAAGTTATACACACGAAACGACTGATAATGCTCGACGAATACACAGAAAATTCCACCACAATGTAAGGAAAATACAACAACAAACGCCCCAATTTCTATGAGAGATTTGATTACATTTACTGCACAACCTGTGATTAAAGAACTGACTTACACTGCTACAACTATAAAACAATCCTGCATATGGTTTTAGTAAATATATCATAATTTTGTCAGAGACAACTGCCAACATGACAAAGTAAAAGCTGTTTGTAGTTTTGCAATAACAAAAATTAAAATAGTAAAGAAACATCGGTAAAAGGTAAACAAAAAATAAAATAGCGAACAAAGGTGTTAAGAACTTTTGACAGTATAAAAAATTTATAACGGCTTCACCATTCGAAGAGTTAAGATGACCTATTTATTTATTCGGACATAGATTGATCGTGGAGGGGTTTTAACTTGTTCCCATGCGCATATAACTGGGGCTAATACAAATCATCAGGGTCATTTACCCAAATAATATCTTGGAATAACTAAATGTGTGATATGTCCGACTTCCAATTAAATGAATAAGAAATTTAAAGGGATATCAGAGTCCGCACTCAAAGCAGGTCTGAATCAGTCAAAATTAAGCCTTATTGGCAATAATTTTTTTAGTGCAGCCAGACCACTGATTTTTTTAATCTCTTTCGAGAGTTTTGTTAAATTTTATCTCGTCGCGGTTTTCTTTGTGAGAATCTTTGACAGAACAAGATGGAAGTTCTCTCACTAAAATTTTACGACAAATTGGCTTGCGTGACAGCTGTTACGCCACAAATAAATTTATAGTTGCAGTCCAGTGAGAAAAACATCTACTTGTTTCAGCTTATTTTTTGTTTCGTTTCACAAAAGCTTCTCGAGGGGAGAGTTACAGAACATGCGAAAAAAAACACTAGCGTAAATGGTATAAGAAACAGAAATCAAGTCGCATTAGCCCCAGCGAAATGCACATAGGAACGAGCTAAAACCCCTCAACTGATCACTTTGAATTCTTTAGTAACATTTTTGTAAAAAAGAAACAGCACGAAATTAAAACTAAAGAGTTTAAACGACAATTCCCAAAAATATGTACTAATTTGATAACTAAATCGTTCTATTGAGAAAAGTTTTTCGTTGTTACAGTCAGCTATCCGAGCAACAACTTGTCCAAAATTTCTTAAATTCGGTTTTCATTTGGTGCGAGAAAATCTTATGGATATGGTTTTAGTAAAAGTAAATACGTGCGCTCGCTTCGTTATAAATTGTGCGATTAATTATTACTCATTCGAAATTATGAACTGAAATCGGTTGATAATATTATGGATCTTTCAATTCTGCTGGACTCAGAGCTTAACTTCAACCTCCATAATATAATGACGGCAAATAGGCCCAGCGGCCTACTTCGTTTTATAACACGACGACGCAAAAAGTTTAACGACTCCTATTTAACAAAAAATCTGTGTACTTCACTCTAAGGCCTGTGTTGGGGTATGCGTCCGCCATAGGGGACTGTGTAGGAAACATTCTGATGCAATTGAATCAGTATGAAATAAAGTTCTTGTTTTTTGTCTGCGGGGCTTAAGCTTTAACCCAAGAAATGTACTCTCTTATAATTAAGATGTTTTAATTAATTTTTAAAAAATAACTCAAAAAGAATTGAAAGACTCCAGTTCTGATAATTTTAAGACTAAACGCTGACATTTTACATATATCTTTTCTACATTTACACAAGCTTCTGGACACTTTCGTAATTTCCTAATGTAAACAAATGACAGATATTTTTTTAGCCAGTTGTTTGTTATGGAGGAATTATGAATATACTTTTCATTCCTTGATTTCAGCATGTGGGACAAAGTTTGCCATTGAGAAAACTTTTTATTCTAAAACATAAAAAACATTGAATATAAATCAGAGTCGTCCACATAAAAACTGTACATGTTTAGTTATTTCTGTAGGTGCAAAGAACTGAATGTCAACCACATTTCAATTTTAACTTAGACGTCATTTGAGTCATTTCAACTTCGTAGTTATCAGTTGTCAATATGTCACAAGGGATTTGTACAAGTGAATGGCTTTAAACATAAAAAAATAAATTCCCTGTGAATATACTTGGCATTAAATGAACATTTTTATATGAAGATGCCTTCTGCTTTAACATCGCACACAAGTACAGTTACAAGTTTGCTCGTGCAGGCTAAGTGTGGAAATGCTGCCAAGTATTTAAAAAATCTTGAGTATTGAGGAGGTTACCGTGGGTGATTTATCGTCGCCCAGCCTAAACCACTGCAGCTGGAAACTTAAAATCTTTTATGGGGGTTTCTCAATTGCTACGGCGGGAAAAAGGAGCAAAAAGCATACAAATACTGCTGGAAATAATTCGACACATGTTTGGTACTCATATACTTACTTTAAGGTGCAAAAATTAAACTTGTTACTTTTTTGCTGGCCTTACACTTTCTAAACATTATGTCATAGCAGAAAGCTTTTTAGAGTTTCATTCTTTTGGAAAAGACTTAAACACGTTTTAGTACGTTATGAAAAACTTCAGCCTTAAGGCGTAAAAGTGCACACCAATCCTCGCTACTTAGTAGAAAAAGGTACTTCCTTAAAATCTATTTCTTCAACAAGGTACTTTTGAGGAAAGATAAGGTATTTTTTGGAAAATTTATGTCATAAAAAATTTTTTTTGTTAACTTCTCGCGAACGAATTGACTAAGCAGTTTTCAAGTGTCAAGAACTGACTAATCTGTGGAACCGAACTTTTAAAAAAATTCTTAGTCTCTTTTAAAATCTTCGAAATTTAATGGTGCAATTTTATTCCCATTCAAAGAAAATTTAAAATTAGTAGAACTCTTTAGAACGTTACTAGTTTGATTCGGTTCGGTCAAGCCGTTCGAAAGTTATAAGCTTGCACATACACACTTGCACCGATACAAATCGACACCCACATCCATACAGACACGGTAAAAGACGCTCAGAAGTAGTTAGAAAAGCTTCATGGGATCTCAAAACGTCGAGATCTGATGAGAACTCAATTTTTTTTAATATTTGATTTTGCTAGCGCCAAGTTAAGAAATAGTATGTTAATATTCAGAAACTACGGGATATATGTAGGTAGATCTTGATTTTCTAAACGACTTTGTCAAAGTTCTGAATGACAATTCCAATCATGATGCAATAATCCACTAAGTAGCCACAAGAATACAACAAACAGTTAATAACTAAAACAACATGAGTTCCATCGTTGTATATGAGCTCGAACTGTCAACCATAAAACCGACTTGTGGTCTTGCATATTTTATACGCGCCTTTATGTGTAAACAAATCTGCCCTATTGCTTTTTAATAGTTTGTGAGAATATTTCGAGCTGAAGCACAGGTGGCGCTTCGAAGCCATCTAGTATATCCCCCCAATATGGCGACCTCTGACACCGCGCAAAGGGTGATGTTGAAAAAATGAAAGCAATTCTTGCATCAATTTTCATTAAGCTAAAATATTTTGTAGTTAAGAAAATAAGTACCGGCATAATAAATGTCATCTTTCCACCAAAACTGCCGTCGTTGCCAACATCGAAAGTTTCGATCAAACACATATTCCCACACTACTGCACTTTGGCGCAACCCCAAATCGTTTGAATACACAACATGTACATGAATATGCAAATACGAGTGTGTATGTGTGTAGTATTTATATGCAGCTAGAAAATATTAATAAGCAAATGAAAGAGAACAAATTTATTTAGTGTAGCAATTTAAACAGAAAAGAAAAATAAAATTTATCTTTCCAATTTTTAAGTTCTTTCCTTTTAGCCAACAAATAATGTGATGTCATTATTTAACTTCACTTAAAATCCAACTTAAATTATAGACACAACCTGCTGCAACAACACGCATACACAAACCCAAACATAAACGACTCTAGCAGTTTGAAGTTCTCCTCCTCATTCGCGTATTTACAGTGGCGACAAAATATTTCCTGGCAAAGTCTCGTAGACGCTAGCGATGAATTGTGTCACTGGGCTTGCATTCGGATAAGTGTGTGCGGAAATATTTATTTTGTCGCCATACAATATAGAACATAACATATCGGCACTTAAGGCTGTGGAACAGTACTATCGATATTGGAACCATATATTCTCAGTTAATTTTATCAATTGTAGTTCAGAAGTTTTTTATGTTTTGTAAAATAGCAAACAAATATGTCCGTGTAGGGTTATAAAAAAGTTGTCGAGATCGCCAAGAGAGGAATAAATTGTGTTGTTTGATAGTTTTCGAGTGATCCCTAAGACCCGGCATATATTTTATGCAGTTGAAGGGCTCCACCTCGACAATTGGAACCAAATCAAATAAACAAAGCAGACGTAGGCGATATATGGAAAAGTTTGCAGAACTTTCTTTTCTATTCATTTAATTGTGAGGAAAAGATGTTAGAATCTTCGCCACCAAAAACTTTTAAGAATACTTTTTTTTTTAATATAATATATATTGAGTAATGAATCGCAAAAGTCAAAAGGTAAGGGTTTTGTCAAATTTTAGAGGCCACGCGGCACTATTTAATGTTCACCGATATGCGTACGATGATTTTAATAAGGCCACATTATTTATTGAACGAACCCTCTTCAACGTAATCGGAGAACAACGTCAAAATACTGAAAGCAAAAACGTCAAAACGAGGTAAAACCATAACGTCTAAAAACATTTCGTGTAGGATTCAGCCCCCAGCTGATTCACTTTGTCTGATCTGCATTAATGCGTGGTTGTGTTGTGCTTAGTTGGCGCACATACGTCACTTGCCGCCGTCAAACTATAATAATGACTACTACGTATTTTCAATACGAAACCCTGTTCCTATAGTTTCGGCAAAACACATTCCCTGAGTGCCGCTCCATGAAGTGCACCACAAAAGTATGCCCGTAATATATCACACCAGATTTCATTACATTTAAAAGGGAAGTCAGACGTCAATCTGTAAGATGTCGACTTATATACTTGTCCTCTCTGCCAAAATCAGCCGTTAGTCGTCGTTTTTAATCAGAAAAATCCGATATTTTGTACAGTCATGTCCTACGATAGTGTATCATTTGATATGTGCCATCTTATTTTGAAATATTTTCGTCGCCACTGTTTAATTCATGTACGTTGTGTATGTGTCACACATACAAAGTTTATTTCTTTATGTATTTCTCAAGATAAACTGTAGAGAAACGAATAACGGAAATAACTTTCTTTTGGTTTGATAAATTTCACGGTATACGCATCATTTAGATTTGGCTTAAAGTGAAATTAACACGATTTATAAGAGTTTATCTCAGTAGTACACATAAGCGTAGCTAGACTTTTGATATGGGGTGGGGCGAGTGTGCCTCCTTCCGAAAAGCCAAAACAATCGCGTTTTCTATTAAGTCGAAAATAAATCACTATAATTCAGTTTTGGGGAAAGTAGCAAGAAACAAGGAATCAAACAAATTTAATGTGTCGAGTGCAAAAACATAAATGCAAAGAATAGGGCCAAGTTCCTATCCAAAAGCTTTGGCCATTAAAAGTATTAAAACTCTAAAGAAGGCCAAGTTCTGCATCGCAGAAATAATATTTCACTCCCAGTTACGGGCATTCAGTCGTCGTGACTCGCCGCAGTTGAGGCCAAACAAGGGTGTTTGGAGTTTCAAGCCCACTGCGAGAGAACTTGGTATGGCAAAAAAATAACTACTCGAACTCTCACATTAGTTTGACTAAGACGGTGTAAGACATGCTTCACTCCATCTGACTTCCTCACCATATACCGAGATCCGACCGAAAATGGAATACAACTCTCATGTATGGACCGGTACTTCCGAGTCTATTTTGAAGTTACCCGACCGCTTACTCGACTGCGAGGAAGAAGCTCGTCGGTGCCAGTAGTGTAGCCAACTCTATTTACTCAACGACTAACATCGACGCAATGTGGGATGTGTTCCACTGCTTTACCGATACTACAACGGAATGCGCCCAAGTGATATTAGGGAACTTGTGCTCGAAAATCGATGGGTTTTTCAAGATACATGCTCTTCACACAAGGGGCATCCTTTTGTGGTCGAGTTGCCAGTGAACCGCACCACGCATTGTAGAGAGAATTTTTTTCACAGCCGAAGAGTTTTTTCCTGCCAGGTTTTTTTGGGGGGAAGTCGAATTCGAGAGTCTACAGGTAACGCTTCCCCCCTTCGCACAACCTAACAGGGGTCATCCCTGAGTTCTGGTGCAGGACAAAAAATATAAAAAATGTAACTCATGGTCTGGTGTTATGTAAAGAGTGATATTCTTGCAACTGGCTTATTGCCAACACTGTTTTTGGCAGCTCAGCTGTTTTCGTATTACGTGCCAATAACTTAATAATAAAGCGGCCTTGGAACGATATTATCAAAATTTGTGCTCTTTTTGGGTCAGAAAATTGTGTTCAGCGAAGAAGCTCATTTTTGGTTGATTGGATTTAAGAAAAATTTTCGTATTTGTCCTTTCAGGAACGGGCAATGCATTCCGAAAAGTGCACTGTTTGCGGAGGCTGATGGCATCATTGGACTGTACTATTTCAATGGCGACAAATTTTATTTATTTCATTTCGTGTAGATGATAGATTTCAATAAATTCGAAGCATCTCAAATTAAGGCACTTCGCTCTCAGAATTTTGTATGGCTTGAAAAATGATTTGAGCCCGAAGATCGACTTAAATATCCGTGCGAACTTTCTATATGTTCACCCATTTGAGAAATACACTTTTTGAAAAGGTATTTCAAAAGAGTTTTTCGGAGAAGGCAATTTTTCAAGAGTGTATTACAATTTACAAGTCGCTCAAAATATCCAGCCGCTAACGAAGTGGCGGGTATTTTGCTGGTATATTTGAATACGTACATATAATTAGAGACAGACATGGAGATTTTGCTGGGTACACACATGCACACACGAATGTATTATAAGGCAAACAACAGCAACAACACGAAAGTAACAAAGATAAATGAGGAAAACACAAGACAGTAGAAAAACAAAACTAAACAAATGCCAGTAAACTTGGTTGTAATAATTGTGAAATGGCTGAAATTCTTGGATGTTGAGAACTTCCTTTTGAGAGCTGCTTTTTTGCGGGTTTTAAGGAATTCATCCTGAAAAGTCAGTGTGCTGATGTCAATGTACGACGGTGTGTTTATTTACATACAACACAAGTATTTATCTGCAATCATTATCTAGTTATTTAAAATTGTGTAAAGAAATATATAAACGGTGTTTTAAAAGCAATTTGTTTTTGGTTGGCAAATAAAAACATCCAGATTTCTATCTGCGACTGCGAAATGCCAATTGCAGTTGCTGTGACAAGAGGAATTGTTTCGTGGAGCAATTAAAACGAGGCCAAAGATAAATGAAAAGGAACAGGGGAATGTTAAAGGAAAATACTCACACACCCATGCATGTGAATACGCTAATGTTATGTGTGTCTGTAACTGCGAATATATTCAGAGGATTATGGTTACCACTACACACACAAGTAGTGAGAATGAGTGTATTATAAACTCATACTCGTATATGAGTCAACAAACACACTTACGTATAAATTTAAGTACATACCCGGCGAATTATAAAAACATAAATGACGTTTATCCTTAGCTTTTGTCAGCGAGCCCGCAAGGGGAAAAGGATTTTAAAAGTATTTAAGAAAGAAAACTTTATATAATAATATTTTTGATTTCTAAAATATTTTATGTAAAAGAGAGTTAAAAGGATCGATCTACTCAAACGGAACTGAGTGACTGACTGAGAATATCATTGCCCTGCCAAAGTTTCTAGTTGGTTCGAAGGTCTCCCTTCCGATGTATACAACCACTATGCAGGTTGTGTTATGAAAGTTCGAATGCGAAGGAGGTAAAATCGACACGTTTTTGTCTCGGAAACTACGGCAGATGTACTAAAAACTTCAAAAGGGACGAGAATGATGTTGAAAAATAGTCCGCCTTTTTTAATATAATTATTTTCAACAAGCACCGAAAATAATAATAATTATTCTTGAATATTAAAAAAAAAGAAACAACTCTAAGGAAACATGGAGAGTTCATTTTTGATTGTTTTTACAGAAATAATTGTTATTTTGTGATTTTTAATATTTTTTGTCAATAGAGTGCGAAATTGTCATATTCCATTTTTATTTCGCCGCAAAATTCTCATAAAAATTTATATATGACTTTTGTTTACTTATTTTAGGATAAACTAAACTGTTTTATAATTTCACTCCTGAGTTAAAAATAAACGCTAAACAGCACGCTTTTGGAGAAAATCGAACTAAAGAGTTAAAAATAAATTTTAAAATCAGCTTAAAACAATAATGAACCAAAAGGCAGGAGCTATTGTAAAAAAAGCGCCGACAATAACGCCAGTATTTCGTTATAGTTTTAAAAACATTTTTAAATTTATTTGTAACTCTTTTGTTCGATTTTCTTAAAATATTTGTTTCTATTATTTTTATTTTTATTTAGTTTAATGTGCTCCGAAAGCGTGTGAAAATGCTTACTCATTTTGAGAAGATGAGAACGTGAACAATGTAACGTATGAGAGTTTTATGAAACTAACAAAAAGATTATAAAAAGAAAACATTTTATGTCACAAAGTAGAAATTATGTTCTGATATTTATTGTACAGGGTGTCTGGTGGCAAATTTATATTTTAATGCGGTTATTTCATAAAGTAATAAACAGACAGTTTTGTTCAAAGTTCGTTATGCGGCGAATAAGTGATGCACCGAGTGTAAATATAACTCGTTCGTTGGTGCAGAGATTCCGCGCAACTGCTTCGGCTATGAACTAGCCTAAGCCGCTCAATTGATCACTTTGAATATTTTAGTAAGATTTTGGGGGAAAAAAGAATCAGCACATAATTAAAGTTAAAGAGTTAAAAAAAACAATTTCCTTATTCCATTTGTATATTCGACGTTTCGTTGGGATTTTCCAACATCTCCAGGGATAATAAATGTTATTGAAATATGTATATATTCTCCTATGCATTTTGCATTTAAATATCAGCAGTAACAAAATGACATACTCGTATGTGACATAAAAGTATATCATGTATAACAATATATTACGGGAGAACAGTTTTTTACTTAAAATTGTTGTCATAATATTTCCGGTATCTGATTCTAGGGATGAGAACAGAATTTTCGGACTAGTACCTCTTGTATACTAATTTGATTCCTTTGGAAAAAAATAGTTTCCGGAAAACGTAAATTCTAGGAAAGTACTTCTCTCATATATATATATATATATATATATATATATATATATATATACATATTTTTTTTTTAATGTTGGCCCTACAAGAACTGAATGACCGAAACTAATACACACACAATATACATATTTACCTAAACATTTATATATATTTTTTTTTAACAAAACATATGGTTATCACTACTGATGGAGTGCTACATCAACGGTGACAACTTTACGTGTCATAGTTTTATGTTTGACTTTTTTATATAATTTTTCAGTTGAAGAAAATTTAATAGTTTTTAAATTTAAATAATTTTGACAGCAATATACATACTACGTAAACACCTGTAAGTGTATGTAATATTAATAATAATAAAACATTAAAGTGGCAAATGTAACAAAAAATATGTGTCTTAAGCAAGAACCGTTGCGCGAGGAGCAGAACCCACTAAATGAGAAGGATATTTCGATCAACTCAGGGATAATTGTGAGTATTAAAAAGTCCTGATCTTTGCTTCCCATTTGTATTAAAATCTTCGATATTTACCAGGTCACATCAAAACACTGATACTGATGGAGTAAAAGTGGAAACGTAAGTAAAGTATACATAATAGATATGTACATATATATATTTTGTTTGTATATAATTTTGTGTTGTGTTGTATTTAATTGTGTTTAGAAGTAATAAATTTAATGTCAATAAAACAATGAAATTAAAATTAAACATGTTTTATTTCATCGAATTTGGTTAGGTTAGGATTGTTAGCAGTCCAATTATTGGTGACACCATACCCATCAGGCATGACTGTCAGCAGTGACACCATACCTATCAAGGGTGACCGGTCACCGCTGAAACCATACCAGTCATTAGTGAAAAATTTATATAGAACAGCAACATTAGAGTAGGCAGATCGAATATATATTAAACAGGCAATATTATTAACAAGTTAGAGAGGGATGCAAGATCACACGGACACAAAGTTTCTATCATTTTTCTCACATTGGCCCTAATAAAGTGATAGAAACTTTGTTCTACGTGCTGATGGAAATGTTTTCAGGAGTGACAGGCATATGACCGGTCATATGACCGACACTGTTCTTGTAGGGACCCTACAAGAACAGTGCCGGTCATATTACCGGTAAAATGACTGGCACTGATGACCGAATTTCGGTCATCACGTAAAACAAAGTTTCTATCATTTTATTAAGGCCAAACGGAAAAAAATGACTAAAACTTTTGTGTACGTGTGATCTTGCATCCCATTCTAACTTGTGGTATATTATCGCCTGTTAAACATATATTCAAACTACTTACTCTAATGTTTTTGTTCTATATAAATTTTTCTCTAATGACTTTTATGGTTTCACTGGTGACCGGTCACCCTTTACGGGTATGGTGTCACTGATGACCGGTCACCCTTTACGGGTATGGTGTCACTGATAACCAGTCATTGTTGACGTAGAAAGCTGTCACTACTAACAAATATATTGTTACCAATAAAAAACGATTCATTTAAATTTAATTATGATTTTATTATATAAAAAAATTACTTCGTAAATGAAATTAATGTTAATAATGAATATGAATATAAATATGGGGAAAAAACTAAATTGTAAAAAATCAAAGATCAAATATCATATAACAAAAATTAAGTAGCAAACATTCATTAACAAATTAAATAACAAAAATCAAATAAAAATTATATACAAAAAATAAATAAATACAAAAATTAATTAACAAAAATTAAATAACAAAAATTCATATAACGAACACAACTTAATCCTAATTTTTTTTCTTAAGATATCTCTTCTGCTTTACTCGGTGATGGGCTCTTTCCACTGCTTCCCTAACATCTTTTTCAAATTGCAGGGCATTTTGCATGGGGAAAATATCTGAAATGTTTAAATATTAATATATGAAATTTATATGAAAGATATATGTATGAACGTACCCTTCAGGCATTTGATTATTCCCAAACCTGCCAGAGAGTGTTTTTCCCACCTCCCATCCCAGTTATATTGCTGCAGCAGGTCGTCTGAAAATACTGGCCGGATTACCGTGCCTTTAATTTCAGCATATATGAATTCTAAAAGGAGAATAAATATTTATTTTTCTTTATAAAAAATTGTATGACTAATTTCATTTTTCTTACCATTGCCTGAACGAAATCAGGAGAGTCCAGCCTCTCTTCTACCTCTTTGACAGCTACGATGGTCCGCAAGGGCAACATACTAGCATCCTCGTCGATCATACTATTTGAGGTTTCGCCAGATACTCGACAAAGAAAGTCCTGGACTCTTTTTGAGGCCACTTTACATTCCATCATTAGCTGCGACTGAGCCATAATTTCCGCTTTTGATGCGACCTAGTAAGCATGACAATATTAGAAAAAAAACAAGAGAAAAAAAGCTGTCAGATACTTACAGTGGCCTCAATCGTCTCCAGGCGATTGGCAATTTGCTGCTGATTGGCGGTTAGGGTAGCCTGTCCCTGGCTCAGTACGGACTGATTGTGCCGAATTATGTTTACATTTTCGACAATATCTCTCTGCCCCTCCAAAGTTTGCTGCAGAGGAGCCAGAATATCTAAAAGTTTAAAGAATGTATTATTTAAGTAACGTGAGCATTTTGATCTTATGTAATATATACAATTTATAATTCGAATTGAATGTGTATATGTATATAGAAAGGTATAATTGCAAATTACCTTTATTTTCACCGTTGTTGTTGCTTTGAACTGTTTGTGATGACCCACTGTCCATCTCACGAAGCCTATAATTTTTTCTTGGTAGCATACCTAATGAGTAAAGATAATTAATATTAATAGTTAATGGATTTATAATGCTTTACTTACCGGTCAAATCTTCGCATTCCTCCCCAAATATATTTTGTGAATAGTTCATCTATTCACAATAATAACAATTATTATAATTGTTATTATTATTAGTTTTTTTTATTAATTAAACTGACGTGTGGAAATCAGTGGGAAAATTCATGAAAAAGGTATGTAAGAGGGGTAAAAGCAAAAACTTATTACTATCCTGAGTAGTACAAAAGTATTTGAATTCTATATCCTGCCTATTGACTACTGTAGTTTCATCACTTAAGCTACTTGCAACCACTATGCCAAGCTCACTAAACGACTCAAAGGGTTGTTCAAAATAATTCTCGGTCTTTTTAAACACTTTACATAAAAGTTTTTTTGGTTGCGAGACTTGAATACTAATTATTTTAAGCGGCCCCAATGTTTTGCTAAAACAGAAACTATCCTTTTCTTTTTTATGATTAGTATTGAACAGATTTATTTGCGAAATACTGCTTAAATCTTCTAACCTAAGAAATATTTGCTGTAAAATTTTGTTCGGTTTCTTTACTATTTTTTTTATATATTGCATATAATTTTCAAATTTATATGCTGAAAAGGAATCTAAGGGATCCAATTTTTTAACGCTACCTGATAAATGGAGTAATCCATGAATATTAAAGCTTACTAATTCATCACCATATAACGTACCGAAAAAATTTACAAAATCTTCTAAAACGTTTTGAGCAAACCTGCCTCTTTGGCATGGGAACTTTCACTAGATAGAAGTCTTATAGCACTATGTAACAATAAAAAGTGATAGTATTGATCACTACTAACGCAATCCCTCAGAATAAATATTCCTGTATACAATAAAAACTGCCTAAACTCTGTAGACTTCCAATTATGAACTTCTTCGAAACTCCTAGGAACGCGACAAAATTCAGATGGGATATACTTAGCGACATAATTTATTTTCTTATTCATATTTGCTACATTTGACTTACTAATTAAAATTTTAAGTAACTTCTTAGTAACTCCTAAATCAACTAAATGCATCGAATCTAAAGGAAGCTGAGTTACCATCCCAAATCCAGTTTCTTCTAATATGTTTTTTTTTCTTTGAATTCAGCTATGTGATGAGAAGGATGACTTCTCGATCGAAATGATATATCCGTTCTCGGAAGACCAACTTGTTTCGAAAAACATACTCTTCTCTCCTTATATATTCCTTACTGACAACACTTAGGGCAACCGTTCTTACTATTATGGGAAACTACACCTGTAACGAAAGCTCTGGCTGGGGAGTCACAAATAAATACAAACAAATATTGTCGCTATTGCCTACTTTTAAGCCGTTGGCTTGAAGGAATTCAACTTCTCTGCAAAAGTCTGTTAAGAACTGTCTGAATTTTGTGGCTTCTTAACACCTGAAAAACATCCTATCATAAAGGGACTAATGTTGTCGAAACCTACAATTGATCCTAGAATAGGCCACAAAACTCTATTGGAACTTTTAAATATCTTCAAGCCATCAATGCCTACATCTATTGAAACTTCTTCTTTTGCATGTAAGCATTCAAATGATCCCGAAAGAAAAAACTTCTGTATACCTAAATATAAATATTGCCCTATGGGAATGGTAGAAATATTAATTTCTTTCCTACTTGTATTTAAAAGTGTTTTTGCAGATAACGGCAAATCTTCCACCCTACACGCTTTAAGGTGTGAATAAATCTTCTAAGGCTGTGTGGGTTATATTATTTCTAACAGCCCACGATTTTAGTTCTTCACACTTATCAACACTTGCCGTTTCTACAATAGGGGCTTCTTGAACTCCTGACACACTACGGTCACTATCATTGGCTGAAAATTCACTACACTCAACATAATGCCTAAGAAAACTACCTGCAGATGTGGATGGCACTTCTACTGAACTAACACTATCACAGGCACACAATCCAAATTTTTCGAATTTTCATTGCGATTTTCACTTTCACTTGTAATTATTCTTCTATATTTTTTTACGTTGGACTCAAATGTCCTTTTTTCTATAGAAAGGCACTTCTGCAGTTGCCTTTTTTTCATACTTATCTTTAACTTTTCTTATTAAAAACACGGTATTTTATTTAATATATTTACTTTTTTATATATTTTGGGTTTTTTTTGTATTTAATATTTTCTTTGCTTAGCAAAATTGTTGAACACTTTCATACAAATTCAATTTTAAAATTAACTTGCGGTGATTCCCATATATTAAACGTCAGAAAATTCAGGTTGTACACATTTGTGGTCTTACTCTTGCACACAAGATCCAGCCTGTAAGAACCAACGTTGTCGCTGAAACTTCTTTTTTAAATTCCTATATATGAATATGTGATGCTCCTAAAATTCCAGAAATCTATTTTATATTAACAATAAATATCAGAGTAAAATTCAATTTTTGTTAATTGGTTTATTATATAAATCTTTTTTCAACTTGTATACACACAAACCTACTGGAAAAGTACATATTTGATAAACTAAAAACAAATCGTAAAAATTTAGTACGAAAAGCCAAAAGATGGTAACGCTGTTAGCAAAATATATTTTTAAGTGTGTTAGTGAAAATGTTTTGCATGTACTAGTTTCAGTCATCCATTTCTTGTAGGGGATATGTATTTGGAAACATAAGTTTTGAAAGTACATGATGAAGCTCTAAACACTTAGACGACAGCAGACTTCACAACTTCACGGCTTCAAATGCTGCTCTGAAGTCAGCTTCATAATTATTTTGAAGACAGCAACAACATAATAATCAGCTGGTGTGTAAATCAATTTCAAGTTGAAGGGATGCCGCATTTATATTTTATAATGAATAATATTAAAGTTATTGATAAAAACTGTAATATCACAAAAAAATATAAAAACATATACATTTATTTCTTTATTGTATTTTTGTAATGTTTTGTAATAATGTTTTTGTTCTAATTTGTCCAATTTATATATATAATGGCAACTCTATATTTGCTTATTGCTGCCCGTCAAAATAGAAAATAGCCTAAGTTGGCAGCAGCAGCAAATGCTGTTGTGCAGTCCTGCTGCTGTGCTGCCGTCAAAATAATCGTTTTCATTTAAGCACATGCATTTTATTTTTGACATATTACTGCTTGCAGTCTGCTGTCGTCTATGTGTTTAGAGCTTAAGATGTCAAGAAATGAGCTGTCACCGTTTGAATTTTATTTAGCAAAATTTAAGAAACGTTGCACTCTTTAAATTGCACAAATTTACTATCAAAATGTATCACTTCAACGAAACAATACGGTCGTTGTGATGCCGCTGTACAGAAGCGAGTTGAAAACATCAAGTCCTCGACCTTCGCAGCAATTGGGCACCCTGCCCAAGATTTTCACCATCACGCTTATACACATCAGCTCTTTTAAGAATTAAGGGCGGGCGACAAATCTCATCGAATGCTTGTGAATTGGCTGTTTGAGAAACTAAATGAAAACAACACGTTTTGAAACTCATCGAACGAAATTGTTGCATACGGCGCTCACAACGTCCGTCAAATGGTCTTCGAAAAAACTTTACATGTAAAAAAGCGTCAAGTTTGGTGTCGTTTGTGGTCAGGCGGCAGCATCGGCCCATATTTTATTGAAAATGAGCAAGAAAACGCCGCCACTGTGAAATCGCTGCGCTTTCAAACCAAACTTGGGGATGAATTTCGGTGCTGCATTGACGAGATAAGCGAAACTTTTGTTGCAAAATATAATTACAAATTTTGTGAAAAATACGGACGTCTGCCGATGTCAGCATTTGCCCGACATTATATTCCGTTTTGGTGCATTAATACCAAAAAGTACTTTTGAGAAAAGTTGTTTGCTTAAGAAAACAATTTTCGCGAAGAGTACTTTTGGAAAAAGGACTTTAAAAAAAACACATTTCAGAAGAGGTAGTTTGTTCAAATATATTCATTCTTAAAATAAAGTATTTTAAAAAGTACTTTTGTGCAAATGTACTTATCTAAAGGTACTTTTTGCAACAACTATTTTGTTGTATATGAAAATAAGAAAATATTGTGCACTTAAATCAAAGCGCAACGCCATGGCACAATTATACTGAGTAGTCTCGAAGCACCATCTGGTTTTTTTTGTTGCGGTTGAATATGCCAAATGTTGTTTGTGTTATACAAACATGCAGACAAACTATTAAGGAACAACACGGCCGATTTGTTCACAACTAACGGAGCGTACAGTAAATACAAGAGCTCGTGTTCTTTTGACGGTTTGTATCCATTTACTGCATTGTTTTAGTTGTTGTTGACTTCTTGCAGCTGCCTAAAAATTGTATCATGCACAACGTGTTTCTCACTAGACTGCTTATGTTGACCTTTAAATGGGCAAAGTGTTATATTCACCTCTGTCGCCGCAACCCTCCAAAGCCGTACCAGTGCCTAAGGAATTAGTTGCGAAATAGAATATATTTCATTTTGGCACCGTATTTTGTTATGCTCTCACTTTCCGGCAGTTGTTCTCTATGTTTTAATTTAATTTCACTAATTTTTTAAACGGATCCGTAAGAACAAAAGAAAGTATAAGAGAGCGTTTGAAGTTCCCGCCGCCGATTTAGTTAAGGGATTTTTTTATCGGACTGCGTATTTGACTGAAGTTGTTTACCTGTTCTGAACTTTAGATTCAATTCTTTTTAAATAATTAAAATTGTATGTAAGTCTTGTTTTTGTTATGGTGTGTGAGTATTACGCATCCCTAGAGTTGAGCAAATGAATAAAATAATATTAAATGCAACGAATGAATATCTGGGCATTTCGAAAGAATATCTATTAACTTTGTGTTACTTTTGTTGCCACTCAAATAAGATTAATTTCAAATTTAGCTTTGAGTTTTTTTATTTAATCCTCTTTCTGTTCAATTGTGAAAAATATTGCATTTGAAAGGAAATGTAAGAGTTTACATTTAACTGCACCAGAATCTCTTATATTTTTCTATGCAGAATCAAACCAACTTTTTGTTTTAGAAGATGAAATTATAAGGATGTCTTCTTCCATACGAATGCCTATAGAAATTGCAACATGCATTTATTTATTTGTTTTGAAAAAGAAATATATACATATATATTTCTGCTGATTCGAACAAATGAATTTCATAAAATGCAGAGTAGACATGAAAAGCAGCAGACATACTCTTTTTGTAGACTCACAAAATTTATCCTTTAGTCTTTTCTTCACATGCACTCATACATTCTTATAATACTTTCTGCCTTTCTTGGATCTCATTTACTTTGCTGACAAATAAACATGTCTGTCAACTGCCTTAAGTCCTCTAAAGCTCTTTCGTCGGTCGCAGTTATCATGATTCGTTATAAATACTTGAATGCAACGAAGACGCAGTACAACCTTCCAGACAAAGAAATTTGCGGACACATGCAGTAAAAAAGAAATGCAGATACATACAAATACAATATTGACCAAAACATTTGCAACTCGGGACGTTGTCTGTTATTGGTTTAATGAAAGATTCTTTCCTTGATATATTCCCATGACGGAAAATAGAAAAATTGAAGAATGTCAATAAGTAGAATTTAGTAATCGAAAGCCTCATATGCGTAGTAAACAGCTCTTCAATTTCTTCAAGCAATTAAAGTTTTCTTTTTCAACATTTAAGAAAATTTTCATATGTAATACAAAGTATGTGAATACGCACATACATATGTTTATTCGTATGTATTAGTGATGTGCCGAATGTAAACTTTATAAATTCGCTCATCTGAAACAATCACTCTTATCGTGAATAAAGCTGGAAGTACATAACACGCGTTTCACGCGACGCGCGTTCTGCGCGTTTCATGCTTCTGACGCGTTTTTCAACTCAAGGTACATGCAAAGCGTTTTATGCGCCAATGGTTATAATTTGATCAGCTGTAGTATAATATATGTACATAGATGTTCATTTTGCTAAACTGTTAAATAATATTGAACATTTTAAAGAATTTGTGGAATTAGTTGAGTTTGTAAATATAATATATTGTGCAAAAAGAGCATACGCAACCTTGTTAAATATGTTACAAAATTAATAAACATAACAGAGATGGTACTTGGTACGTAAAATAAATCGATAAATTATATGAATATTTGTTTGAAGAAACAATTGTGATAAAATAATAATTTCAATGCATTTCCGTCTTGAAAATTTTAGTAATCTTTATAGCGAAAGTGATTTTTTGTTAAAAACGTTTTATGATAATAAAAATTAAAAAATAATAATCCACGACATGAACATATTAATCGATAACATTGAAAATGTCAAAAACAGCTGACATTTTTTCAAGACGCGCGCCGCGCGCACAAAAGTAGAAAGTAGATCTACTTTACACGTCAAGCGTTCTACGCGTTTTGTCATGTAACTTGTTACATGCAATTACACTAGCTCTACTTTTTTGACATACGCTTATAACGCGTAGACGCGTGAAACGCCTTAAACGCGTGTTATGTACTTCCAGGTTAATAATTGGAATTTTTGTCCCCATCAAATTATTGCCCTCCAAAAGAAAAATGCTACCGTGAATATCCTATAATAATATATATTCTCGCCATCAGTTCTCAGTGAATGTCGCAGCAGAAGGGAGGTTAAACCAAGGCGCATTAATAAAGGTGACCTTATCGCAATTCGCCTTATTTCAAAAACCAATCCTTCAAAAACAGTTGTCAAAAAATATTATAAATGTGATGTGCTTAACAATTATAATTGATTGAAAATTAAAAAATAATTGATGTTTATTTGAAAATCATATAGTACACAGTCAAATGTTACTCAACCAAACATTAAATTGTTCAACATACAATTTCAGATTGTTCGCAAAAATATTTATGAATGAAAAGTCAGTAAATTTTGAAGGATTGGTTTCTTACGGCTCTAGGCGAATCAAACAGCTGAGAATCATCTGCGCTACTAATTGGTTGGAAAGAAATTAGCAAATGGTGTACCATCGCACTGTTGAGTTTGGAATAGTACCAAGAAAAAAAATGAAAATTTTACCATGCTGCACAGTAAGTTGTGTAGTGGAAAAAAATCCTCATATGTATGGGGTGAAAGCTGACACTCCCACGATTCCAGAGGTGGTTTGGTCTTTCATGTGCGTTACACATATAAAAAGTTATACGGCCTTAAAGTCGAACTAGTTTCATAATTTTTTCGTAACTTTTAAGTAACAAAAAATGGGTTTGGAAAAATTAATACAATAAATTCATTTCTCAATAAAAATGCTTGCAATTATATTTGTTTTATTCACGAATGTAGCAGAAACAATAAAACATTCCTAAAATTCAAATATTTATAGCAACACTGTAAGAAAAAATGTTCAGAAATTAGCCAAAATATGTACTTAAACAAAAAAAAAAAATAGTCAGCTTCATTGGACCCGAAAAACGAGGCATATCACAAAACGACTTTTATGAATCAGTAATCTTATTTTCAAATATATATACTAAAATATGTATAAGAAGGTTTAGGTCTTTTCTATGCCAACTTTTGAGATATAATGATTTTAAAAATCATCCATATTTTATATTTTTGTTAAAATTATCACTTGATATATTTAATGTTTGATAATGTATGATGCTTGAAACCAAAAAATACCAAGTAGGATGACTCTAACACATATAAAATTTATTCTCACATATTTGGACACCAAGTGAAACCAACCCCTTATTGATACAAATACGTACTTAAGCGAGAACCGTCAAAAAGTCGGCTTCGAAGTGCTTTATATGCCAAGCTAAACCTAAAGATATGACCAAACTTCGCATTACTTATCCTCCCAACGAAGACCATTATAGATGTGGAATTCCATCTTTACATTGGTTGCTTAGATGCTTTCAGAGCATGTTACACACTGCGTGTCGATTTCCTTCTAAGACTTGGCAAGTTAGGAATGATAAGAAAACACTGTATATTAAAAGAAAAAAACAAATTCAAGATACATTTCGATCTGAGTGAAGTCTAATTTTGGCACTAGTAATGATGGCAATACAGTTCGAAAATTTTTTAACGAATTCAGAAAAAGGCAGAGAAAATTGTAATCAACATTTAATGAACAAACTCCTAATTTCTTCTGATCCATTAATTTTATCTAATAGAAATACAATAAATACAAGCAGCTCTTTCTGCAATAATCAAGAAATTAGTAATTACTTAATGGTAGATGAATCTTTTAACACTGATTCAGACTCAGAAACTTATTTTAGTGATTAAGAAATTGTTTACAATTGTGTTATTTGAATATGTTTGTTACTTTATTATTAATCTTTATATAAATATGTTCTTTATCTTAAATAATAATTTAATTTTGAAATATTTAGTGTTGTCAATTTGGCAACCCTATTCACATAATGTTATTTGAATACCAATGGTTGTTTTCAAAACTGTAAAGAAAAAAATATTAAAAAGTTAAAAATAATGTTATATTGAAAAAATGTATACGGCAACCCTAAATAATTAGAGATTGGTTATATATCATAAGAAAACTATCACGTTATATCATTTTATATGTGACATGACAGATTAAAATTCAAAAAAGTAATAATTACTAAAGTGGGGGAATTTGTGGTATTTCATTGTCCCCGCACCGGAAAAATAAAAGGATTTATAAAATTTTTTATTCATTTTCGCAAATAATAGGCCACGAGAGATATGTGCCAAATATTTCACTAAGCTATCATAACTCCTTCGATTTTTTTCCACTTTTACTATGGGAACCGTTCACTGTGTGCTGAGCCGCATTGTTACAGTTGTGTCGATATGAAGAATCACTTTGCATGGGAGCTGGTGACAGTTATCCCCTTTCCGAACCTTTAAGATGCGAATTGATATATTACAGATGTGTAGACACGGTGCAATTGTAAAGGAATGGGATAAGCGTTTTACCCCGTTCATAGCTTAAGACTTTTGCTCGAAATCGGACTCTGATTTATATATAAATATATATATATATATATATATATATATGTATATATATATATATATATAGATATATATATATGTATATATATATATATATATATATATATATATATATAAATTAATACAGTTGAATTCCGGAGCCGTAAGTTACACCGTTCCGAAAATATTTATGCTACCGGTTACTTTCCTACCTCGAATGTTCATACAAACAAATCAAGTGGCAACAAACGAAAACATACATGAGCACTGATGATGAAAGTGTTGTGGCTGTCGAAAACAGCTGTTTTCCTTGTGCTTTGATGGTACTGTTGGCTGAAGTGGTTAATGCCGTGTTCAGACATGCATTTCTAATTGAGTCAATTTCATTTTAAATGCGCAATTAAATCTAGTGTTCACACATACTCAATTTAGCTGACTCAATTATCATTTGACAGCTGAAAAAACATTGTTTTTATTTGTTTCGTGAATATTCGCGTTTGTAATTTCTAAAAATGAATGGGGATTTTAGTTTAAAAGAAATTTTATTTGCATATAATAGAAATATGGAGCTCTTGCAGTCATTGCGATCGATTTTTATACAAAACTATCAGCGCTTAAAGAATAGAAAAAGGAAAACTTGACAATTTTACAAATTTTAAGAAAGTGAACACAGTTCTTAATGAACACACTAATGACCAGGGTTGCAATTCGAGTTTTACGCAATTAGTGAGGCAATTAACTACTAGTTGCTCAATTTACTAATTGTCTCGTTGTATGATAAATTGAGGTCAATTAAGGCTTTAATGGGGAAAAATGCCCTAATTGCGCAATTAAAGGGTATGTCCGAAGACGGTATAAAACAAGTGATATGTTGGATCCCGAGTTCTACTCTGATGACGAATTTTTCTGATCTGCACGGTATATTGTTTGTTGTTGGCTGGTTTCAATGAAGAAGAGAGTGATCGCTGTACCTTATTGACAGCGTTTCCCACCGTTATGTACTTCAAAACAGAATACAGCACGATCATTCGTCGGTACCTGCAGCGAAAAATTTCTAATTTTATCTGTCCCTTGGGCACTATTCCCCTCATTTCTGGTACAATGCATCGCATATGTAGGGGTCATTCCCTGAGTGTTGGTCCATAACCAAATAATGAAAAATCAGTAGGCTGAAATCGGCACTCATTGTGCGACCAATGTGGAAAGAAGTAGATACTGTTATGGGGATAGATGAAGAGAGATCAGCCGCCATTTTATATTTTAGAAATTTACTTGACTTGCGGATCAGGATTTGTCTGACACAGTATTTAAAGTGGGCCTTAAAGTAATTGCAACGATCCTAATGGTGAGTAGATTGACAAAATATCCCTGATCTAATATATCGCGGTGTTGGCTGGCTGACCGCAGTAAAATACTTCAGATACTGCTCTCAATGAAGTTATCAGAGTTATCTTCAGATCATACGAAACGTGTTGTAAATAAGATAAAGACGGGATATTAAAGAAACTAGGCGATTTTCCAGAAAGCCAGCAGGTACAACATTTTTAGTAGAATGCATATTCATAAAATAACACTGTGCTACAAAAATATTAACAAACTCTGCAGCAAAAATATACGTAAATAAAAAGTCTATGGATATTTAATTTTATGTTTTATAACATTTAAAGTCAGTGAACAAGATACTCAGAATATTTGAAAACCTTAAATCATATCTGAGGACTGGATGAAATTCCATTTGGCTAATTATACAGGCCTACAATGGTATTTGTGAACCCTGAAGTAAAACTGACTTCAAGAACATGCAGGCCCCAATGAAAACCCTCTACTTACTTTTCAAATGAAGTGTGTAGTTTTCGAGATGTTAGCAAAAACCCTGTAGTTTGCAGTGCACAGAGATATTACCAAAAATCTCGAGAGATGTCTACCAAAAGCAGAATTATGTAAATTCTTTTTTTCATTAAATCTTTTTAGTATTTTGCTGACGATAAAAATTAACTGCTTAATACGATTACAACAAAATGTTATTTAATTTTTTAATACTTTGTTTGCCTTTATGACGCCATTTGAAATAGTGAGATAAAAATAATAAAGAAACTAAGCATTTCCTCAAATCTAAAAGCTCGTAGCTGAGCTAATTTCCATCCGATCACACAGTATAAATATCGGCTTTAAAATTCGCAAAATTGGAAGAAAAAGTTTTCAAAATTATGGAAAATATTTGAGAGCTGCAACAAAAGAAAAAAAAAAACGCTTCGTAAGAATAATAAATGAATGATTTGAATTTCATATTCGTGTTCGGTGACCCTGATTTTTTTTGGGGGTTTGTGACCCAGTGTTGTTATTACTACGAGTACAATTTCAGTAGCAAATGTTTTGGCCTCTAATGTAAGTTCTTGCCAAAATCAACAGACATAAAATAATTGAACCAGACAAAGCAAATACTTCGTGCCTGAAGAAATTTAACAAACCGACAACGTCTGGTTTGATTTAAAATAATTATTGACTAAATTTCTACAAAATGTTAAAAATTGTAGGACATGATAAACGGACTCACTCGCTTCATTGCAGCTTTTAAAGCAAATAAAAATGATTCATGTAACCGATGTCATAGAAGAATAACAATTGGGGGATTCACACTTCGTGCTATTTAGTCATGTTCTCATGCAGCCATAAAATTTTAGACTGGTTTAAAAAAGTTGTTGTTCTGCATATAAAAAAGTCATAAAATAATAGCACTCTTGCAGGTATGTTTTTGAGTTGTCATAAAATAGCTCTGGAGATCTAAGTCGAACTCTGAAAATCTTTAAGCGACACGGCGGTAGTATATGTTTGCCACCGTTACTTAACATGTTTGACGACTAAAAAGCGGATAAAAAATTATTCATATCTATATGTCTGTATGTTAAATCACATTTTCATAACATAAAATATATTAAAGGAGCACTAAAGCGCAAAAACCAAATACATACAATTGAAACATTTTTCTCGTTTAAATTACGTAGCTGGCAGCCACTGAACGTTTTTCCATATGCCGCCGCAAAAAAAATTTATTCAGCTCATAACAAGGCAGCAGCTGTTAGAGTTTATATATACAACTTTATTTAGCAGATCAAGTTATGACGGGTTGTTCACACTCGTCATATATTTAGTGCTATTATTTTATGACTACAGTGTGAATCCCCCAAATATTTTTTACTTATTTGCCAAGAATAACATTATTTTGTCTTATTGTTCATAAGTTGTAAAATAATTCAAACCAGTTCTTTCACACAGAACTTGTACTGTACAACACAATTCTGCATTCAATATTGAAGTTGAATTATTTTTCGTTTTTCTTCTTTTTCTGGGCGAAATGTTTTGTAGATTTCTTACAAACAAAAATGTTATTTAAATATGCTACTCAAATATGAGAAAGACTGCATTTTTTGGTGCTGAAATTGACTAAATATCAGGTATAATTTTACAACTAATTAAAAATTACTGAAACTTTGGACGGTGTGTTACGGCAAAATATTATTACGAGTACATTCGGCTGTTGCTAATATTTTTCAGAAATCTACGAACTTGTTGCAGTCTTTTAAATCACCTAGAATAATATCAGTCTTTAAAAATATCATGTCATATCATGAACAATTGAATAGATTTTTTTCAATGTCGAGCAGCTGAGTAGTCTTTAGAATCGATCGGCGACCCCGTTTAAAAGTTATTTAAAAAATATTATTTGAAAGTCGTTCGTTCTCAGTTTCTAGAGTTTTCCCGGAATCTGCCAATCCGAGTCGGCTACAGTTCACAGGAAATTGAAGTTACACACACAAAGTCTTAGGAGTTATCTTGAAAGCCTAATAGAAGCTCAGAACGAAGTGAACCCCGTAACTTGGTTCTTGATTTTCTTAATATTTTCACTTTCTTATCAGAAAGCTCTCTGAAAATATTAAGTTGAAAATTATTTAACAGGATTCGAATCTGCTATCTGAAAATTAGTTTATGAATATTTTTTATGAAATACTTTTCTTTATTGAATGTGGAATATTTCGAATATTCCTTTTATAATCATCAGACTAGAGGAACGGATTTATAAAATAATTAAAAAACCAGAGATTCAAGCTCAGAGCCTCTTAAATAATTTGCAACTTTTACGATGTTCGCGTATACATTTTTAATTGAGTCAATTAAATTCAATATAAAGAAATAAATCGAAAATAATTCAGTTTACTGACTGAATTATAATTCATATAATAATTTTTATTGTGTTCAGATACACACAATCAACTCAGTTCAATTATCGCATGACAACAAAAATACCAAATTATAATTAAATCACAAGGACTCAGATCAAATCTAGGAGTTCTTTTTATACAATTTGCTGTTGCAATTTTTTAATTATTTATTTTTATTTACATATATAGAATTAGAAAATAAAAAAAGCACAAATATTTTTAGAAAGCCGTTGTGCATAAAAATAATTTCCTAACATAAGTTTATAGCTTCACAAACTAAATGAGTTGATATAAAGCATTGGACAGCTGATAGTTAACGCAATTAAAATTTTAGTCAAATGAATCTCTAACCGACATAAGAAATTATATATAAAAAATGTTTGGTTTGAATTTAAAAAGAAAACAGAGCCAACCATTTTCTCAGTAATTACGCTGTTCAATTTACATGTGCTCTTTTGCTTAGCAGTGAGCAAAACTTTTGCTGGGATATATGAAAAATCTTTGATAAAAGGAAAAATGTTACACTTGTTCTAAAGCAAAAAATAATAATATTTATAATATTTGAATAATAGCTAAGCTCCGACTTTGTCCGTGAGCTGCAAAGCGTATTGCGTTTTATAATCATCAGGATTTGTTTAACGAATTGCAAGTTAAGATACTGAACGAAAACGACTGTTGCAAAGAAAATTAAATTATTTATGTTGCGAGGAGGAAAGCAAATACAACAAAAGTTCGTTATGTATATTTTTAATTTTCTTGCACTATTCAGCATGACGTTTGTCCTGCATCAAGGACAGACAGACAGACAGACAGACGGCAGTCAACAACAATAGTCAGTTAGTCGGATCAAAATGTAAGAAATCAGCTCTTTACAACTTCCAACATGAGGACGGACAAAAAATGTGCAGTTTAACTTCATTATTTGAGTTCTTTTCTACTTTTAGTTGCAATTCATATCTTGTTAAGTTTTTCGTTTTATTTCGTTAAACTCCTGACGGCTGTTATCCATGTCTTTGGCAAGGCAGTCAACAAAAGAAAAACAATAAAGGATTGCAAAGACTGATACAATTTGTTATAATAAAGCAAACAAACCGACAATCTAAATGGCAAGAACAGCAAGAAGTCGCATTTATTGTTGCATTTATACTCGTATCGTCGTGTCTGTCTGTCATCTGCTTGACTGCGTTTGTCCGTGGAAACAAACAACAAAAATCTAAAGGAATAGAAAAATGTCACAAAAAATATATGTTGGACAAACAAAACATTTTTGGCAACATTTTAATTTAATTGGGCTGTTTATTTTTCGCAAGTTTAATATATTTATTAAATCATAGAAATCATTTTAAGGGCTTTCAACTGGTACTTCAATGCGCATTTCGCTTGGGCCAATGCAGATCGGCAGGGTACAGTTTTGCCAAAATTATCGACGAAAAATTGGAGATATTCCACTAAACTTCAAGTCAAGGGATTAAGAAGTTAAGAAATATATATCAATGTTAGAATGGGACCAAGGGAAAATATACAACCACCTCTCGCTATATATTTTTTTGTTTTGTTCTTTTGGCATAAAATTTCAATATAATTGTGCTGTTAATTGAAACTTTTTTTATTATTATCATTATTGGGCTTTTGAACTTTTTATTATTGTAAATAAAAAGTGGTCCACACATAATGCAAGATGTTAATTGTGAGTCACACTTTAACGTGATTTTTTTTGCTAAGTTTAATTTGATACTGTGTAGCGTGTTAAGATTATTGAAGCCTTTAACAAAAATGGGCGCTGAAATAAAAATTCGCATTTAGTGGCAAAAGACCTGTCAACATCGCGACTCGTCTTGCCCAACAATTGAACATCTCATAAACACCACTGATACGAATTTTAAGGAAGTCGGGAAAGCAGTTCTCGCGAATGGTGTTCCGAATCCCGAGATGGTAACGGATTTCTTTGTGTCTAGAAATTCTTTATATGGACCGTTGTGATGTGTGCCTTTTGCCGCACAACCAAGGAAACAATGGCTTTATTGCGCGGGAAGTACAGTGGTCGTATTATCTCACGTCTTGGCGACGTTAATTGGCCGCCACATTCATGTGATTTCACACCGTTGGAATTTTTTCTTGTAAGATATTTGGAATACAACTCAAGAGCTAAAGAATAAGATAATTCGGCATATCAACGAATCTGATCCATTCTTCCATCTGATACAGGTTTGCCACCGAAGCTGTCGAGAGCGTTTGGCCGATAATTGTCATATATCATTCTATAATTTTCTAATGTGTTGTTCAGACACACAAAACACAATTAACATCAATATTGATGTAAATTTTCCATATAATACCGTGTTCAGACATGCATTTTTAGTTGAGTCAATTTATTTTTAATTGCGCAATTAAATCTAGTGTTCACACATACTCAATTTAGCTGACTCAATTATCATTTGACAGCTGAAAAAACATTGTTTTTGTTTGTTTCGTGAATAATCGCGTTTGTTTTTACTTGCATATAATAGAAATATGGAACTTTGGAGTCATTGCGATAGATTTTTGATTGAAAATCATCAGTGCTTAAGAAAAGAAAAAGGAAAACTTGACAATTTGACAAAGTTTGAGAAAGCAGCAGCTACTGCTCCTTTCATTATTCCAGCAAAGTGCAACTCAAAAGTCACCTTCTTCACCAGCCATTTTGTATTTGTTTGTTTATTTATTTATTCAGTCTGTTTGAAAATTCAGTTTGTTTTGTTTACGTGATTTTATATTTTTGGACATTTGGCTGGCCATTATAGGAAGTTTTTCTGCTCACTGAACACAGTTCTAAATAGACACACTTATGACCAGGGTTGCAATTCGAGTGAGACAATTAACTACTAGTTGCTCAATTTACTAATCGACTTATTGTATGATAAATTGTGATCAATTATTGCCTTAATTGCGAAAAATTCCTTAATTGCGCATTAGCGAAAAGCATTAGCCCCAGTGAAATGCGTATAGAAACTAGCTAAGACCCCTCAATTGATCACTTTAAATTTAGATAAGACTTTGGGAAAAAAGAATCAGCACGAAAATAAAAATTAAAGAGGTTTAAACGACAATCACCAAAATATGTACTATTTCGGTATTTTATTGATCATACAATAATTGAATAATTCAATCAGTTAACTGAATAGTGACTCAATTGAAAATCTATGTTTGAAGAGAAATTTTGAACGGCTTTGCCGAATTGAATCAAACATAGATTTCCTCGAAACGGAAATTGCAAAGAAAACTGAGAACAAAAGACTTTCAAGTTAATTTCTTTATAATTTTTAAATGGTTATACCGATCGATTCTAAAAACTAATCAGCTCTCGAGATTGAAAAGAATCTATTGATTCGTCCCTGATTCGCGTGATATTATTAATATATCGATGCTATTGTAGGACTCGAGAAACTACAATTGAAATGTATCGATCATCGAGTCAGACAGAATTGTCAATTCTTATTGAAAATTCCATAATTCGATTCAATGGCGAAAATTGTGGAATACAATATTGTGTAGCGAATGAAATTTTTAATACCGGATGTACAAATTTTATTTTGGGCTAGACCAAAGTCGGAGTTTAATCTGAATGCACAAAAAGTGAATGTCTTCATGTCCCAAAGCACTAAGAAGCGAAAAAGCTTTAAATGAGCGGCATATTCGTAGTAAAATTTATGACTGAACCTCGGGGCAGTAAGTAACTCTTATATTGTGAAATGTCGGAAGTCGAAGAATTTACTGTACGATCGCCATGTACGGATTCCAGTACATGGCTCTTTCGCTTTGGCTTTCGTTTCAGAGAAACGATGCAGTTCAATACAGCGCTTTGGTGAAAGTAAAGTGGTGGCTCTAGATATTTCCAAGGCGTTTGAAAGCAGTACTCCAATCGAGATATTTCAAGGATCGTTCTAAGGGAGGTGTTGCAAATAGGATCTCATCAAACGAGCAACGGGAACTCAAATGCCTTCAATGTCTGAGCGAAACATGCACTTCTTACTAAATAGCAACTTTATAAAAATATTTGATTAGGGTCAATTAAACATGGTCGATGTTAATGCTATTAAGGCCCAGTGTTGTATGTTTACGTACCAGCGTATATACAACCACGCTGCCATATCTGTTTCTCTGCTTGTTGAAAGTATTTAGGAATCAGTGGCCTTTAAAATGGAGCTACTTCATAACACTTAAATCTGACTGAAAATGGATTACAACTCTTATATGTGGCTGTCACAGTCTTATTCCACCGTGTACAGGAAAAGGGGAAAAACTCATGGGAAACAGTAGCGTAGTACTGAGTCCCTTGGGCATCGCCGCAAAGTGGGAGTGCTTTTCGTATTCTACCGCTACTATAATGGAATGTGGTCTAATGAAATCAGCGAAATTATTCTCGAAACTCGTTCTTTTTAACCACAACGCGTTTTTCGTCAGGAGCGCAGGTTGATGTACCAGCGAATCGCACTACGCACTGCAGAGATAATTAGTTTTTTGCCGCAACAGTCCGTAATCATAATTTGTGAATATGCATCATTGTTTATTTTTGTATGATTGATTTGGTGTTTTGAATGGTTGCGTCGTTTAGTTATAAAAGTTGCTGCTGCTCCTTTTTTCACTAAAACTCATGCAGATGAAAGTTCCGCAAATGTAAGGATCTAAGAATTCTCTATGTGGACTCACAATGAAAATGTTCAGAAGGTTAGAAATTCAACTCTGCAGTTTGTAAAGTTTTACTTTCCTTTCGTTTCTCCATCGGCGTCACTCGCTAGTACCTCCCCATATTTTTGTGTCGTACCGTGTTATTAGTGAAGTGTACTCGATTGTATTTGTTTACTACTAGAATTTAATTTAATACGCAGGTTTTTACTTGTTAACTAAGAGTTACTTTACAAATAATTAAAAACCGTTTTTAACCGACTTTCCAAAACTAAAAACTTAATTTTAATTTTTTTTAATTGATTCGTTTTTACTTTATTTTTATTGCAGGTAAGCACAGCAACATTTCCTCGTTTCTTTCCCGTAAGTAGTTTATTTAAGAAAAAGAAAAACAGTTCTTATTGTAAAACACTCGATGTATTTTATTAGTCGGACTTTTTGTAAATTAAACTACCGATTTGAAAACTACTTAACAGAGTCAAGATCCAATCTGTCATTGGCAAATTATTTTTGAATTTGTTTAAATTTTATTAAGACCAGAATATTAAAAAAAAAATTATAAGCATCAAACTAGTGGATCAAACTAGTACTGCTCTCGAGCACTCTACTCAAAAAATATTTTGGCGAAGACAGATTTGAACTTAGAGTCAGTTACACAATTTTCAACTTAATTTAATATATATTAATATTATTATAGGCGAATTGTTCTAATTTAGTTAAAATCTCAGAAAGACATGATGATAAATATTCCTAGGCACAAAGGAAGTCAACATCAGTTTTATTCAACTTACACAGCAGAGCAGAACAGCTGTTTTCGAAAGTCGCTACACTTTCATCTTCAGTGCTCTTTTGTATATTGTGTTTATCACCACTGTTTAGGTGGCTTAGTTGAATGTGATAACTGTTTTCTATTTACAAAAATTTTATTGTGAAAAACAATCCGAGAACTGTATCAACCTGATGTTAACACTTGTGTGTTATGATACCTGTGTTACCATTTGATTATTTTCTTCATGTCCCATTTTTCTGAATTTTTTTGTTCCATTATTAATGCAATATAATTAATAGATTTGTTTGAATTTTGAGGTTCTTTTATATTAATATTTAATATTCGATATTTCGCTAACCATCGATTATCATCTTCAGGAACTTATTTAGTATTGTCAAACATTTTCTTTTCATATATTATATATAATTATATTGACAAACTCAAACAAATTTATTAATTTTAAAAGAAAAAAGGTTTAAAAAAAAAATTAGACGCAAGAATTAATTTAATATACAAAAAGTTATACTTATGAAATAAATTCATACGATAACAAGGCGAGGGAGGGGACACACTTGCTTGACTACTTGTTTATTGTAAATTGTGAGGCAAATTCAAATATTCGGACAAAAAAAATGGAAGCGCATCCCATATTAAATTTTCGTTAAAATAGTTGTTGTGCTTTCAAAAGTGGAAAAATTAAAATAAAAAGAACGTTGATAAAATGCCGTAGCACTCTAGAAAGCAGCACTGATCCGTTCTGAACTTTGATGCTTACAAAAATATTTGGGGTATTCACACTATGTGCTATTTAGTCATATTGACATAAGATCATAATATTATACACCGTTTGGAAAAGTTGTTGTTTTGCTGTATACAAAAAAGTCATAAAATAATAGCACTCTTTCATGTATGTTTTTGTTTTATCATAAAATAGCTCTAGAGATCTGAGTGGAACGGATGAAAATCTTTAGGCGTGACGACGATAGTATATGTTTTTGCCGCTGTTGCTTAAGTATGATTCACGAATAACACACAGTTAAAATTTTTTCATACACAAAAACAATGTTTGCAGCTCATATCAAGGCAGCAGCTGTTGGAGTTTATATATACAAATTCATTTAGCAGACCAAGTTATGACAGGTTATTCACACTAGTCATATTGTTCGTGCAATTATCTTATGACTTATGACTTTACGGCTACAGTGTAAATTCCCCACTAGAAAATATTCCACAAACTCAATTCAATGTGAAATTGTGCTTTTTGGGGCAAATTGCTTGATTGGACTAAAATATACACCAAATTTTTTTTTAATTCGTCATATTAAGGTTTTTTAAATTATTTTTAATGTTAAATGAAACACATTTCCTTATAAAGCCTTATTTTATGAGCCTCTATGAACAATTTTTTTAATGAAGATGTAAAAATTTTAATACGCATCCCCATCTTTGCAAATATATAATATGTATTTGATATAATTTTGAGTAAAGTATAACTTTAAAAACAAATGACAGACTAATTCTTACAAGCTGTTCTGTTTTTCTATCTTCAAAATACGTGTGTTATTTTATTGTTGTAGAACAGGTGTTACCTAATAATTGTGCGGTGGCTCGTAGTGTGTTTATTACTATTGGAACTTTTGGGATTAGTTATTAAGCCAATAATTATTATTTATGTTCAGAATCAAGTCCGCGAATTTAAAAGTAATTTTTGATTTGTATTAAGTTAAAATTATTCACAGAGTGGAATATATTATATTTATTATAATCATCGTACCAGCAGAAGGGATCAATCCGTACTGTTACTATCGCTTTTTCTCTCCCCCTGTAATTGCGGCTGATCATAAGGCAATACCACCAAAGTGATATTTAATACATTTTATATATTGATATTCAGTCGCTCTGCGTCAGTCAACATCAAGCCTCGTTGGTAATTATATCTTAGGTGCAACCAGACCACTGATTGTTTACTCCTTTTCGGGAGTTGCACTAGTTAATTTCAACTCCTCAACTAACTCTATTGATTTACAGTTCTTCTGAGGAATTTTCCGTGGTTAACTACGTTGCTACTTCCTATTTGAAAGCATAGGTCGGGTACAGCCATTCATAGAAACGCATAAAGTAAGTGTTAACAACATCGCCGGTATATGGTCTCAGTCACGCACTGGCATCTGTGCACCAAATACTTTACAAATTCATAAACTAAAGTATTTTATATACAAATACAAATATTTTGATATAAAACTAATTAATCTAAAAATAAAACGAACGAAAATTGTATCGATATATTTTTGCTATTATTAACAAGTAAAAATGCTATACTCGGGAATGTCGAAAAGTAAATACCCTTCATGCTTTTGCTACATTCCTAAAGAGTATTTATTCTAAACGACTATTTTTGATTTTGTTTGCTTTTTATTAATAATAAATAAAATAATTTTAATTAACAGAAATTAGTTTCAGCTGATTATTTTTATATATCAAAATAAGTAAAAATTTTTCATTCGATTCGAAACGCATATTATTCAAAAATTTATGCTTTTAACATAAAGTTCCGAGTGCCTTCCTGGAACCGTGTCTTGGATCTTGATGATCTTCAACAGAAATTCTATTTATCATTTCAGTTCGAACGAAAAAAATGTGAATGTAGAATAAAAATTTATTCAAACAGATGTTGACGAATATTCGAATAATATTTTCATCAACACTATAAATAAGAATTGTATTATATATGCGCAAAAAAAAATAGAGATTTATATAACATAATTATAGACAGTAGGGTGAATTAGAACTACAATAAAATTAAAAATACTTGCGTAAAGATTTCTGTTTATAAGGAAGTGTCTGTTCTACATCTATAGCACTGCAAGTTAGTTATGCATAAAGTATCTGAACCAAAATATTATTTTAGAAAATGCCTTAATACGTTATTTTCAGGATTGTTTTAGGAAACTAATTTACAAAGTACGCAATTACATTGAAGAATCTGACGAAGTTTTCGAATTGAATGACAATATGTCACTAACTAATTTAAAAAAGTCTATCAATAATGTTATATTAATAACAATATAAGAAACATTAACGACACATTTTGCTTTTAAGGGCTATTTTAACCGTATGACCAACGTCAATAACTTGTGAAAGAAACTTTTCTACTTATTCTTGTGTTATATTAAAAGATATAAATTAAGTATATTAAATAATATTGAATAATGTTCTTCAGTTTATGTTAACAATTTTACTTTCCTTTCGTAATTGATTGTTTTCTTATTCTTAATAACATATTTTGACTATGCGACTTGTTTTATATAACTAATTTTTTTCAAGGCAACACGAATGAAATGTTTATTCTTTATTGCTTCGAGTAGACGTATAAAAGTTAGAGATTGATTATTCTGATGTTCGAACAGGAAAAATGAAATGATATTTTATACGAACCATTTTAAAACCCGAATAATTGACAACTATGACACACATACATTCACATACGCGTACTGCATCGGGATTTAAACACGTTTAAATCACTAAAAAGTTGTCTATTATATTCGAATTGCGAAACTTTCCTTGTAAACCACGAACAAATTTCATATCATGTGCAAACATGCGAATACTTATGAAATATATTAACCGAGTGGATGCTATTGTTAAACAGCATCTTTCGTTGCATAAGCTTGGGCGCTCAAATATGGAGCAGTACAGAAATTTGTTCCTTATCGATAATACAGGGCTTTAGTGGCAATGCAGTCTCCCTTATATATATAAATATTAGGAACGATTCATGAACACGAATCAAAGTGTAAAAATAGAATAGCCAAGCCAAACACAACTGGAAAATATTTGCCCAGTCTTTTTTATTGTACAACTGGTAGTGATGATCAGGAAGTGCCGGATGATTTATTTGAGTAGTGGCTAATGCGCTAAACTGCAAGTTTCTAGCAAATAGCAGTGATCCCAAAACTTCTAGAGTACTTTCATCGCGTAATCATATGGCGTTCTCACACAATGATACATTTTCATTATTAGAACTTTCCTTTAATCTAGATATGTGCAATAAATTAAAGGCAAGTTCGACCTTGCGATAAGTTTTACCAGGAGGATTTATGTTTATATAATCATATTTTCTTATTTTTTAATACGGTAGCACCAAACACTTGAAAAGTTTTCTTTGCCCGTCTCATAACACGAACTTATATTTTCGCAAACAAAAGCTGCATATATTTTCAAAATATTTCGCGATCTAAATAATCTTTCAAAAGTAGTCGGTAATTGCTAGCGGTGTTGCCACACGATAAGAAATATACATTTAATCTTACCGGCAAGCTGTCATAATAGAAAGTTGCTACCGGCCACTTTATCGACTTGTTATGCTAACGTTGGCATTTACTACCACCAACTTTGTCGTCAAGTTGTAATAATGGCCCTAAAAATAAAAAAAGTCCGTTAAAAAGCCAACAAGTGGTTCAGCGCAAAAATAAAACCAAACAATTTTTCTAATCTTGTTGTATTTCATTATTTTCTATTAAAATAAAACACAGGTAACTTTTAGACTTCGTTTTGGGTTCGATTGGTCATAAAGAAATATTTTACGCGGACCTGCTCGTAAGACTATGATGTGAATTAAACAGCAATACCAGGCATTTAACGCATCTTTGCCGAATAAATGTCATCACAAGGCAGGCAATACCTCACTCATAATGTTGTAGGTTATAAAATAATTTATTCTTGCAGTCTTACTTCAATTGTATGCATTACTTACGACTGATGTACGTGCAGCCGAAACAACACGACTTCGATGTTGGACATATCTTAAGTGTTGCCACGCTTTCACGACTGCTACAACAATAATAAGACTAAATAATATAAATAAGATTAAATAAAAAATCTAATCTATTACGGTATTCATACCAGGGTGAACTCGCTGGTATGAAAACTTCTAAATGCACTCTGAATTGTCAACAAAAAATCCATAATATGCTGACATCCAACAATAATTAGAGAGTCGTTTGCTGGGCTTTCAAATTCAATCAATATGAATTCTAGAGCTGTACAAAACAGCTCTTTTGAGTGAGCGCTCTTTTTAGCTCCGCTCGCTTTACTGAATTAATTCATTCAGTTCATTCAGTTGTTTCAGTTCATTCAATAGCTCAGTTGTTTCGGTAGCTGGCAACTCTATAAATAAAGAGCACTACATCCTTGTATGCATTAACACAGTATGTGAATTAATTCATTTTTTTCGTATGGATTTTGACATACAAACTGAAACATCACTGAAAAGGGCTACTGAAAGAGACAGATCTAATGAATCAACTGAAACAATTGAGCTAAAAACGCTCAATTGAATGAAAGATTCACCTCGCTCAATTGACTGAATGAATGATTCAAATGAATTAATTCATTCAGGAGCCGTATAGCTCTAATGAATTCGACACGCTCCAAAAGTAGATCGTTCAGTTCACAAAAATATATTATAAGAGTTAAAAAAACAGTAGCAAAATGTTTTAGTTCCAAAAGAGTAGCGCTCTAGCATTGTGAGCAGCGTTACCATATATTTTTTTCAAAAATTTGCCATTCCAAAAAAAAAACTTTCTAATAAAGTAAAACTTTTTCTTAAAATATGGAAAAATAATAAGCGAAAATACAAAATTAGATTCCATTTTTATTAAAAATATTTTATTAAACGTGTTTTTCTAACTCATACAAAACATTACATACATAATATGTACTTATACATATATATATATATATATATATATATATATATATATATATATATTAAACGTTATATACATAAATAATAATAAAAAATAATATTATACTCATTTTCGGAGATCTAATTTGTCTTTTAAAAAAAATTGTTTTTCAGCCAGTTATATAAAAACTTTTTTGCATCTAAAACAACTTGCAAAAAAAGGAAAAACTTGACAAATGGCAACGCTGATTGTGACAAACTACAAATACCCGACTTGATAAACCGATTTTGCATGTGTGCATTCGGGAAGGGAATAAATAGAAAATATCCAAAACGGCAAAGCTTGCAAACACCAGTCAAACTCCAGAGTTTCCAAAGCTACATCTTCCTATTTACCTTGTCTCTTTATTACTTAAAAATTTATATATTAATTGGGAATCTTTCTTTTCGACATTTAAAAAATATCATGATTTTTATATATATAATATGAAATTTATTTGTTGGGTGGTTAAGCAATGTCTATATGATGACTTTAAACTTTTTTTGAAAAGTTTCAAACTTCTCAACTTATTAAAAGACTTTTATAAAAAATCTGAGAATTATGTTAATAAATTAAGTATAAAAATTCACAAATGATTTTAAAAAATCACATTATAATAAGTGTAGTAGGCTATACAAACCAAAACCCAACAGACAACTTTTGTTCGATATGACTCTACTTTATTTTCCTACACCTTTATACAATTAGAAATCCTTTGGATAACAATAAAATTATAATAAAATAAAATTATAAAAGTACAATGACATTATGTCAAATAGTTAATTTATTAACAATTATATTGAGATTTTATTTTTCATTTTGCCTTATAAATACTTTAAATATTTTATATTTATATGTCTATCAAATCACAATATCTTGAAGTAGCTTATAGATTCCAATGAGGATTGTTTAAATTATTATTATTTGCTCTATATATAATGGTTGTTGCCTGCATATCTTACTTGTGATAATCTATTAACTTTATTAATATGACAGCTCGGTTGGTTCTTTTGTAATAAAAAAATGTGTATGTATAAACATTAACAGCTGCTGCTGCTGATGTGACCTAAACAAACTTTTCAGCGGCGGCAAGTGAAAAAACGTCTAAACGCAAAATTTTACATTTTAGTATTTTTATATGTTGAGGTTTTATTCTTTTCAACTGATTTTTATGTTAAAAAAAATACAGCTATCGAACTGTGAATGGTTTATTCCTTGTATGATATATAAGTGACGGCGGCTACGAATGCTAACCCCGTCTCTACTAAACATTTAAGCTTTTCTTCTAGAACCTCTGGATCTATTTTATGTAAAACAAAAGCATATCCCAAAAAAATTTATTCTTTAGTGACTTTTTTGTATGCACCTAAAAGCAATTCTTTACACTGTTCTAAAATAAAGGCTTTATGAAACATATGACTAAATAGCACAATGTGTGAATGGCCTAATCTTATATGCCAATATAAACGCAAACAACCTCAGATGCATTAGGGCCACACAAAAGTTAAAGCAAGTTCAGAAGAAAATCGCACGGATTTTGTGACGAAAATTTGTCCTTTACAATAGAAGTATAGAAACTCTGTCTAAAATTTATATATACCACCAACACAACAGTTTCGAAGTGTATAACCTTAAAATAGTATATATTAGGTGTGATCCCGTAGTCTACTTTGGGATACCCAAACTTACCCATAACTGTTCCCGTACTCAAAGTTTGGGCAAGTGAGAGAGATTGGGAGAGAACAAAATTCTTCTTCTTCTTGCCCGAAACAACCCGCAAAATTTTTTCGGGCAAATTGGGAAAACAGTCAAACGATCAGCTGTTTTAAGAAGATAAATTATTAGAGACTGCAAAAAACAGCAAAAAGCTATTATTAAAAGATTTTAAATAAAGATTGTAATAAAATAAGAGTAAAAGGCGAATAAACTAAATACTGCTTGAGTTTAACTTGCATGCAGACACCATATACCATGTATTAAAAGTCAAAACACTTCGATGGTTTCTTTTGGTAAGGAAATTTGGTTTTTTCTGTTCCCGTACTTTTGTACATTTTTAACAATATGTGAGAGAATTTTTAACTTACTCTCACTTTACCGAACTTTACCCAAAAAGTACGGGATCACACCTATTAATAGTTATACTACTTGGAAAGAGACCATTTATATCAAGGTGAGTTGAAGTTCACATAATCATAACTTTTGAAAAATGTATGAGAGGCACAAAGTGTAACTTGATTAATATCAAGAAGATTAAAGTACCTTGTGAAATCACAGCCATCCTTTTTCACCTCAGAGATATCGGATTTAACATGATGAGATTTGTACGAGCAAAATTGAGATGTAGTAGTAATCCACTGTTGCTGCACAACGGCAACCCTGAGTCTATTCAGAAATGTCAACAAAGGCACCAGGAATAAGTGAATAACTTACAACCATAAGAACATATACAATGAATGGGTAAATAGACAAATGTAACCGTAATTTTACTCAAAACGGGAATTATATAGAAAAATAATTTATTGTATTGTACTTTTGATAATATTTAAAGAAAGAAAAGAGACAGATACCTTCATAGTTGCTATTAAGCTTAGCTGCTCTTCCTGTTTGTTGTGCTTTGAAACGAAAATGATGTTGAAAACAAAAAACCAGAAATACACAAAATCTTCGCACACATACACTAAACATTCGGCCATAATAATTCATATTGAAAACAAAACGTGAAATGTGAAGATAAAAAGTAAAACACAAGATTGACTAACAGCAAAAAGTAAAATAAAATAAAAACGATTGACTAAAAGCGGCCGTAAGATACGTATGCGAATGTAGGAAATTCAGTCGATAAAATACTGTTTTGGAGAACGGGCCTTAAAAATCTGCCAAAATACAGCAAACCATCGTTTGGTCGTTTTTTTTCCGCCCCGTTGGTGTAAACTAGTGCGCCAGCCATAAATGTAATTGCTAGTAACTGCTCAGCTGGTATTAATGCAAAATTAGTGAAAATATGGTCAAAAAAACGCCTGAAAAATTGCTCATATTGAACGTCGACGAAAAAATTGTAAATAATACGCGAAAATATATAAAATTCTCTGCATTGAAATTGTGTTATATTTAAAACGTAAAATAAATCTTAATAACAGGCGTGAATCAATGAGCAAATATTGAAAAGAAACAGCAAAACTTAATAATAGCATTGAATAAAAAAGCCAGTTAAGAGAGCAGGTAAATATCTATATCATTTATTAAAAGCACATGTGTGAGTGTGCTAATGTAAAAGTGTGTTGTGCATTCTAATAAGAAATATCTATACAAGTTTATGTGGAAGTAAACTTGTTACTGCAGTAATCACAAGTTTCAAATAAATTAAAAAGATAAACCAATAAGTTATATCATTTATAAAATTAATAGAAAAGTAATAATTAAAATGTATTGAAAATAGATCTTTAAACAAAAAGCGACTTTGTCAAAGAGTTAGTGCGAATTAATGGCAACAGAAAAAAGTTACAAATGTACACAATTTTTATTGCTCAATAGTGAAAGTGCAAATAATAAAAGCGTTATAAAATTTTAGCTAATCTAATGTGCGTTGCAATTAAATTTTGATTATAGTATATAATGAAATAAATATATGAAAAATAAATGGAAAATCCATAATATTCTTAACAAATTGCACGTAAAAAAACAAGTGAAAGCTAAAAAAATTTACAGCAAAAAGAATATAAAAAAATGTTGCAAACATTGTGTTGATTTGTCGTTTCATATTATATGCTTTGCCACTTCGTTCCATATTATAAAAAAAGTGCTTATGCTCTCTTCACTTCTTTACGTGTGCTGCTCATTCCGTTAACATTTTGCTATTCGTAATGTCTCATTCTCAATCTCTGTGTTTCGGTTAGTCGTCTATATCTTTCTCATTTACACATACGTTTTTCAAACGGTTGCAATGGCTGCTCATTGCAAATGAATGTTACTAAAATTATACAAATCTTAAAACAAGGAATAAGAAAACAAAACAAAAATCTGGAAAAAAAATCAAACAGCTGTTGACATAATTTTACTACTCCATCAACCTTGGCGAAATAACAGTTCCATAATTTTTAGAAAATACTCTTTTATCTCATATATAATATTAACTTAAATAAAAATAGAATAGTGAACAATAAATCATTAGTTGCCGCTTATAAGTATGGATGTGTATAAATAAACATTCAAAAGTATAAAAAAGGTATGTAAATTCAATTGTTGTTTTACAATCTCTACTACATAGATTCTCACTTCCAAATATTAAATATTTGTTTATATAATTAAATTTTATTATTTATCTATTTGACCTCAAAGCATTTATATGGTCATAAATTTTGTATAAATTGCAAAAATTTTATTAGGTACCAAAATTTGTTTTGAAAACTTACTTTGGTTTACTTAAATTTTGGGTGACATTCGTCAACAAGATCTCATACATTCGTATGTAAATGAATGTGTATGTACGTATGTGCATCGTGCATTCATTCATATGTGTATAAAAATTAATCGCGTATATTTCTATCTTTTATTGATTTCACTTTTGGAACAGTTTCGCTAGAATTAGCTAAAAATAATGCAAAACTTTGAAAATATTAGTAAAATATGTAAAGGCAATGTGCATATATTCATACAAACATACATATGTATGTATATATGTATGTGCATACGTGAAACTAAACAAACATGTAAATTTACGTGTTCAATGGGATAGTACTACTGAATGTCAATTTCTGGTATCTGCGAGAACGAATACGAGTATCTGAAATAATATTCGCGATAACAAATGCGAATTTTACACTTATACAAAATTTAGGAAAGTTTTTCAAGTTCTCTTAGCGCCTGCGAAACATTTATCCGCAAAATTTAGACTCGAAAACACTTCATGTTGGAGTCGTCGGAAACCTTTGCTGTCATATACTAATAGTTTCTTACTGTCCTGCTCTTTCGAAATCTATGCTGACATTAAAAAATGTTTTCAAATCCACATTTAAGAGTTGTCTTAAAAAAAAAAAAATAAATAAATAAAAGTTCAAATGAAACTGATAAAAGTGATTTTTATTTTGCCGTCACATAAAAAAAAAAAACTATTATTCCGTCTATATATAACGCACCTAAGCAGAGTCTTGTGTTTGTCTTTAAAATTAGTTGTATTTTTAATGAGGATCTTTTTTTTCCTTGTAAAGTCACTAATTTGCTGGATTATTTCCGTTTCTTTATAGGATTTTTTATAACGCTCTATTATAATGCGTGTATTTATTTATTTTTTAAATTGAGTGAACGTAGCTATTCGACAAATTTTCTAAGAAAAGCTTTGAACGCAAGCATCTCAATAGAATAAAACTCGAAATAATTTTATTTATGGGGCAAAATAAAACTCTCTTTTAAGAGTTTTATCCGACCTTTTACTTTCATATTGACAAAAGACTTTTTTAAATAGATGCTTTGTTTTTAAAGTCACAAAATTGGTGTTGGTGGAATATTATCTCATAATGGGCAATTATTTGCTTGGCTTCTGCCTGGAGTAACATAATAAGGAGCGAAAAAAGTCACAAAATAATTTTCACAAAAAGGTAACGGATATAGTTACGGTTCCTGCTACAAATAAATAATTGGAAAATCTAAATTTAAAAAACAAAAAACACATATTTCTGTGATAAGTGAATGCCAAGGCTTCATGGAAAGTATTAATTTTCTTATTATTATACGAAAAAAACTAGACAACATAAATCTTTCCATATAAAAATTTCTCTGAAATCTTGAGAACAACTCAAGGTGTGTAATAAAAGGGTCCGAACTAGTATAAATTATTCCGAAGTGCAAACTAATACGAATTTTTCCTTTACACTATTTGGAGTGGAATTAAATTTAATCAGTTTATTTTATTGTGCTTTTTCAATAAGCTTTAGAAAACGATGCCGAAATTTATTTACATGATTGTTTGGGTTTTATGCTTCCAAAACTACTAAATTATATATATTTTTTCATTAAAGCAGTTTTGGATAACTTCGGCATATTTTAATAACAATTTTCCTTTTTATTTCCATTACTCTGCATTGTTTAATTTTTATCTGGAACAGTCCCACTATCTGTGCATTCCACAGTAATGTCAGGTATTTTTTCTATCACACTAATTATATGTAAAACAAAATCAAACTCCAAAAAGTTGTTTTGTTTTAAACGTATTGTTACTTTTGGTGCTTTCTATAATCATTAGTTCTTATAATAAAGAACCAGCCTAACAGGCGGTGATAGCCGTAGTAAATACACAATTATACTGCTGGTGCGAGTAAAGTGACTTTCGAGAACTTCAATTTCTGTGTATCATGGATAATCAAACTTTCTTTTCTTGCTTGGAAGCTATCGTAACTATCTATCCATACTTTTGAGCTCAGCGAGCTAAAACACTATTTCCTAATTATAAAACTGCTATATATTTTTATAAATCAGAAGATTACTACATGATAAGCGATAATTCGTGTAGTATTCGAGGCCTATAAAAGAATCGAGAACAATGAAAGATTTTTCTGATAAAAAAATAATTTTCGTTCACGATACTGACGAACAGATGGATCGATTTTGATCTGGTTTGCGGCACTTTACCTGGCTTTTCAATGTTAGTAGCGGATTAGTTTATGGAATCGATGAAAGAAACCACTTTTAAAATTCGTCATTAATGGTTTTACTTTTAATCTTCTAACGGTATTTAAGTTAGAATAATAAATCTTTTAAAATGATTTATAGCAGATTTTATATCCATTAAAATTAATATAAAATCAGTACAAGGGTAACACTATTCATCTATTTGATAATATACAAACTTGCGAGCAAAAGCATCACTCACAAGCAAAATCACCACTTGCAGACGCATGATTCAATTATTAAAAGAAATGTGAAGGTATTGAGTTATTTGGGCTTAGACTTGTATGTGTACACGCCAAAACATATGATTTTTATGCATTTCATGACGTTGGATTTAGGTTATTTATGTGAATTTTCCTTTTTAGATTAGCCGAAATTGTAGAATGCATTCTTTAGATTTTGTATGCCATTAATTCTGGTGAACCTCATCAGTTCTGGACTCAAACAAATCTTTTCTCTCATGCAGGTTCCAAAACTCTCATTAATTTCTGCTGGCGAAGGGAATCTTTCTACTACAGTGAGCACTATGTTGACCACTAACTTCTTTTCATATGAGTGTGTATACGAAAATACTTTCCATTGCAACTCAATATATCGTAAAACTGTACATATATGGCTTTTCTTATTAAGAGAGAAATATTTAGAACACTTTTTAAAAACATTATTGTTCAATCAGCCTGGATAACAGTTCTTAGTTAGTAATAATTTATCCTAAGTTTGAATAATAAAAATCCAAATTTTCCCTTACCACAATTCACTCATAACAATTAGCAATGGAATACATCCATTAATATACAACTCAATAAGATAATGAATGTATTAGCATGCATTTCGCTGACAATAAAAAAGTTAAATATTAAAATTTCTATCTTTTTATTTTCAAGGTCAATTTATTTTCGCTTAAAATGACATTTCGCATAAAGAATTCTAGTCTATACATGTCTGCAAGTCTATAAATTCTAAATATCCTGCCGTAACAAGTTTAATGAAATGGCATAAAATAGAAGCTTCTAATTTGCAAGAATAATAAATTTATTGTTGCTATAAAAACATTTGAATATATTGAATTCAAGTGCGGTTTACGCAATCCAGCCATTCGACATGTTTTTGTTTCAATTATTTCAACAAGTGAGTGGTTTTCATAAATACTTTTTATATTAATTTACATAAACACATTTGCAAATGTCTATAACAACATCTGCTAAAAAATATATTTGGGGGATTCAGACTGTAGTCATAGTCATAAGTCATAAAATAATAGCACGAAAAATATGACTAGTGTGAACAACCCGTCATAACTTAGTCTGCTGAATGAATTTATATGCTTAAACTAAAACAGGTGCTATCTAGGTATAAACTAAATACTTCCTTTTGGAAAAACTTTCAGTGGGTGCCAGTTGCCTAATTTAAACGAGAGAAATTTTTGTCTAGTTTATATTTAGATTTTGCGATTTAATTCTCTTTCACATATTTTTATTTTATAAAAATGGATTTAATGTAAAGACATATAGGTATGAATAATTTTGAGCCATTTTTTAGTCGTGAATCATATTCAGTAACCTGAAAGAGTGCTATTATTTAATGATTTTTTTATATGCAGCACAACAACAACTTTTTTAAACTAGTCTAAATTATTATGACTTTATGACAATATGACTAAATAGCACAGTGTGAATACCCAAATTGTTAAATGAAATGGGCATGAATTAAAAAGACCCTTTAATACAACTAATATGCGTAAGTGGGTTAATTAAGCAAGTCCAGATACTATTTCGTATTTGAAAAATATGTGAAAAGAATTTTTTATATTTGAAAAAATTTTGATTCCTTTTATTTGAAAAAGGAATTCAATTGCAATAAAAAGCATTTCAAAAAATGCTAATGCAAAGCCTTTGCAAAGTGCTTCGTGCCGCTGTTCTATGCTAATGAGTGTTCTTTCCTGACAAGAATTTGATAAAATACTATTATATTAATTATTAAACTGCAACAATTTCTGAATGATCGTGATTAGTGGCGATTGATTCACCTAATTGAGTTAAAAAGCAATACTTTTAAAATATTTTCGTTTACAAGAGTTAACCCGGTTAAAAATAATCGAAATTATTCAATATCAATAGCGGATGAGTCTGTGTAATCGAAAGCTATTCCAAAAATCCACGTAAAAAATTAATTTCTGGCTAATTTGAGATATCTGTATATCTGCTGGTCTGAATGAATTTGAATCACAGGAAATTTAATTTTAATGAAACTTTTAAGAGGTTCATATACTTCCAGAGACAAACAAATACACAAACATGTTTATATACAAACATAGTGACACCCTCTCAGAAATAGTCAGCAAATAAGAACTTCGGAATCTGATGAGACCTCGATTTTATAAAAACTATGTTTTACCCGATTGTTTTAAATTTTGCATTTGTTAAGCGGGAAATCAAACAAATACAAAATACTACTGAGATAAAAAAGCCTCAGGTGTGTGAAGATAAATATGACGACTTTAATATGTTTCGACGTAAGTTATTACGTAACTACATATTTAGTTATGAAGTATGAAATATGTTACATAAATTATATTAAATATTAATTTAAGAGATCACTGGGCATTAACTTGAGACATTTTAGCGACGATAAACTCAAAAATCTAAAAATAATGCGAATAACATGGACAATTACATAGTTGCAAGTGGGAAAATACAAATTCATAATGAGAAAAACGAATTGAGGTTAAGAAAATACAAATCTATAATAAGAAATCGGAATTAATATTGAGAAAATACAAATAAACAATAAGTTGATTTAGATCTTAATTTTTACATCCGTCAACATCAAGCTTTGCTTCTTTGCGTCTTACTCACTCTAGTTAGTTTCTACATTTCAGATAACTGCCACTTCTAATGTGAAGACGTAAGTTTCGCGCGTTAAGTTACAGGAACGGATAAAAATAACAGTTCCCATCTGCCGACGTATAGTGGTGTGTTGGTGCTTAAGGAATTATAGCAGTTTGGTCAAGAAACACAAAAAATAGGGAATACTTATATCGGACAACTTCGACTAATGACGACTAATATTAAATAAATAAAAGCAAATGATTTAACGAAATACGACAAAATTCTCTATCTTGTCATAAGTGGCGTTCATCGCCTGAGTGCTGGTTCTTCTGAAAAAAACGACTAAAAGGGAGAAACTATAGCTCTCATACTAAAGTATCTGTTTTTAAGATAAACTCTGCAATCAAATTACGGGAGTAAATATTTCGACCTGTCTTACACTAAAATCATTTTCCAACAAATTTTAGCATATCTGGAAATTGGAATCAAAACGTGCACAAATAGAGCACCGATTTCACTTTATGATATCCAATACGTTGAATATTTACCGAAGCAAAGGCCACCCTCGTATATTTGAATAAACAAATTGTAACTGAGTGCGAATTAAAAATAAAATTGTTTGTTATTGCTTTGATTTTTAACGATCGTGTTTTACAAACTCAACTCAGTTTTATTATATTTGTATTTGATTATTAAAATTAATTTATTCGAAATTAATGGTTAACTTATTATTAATTTTAATAAAATATTATAAATTTTAAAAGTGTAAAACTTATTTATTGCTTGTAGCCAACCAACACACATCGAATAGATTTTATTATATCTTGACTGAATGTCGGAAAAATTTCACTTAACATTGAAGTATTTGACTTTATATTCTCTAAGATTAATTGATAAATTATTGTAAATATGGCTTCAGAAAAAAACTACTTATTGAATAAAAAACCGATAAATAAAAAAAAACATGCTTGAGGTTTGCGCGTGACAGGTTTGCTTTGTGTCACGTGATGTTATTTGCGTCTGCTTGTGTGATTTCTGACTTCATATGATACGAACTCATTTGTTCTTCTTCAAAATATTTCGTTCTATTTTTAGAGCATAAGTTATAAACAGCAATCAGATTTTAGTAATTTTATAAAAAAAACAATAAATAAGCGTCGAAATCTTGTATATTAAATTTACATGAAAAAGGCAAATATGTATGAAACAAAAATCATTTCTACGCTAGACGAAACGACAACTAAATTTAAAACTACGATGTTATTGTAATAATCGTGTTTCAAATACACACCGCCACTTAAACGGGCATATTATATAAATGTAACGGTAATTCAATTGCTGCATCGGCATGCATGTAAACGGTATGCAATTGTTTTCGTTCCATCCAGCGGAATACATTTGCATTCATATAAGCTACTCTTTGAATATGGAGATGAAATTTTGACTCGAATAAAAACTTCGTTTCATGCACTCTACAATGAAGACATTCTTGTCTAAAAAATCTAAAATGTACCGTGCGAAGACTAAATGAAAGGCCTGGACTCGGCTGACATGTGGCTTAAAACAGACGGTGTCATATGCTACACAGCACTTGAAAAAACGGTCCGCTTCATAGGCTGCTGCGAAGAACAGTTTGTTTGACTTTTGGTGCCGGTACATTGACCCCCTTCCTATGTGATTTAGCCTCGTTAGACTATATCTTGAGGGGCTCTATTAAGAATCAGGTCTATTAGGATAAACCCACTGGAAGCCAATATTGAAGAAATTAGTCATGAGATACCGTTTGAACCATTTGAGCCGTAGTCGCTATTAACATTTACATGACATCGTCTTTACATATTTTATTATATAGAGCGATCTATCGATTCTTAATTATTTTGTTGCAAATTATCTTAAATCAAATCCGAAAGCTCTCGTTGTTTTATAGAACAACCAATACTTTGAAATTATATAAGGTTGACATACATTTTTAATTAGACTATTAGAAACAAAAAAAAATATTTTCTAGCTTTGGTAAATTTTAAAATAAAAGAATGTATCTTAATTTTTTTTATTACGTATTTATTTATTAACTTTTTCGTCTGATGTAGTTTCTCAAATGGTAAAATTTATAAGAAACATTTAAAATTTAAGTGCCCCTAAAAAATACGACTTTAATGAAAATATGGTTACTTTAATGATAACAAAATATTGTACTGCAAAGTTAAAATCTGGGCATCCTAATAAAAATTAGTTTCTCAAATAGTAGAAATCCCAATGAAAATATGGACCAGCCCATTGACACCAATATATTGTATTGTCATAAGTCAAAAATGAGCTGGTAGATTTTAATTTACAAACAGACACATTTAAAATACAACAGTATAATAAAAACTATTAAATTCGTATTAAGTTTTTCATGTTCCTTGGAATATTGATCATGTCTGAGTCTATCTGGAAGCCGCTAACCTCTGCCAAATCGCTGCACGAATTGTGTTTCTCTAACAAAAAATATGACACATTATGACTCAAATGGCTTTCGACGGAAACGGAATAAACATTCTTATACATCGATTTAAAGTCATAAAATTCATGCAGATGTTTTGATATTAATTTAGCTGTTGTTTTACATGATCCAACAGCGTGCGACAGCTGTCAGCTAGTGTTTGTATATTGTTAATTGCATCTCTCATATATACTTATTTATATATCAAATAAAATTGGAACGGTTGAAAATTGCAGAACATTTTGCATTTAATTTCATTATTTCCTTTTTTCAGTCAATTCCATTGACTTGCAAATGTTTTCGAATATGTAAATGATCTTAATTTGTTTATACTACAAATAGGATAATCTGCATATATAATTTATGCGATAATTAGAAAACTAAACAGCAAGTTGTTGTTGACTTTAGCCGCAATAAACATATTTTTAATTTTTGTACAAATTACTTTCGAAAAAATTAACACTTAAACTAAACTTTGAAAACGCATTAGTTAACCTCTGATTTATTTATGCAAATAAAGAATTGTATTACTAATATTTAGTTTGAATGGTGTTGAAACATGCTCAATATTGATGTTTAACTAAAAGAAATTAAAGCAATTGATTTTTTTTCATCTTTAAAAATAAATAGCAGTCAAGCGCTAAATCACTTTTGGCGTCATGTACGCATGTGTAGTATTTAAAATCCGGAATTAATTAACTGTCATTTGTTGCAGGCACCCGTTAATTTTCTTTTGTATTGCATCTTGAGTAAAATATTTTTCCCATTTATAAGAAATAAATGACTGACGGTGCCGAAATTAAAAGCCAAACATTAATAATGTGGTGTTTTAAAGTTACATGTGTTAAATTAAAAAATTTCAATTAAATTAACTGTCAAAACGAGATTAAAAAAAAAGTTAAGGAAAAAAGGAAATGCCTGTCAGTTACAATAACCAACGTTAATACAAGTAACTTTTGCTGAGCATGCGGTACAGAAATATAAACAACACGAGTTCGCACTCCATGTGGTGTAGCCCTTTCTGGTCACTACTTTTGTCATTTCACGAATACGAAAATCGCAAAAATATAAATTACCATATAACCTTAAAAACTTAATTGAGAATAAAGAAACACTTAAAGGCTCTTAAAAGTCTGTCTAAAATGTGACCATTTTAATCAGTTGTTGTGAATTAGTGTCATATATTTGAAATTCTTAGCAAAATAAAATAATAAAGATTGTGGAGAAATAAAACATATTAATATCGAATAAAATATGTGTGTAGTGTTTTGTAAAGACTGCTATTATTTTTGCTACATAATTCTCAAATAGTTGGCGAATGGTTGAGCATAAGCTTAGAGTTTTTCGATGTGTAAGATGTCATGAATTGCAGGAATATAGAACAGCATTCCCAGATTTTATATATTAAATAGCGTTTGTAAAAAGCACTGAACTTAAAGTATTTTAATAAATTAACCATTTGATTGACATACTGTCATATTATAATATGAAATTTAGTTGTTGGGTGGTTAAGCAATGTCTATATGCATTTCTTTGGCGCTTTATACCAAATCGTCAGTAGACTTTAAGCACAGTTTTAAAAAGTTTCAAAAGATAACTTGAGAATTTAAATAAAAACTCACAAATTATTTAAAAAAGTCACATTATGATAATTGAAACTATGAAACTTATATAAACCAAAACCCAACAAACAACTTTTATTCGAAATGACTCTATTTTATTTTTCTACAACTTTATACATATAGACATTGCTTAACCACCCAACAAATAAATTTCATATTAAAATATTTCATGTTATTAAAAATAACTGATATACGAGTACTTGAATGACAAACATTGACTTCAAACTTTTATGAAGCGAAACACATACATTTTGAGATGTTAAGGAGCAAATAATAAAACAATAACAAAAATTAAAGAGAAACAGTATTAAAAACTTTCTTTTAAATCAAAAGAGGCTAAGATTCGTAACGTGATGCTCAGGAAAAAGTTGACAAGGGAAATGTTTTCAAAAAAAAGAATGTCGCTTAAAATTGACGATTTCAATTCGATCTGGTATATTTCTACTTGTAGAAAACTTTTTATATTTTTTTGTTTGTTTAAGATTTTAGTAAAAAATTTTGGACTCCGAATTCGTCAAACTCTTTAAATTTTTTAGTTATAATTATTGTTTTACGTGTAGTCCTCTTAAAGCCAATTTAGCAGTCTGGAAGCCTTGTGTTTGTATGTATTTTTCTGTGACGAAACACACGTTTTGAATGTTCTAACGCATCTAAGAAAAATAGTAAAACTCCAACAAATCGCGCGTTTTTCAGAACAATGCATTTTGCGTTTCTAATTCGGTTGTTAAAAACTCTGTTTGTCACAACAGGCAGCAGAACCAAAACAAGGAATTAATGTACTCCCGCCGCTTGTACGAAGTAAAGGAACTTTTAGAAGAAAATTTTAACAACCGCTTTCAGCTGGGTGGAATGTGATAGATAACACTTTTGAATTTTTAAATTTGCTGATGAGTTTGTTTCTTGATGAATATTTTTGGCCACGATTTACCGTCCGATATAATCGCGCGATCTTCCAAATATGACATGTGTGCTGACTAAAAATTATTAAGACTACAAGTCCAAACCAGCGAATTTACAACTTTTTCTTTAACATAAGAGGTTGTTTTTTTACTAGGAGTGCAATATTTATAATATTTATTATAACCATACCAGCAGAACGCATCATTATAATATTTTTGACAATTGAGAATGTTGACATATCTGTTCAGTGAAGTTTGACAAGGCTTTATTAAACATCATGAAACGCTTCCAAGTTGAGGGAATTCAATAAAATACTGTTTACAAAGTTCATAGACAATTTCTTCCTTATTACGGTCAATCTAATCATTAGATATTCTTATACTTTGCCAATTTAAGTCAGATGACTTTTCCAGTTTAAAAAAAACTAAACGAGTTGAGATTTTTGATACACTGCTCAACAGTTTTGAAGACAGGTTTGCAGATTTTAAGAGTATACAACTGCAGTTGGATTTATTTAATAATCCTTATAACTGTGATGTTGCTCAATATGAGTTCGATATACAATCAGAACTTATATTTATTCGAACCGAAGTCGAAGCTCCGGGAAAAATCGGAATAGAATTCTTGGAAAAATCTAAATGTTTTCGATTTTCCAGAGTTGAAAAGAAATGCTTTGAAATTGTTATACCTTTTTCCTTCTACATATTGCTGCGAACAAATTTTTTCCGACTTAAAATTTCTTTGTTCCAAGCAGAGAAATAACTTAAGTTGTTCAAATTTAAAACATATTTTGTTAATAGGGATTTGCTACAAAATCTTAAATTTGGAGAACTTAATTTATAATGCCTAAATACATTTAGTTTTTAAGTTTTAATTGTAAATTAAACTCGACCAATAAAATATGTGTGAAAAAAATTGCCTATTTCTGTAAAAACTGAGGCATATTTTGTATATAATTTTATTAATTTTTTTAAACTTCATTTCCATTTTGCTTTCAAAAGTAAAATTTGTAATGCATAGTTTTGTGTTTGCTGGGCAATATTATCTTATCTTAAGTGTGATCCCATGGGACCACAAAGCAAGCAATTCGTGTAGTTATTGGTTGTATTCCCAGCAATTTTAAGCTGAGAATGCATATTTATTGTTGTGTCGTTGGATTTGTGGTGTCCTTTTGAAATTTACAGTTTGAAATGCATTGAAACACAACGAAACATACGAAAGTAACAAATGTTGCTACCTACTGTGTTTGGCACAAAACGTTAGTGTTTTCTCGAACTTAAGCATTAAACACATTCACCATAGCCGGCTACCGACTGAAATGACTGCAATTGTCGGTATTTAGTCAGCTACTGAATTATTACCAAAACGATACCATCAAATCAATAATGATGAGTTGCTGTTTACAGTAGAAATCAGTACAAGCGAAATTGCAACCTCATTCATATAAATAATTTTTTTAAATGATGTTACTGTACTAAAATATATTTAAAATAAACAAAATAATAAAGAATGGTTTCATTTGCTTAAATATATAGTTTATTATTCTTTTTATTAAATAAAACAATATATTTTCACGTGATTTGTTTATTTTATGAACATTTTATTTTTGCTATATTAATATTTTTATAGGTTAATTGTTCTAACTTAGTTAAAATCTCAGAAAGACATGATGATAAATATTCCTAGGCACAAAGGAAGTCAACATCAGTTTTATTCAACTTACACAGCAGAGCAGAACAGCTGTTTTCGAAAGTCGCTACACTTTCATCTTCATATACAAATATATTTTTACGTTTACAATAACTTAATCTGCTAATTTGTGCTCACTAGAATAGAAATTAGTTTAATTTGACTACAACCACAAAAAAAGCATAGACAACCAGTGTTATCATTTCTCGTGAAAATAATCACTTTTATATACACACTTGTTTCTATTATTGACAGGTTGTAGTCGGTAGTCTGCTGTCGTGAATGTGCTCAATAATGCATTAGACGGTGTGTCATTAATGCGTGCCAGGGATGGAAAACTTCGTGCAATTGTTCTTTTTTTAACATCAGCTGAAAGTCAAAATGTTCCCCATCTCACTACATCGCATGAACAACTTTTGCTTATTTCCTTAGATTTTATTAAATCTAAGGAATCGATTAGATTAAAAATATATGCCAACATTAAGGAAACCAAATCCCTATGGATAAAATATATTGTGAAACTCAGATCGATATCGATATCGATATTTATTATTACAGAATAGGTTTGATCCCGTACTTTTCTGGTAAAGTTCGGTCAAGTGAGAGTAAACAAAAAACTCTCTCACATAGTGTTAAAAATGTACTAAAAGCTAAAATTCTTTACCAAAAGAAAACGTCCAATTGTCTTTACATTTTGATACATGGTATATGGTGTGTGCATGCAAGTTAAACTCAAGCAGTACTTACTTTATTTGCCATTTACTTTTTTATTACATTTTTTATTTAAAATATTTTTATTGTAACTTTTTGCAGTTTTTAATTGTTTATCTTTTTACAATAGCTGACCGTTTGACTTTTCACAATCTGCCCGAAGAAAAATTGCGGGCTATTTCGTGCAAGAAGAAGAAGAAGTATTTCTCTCTAACTCTCTCACTTGTCCAAACTTTGAGTACGGGAACATTTTTCGGTAAGATTGGTATCCCAGAGTACGGGACAAACCTAATATTGAATATATTATTGTTATGAGGATTAAAGAATTGATGGAAAACCATTTACTTCAAATATTAAGAAGTTTTGAAATTCAAAGTTAATTGTAATAAATAAATGTTGTTATGGTTTAAAAGGTTTATGTCAGAAAATATTGTTTCCACGTGGGAAACTACACGGAGTTCTGACTCGGTACTGGCATGAACTGAGCAGAATTTATTCAGCTCATATGAGTCTTGTTCAGTATTCGAATTTCTGCTTGTTGCAATACATCGTGCCAACTCAGGTTTTCTTTTGGTATATGATTAAATATCTTGCAGAACAGCTGTTTTCGAAAGCCGATATACTTTCAGCATCAGTACAGTATTTTCGTTTCTTACAACTTGTTAGCAACTTTCTAAAATAGCTGTTCTGCCCTGCTGTTTAAGTTGAATATATAAAAACTGATATTGACTCTACCTGGTGCTGTGGAATATATATCATGTATCTGAACTTTACGTTTCGAACAATTAGCTTAAGAAATTGAATTTATTGTAGTAAAAAATTATTATTAATATTTTCCTGATTTATTTGAGGTGAAAGAGGTTTCACCTTTAAAGGAAACAAAAGACAATTTTTTTAAATCTGGTTCCAATTGGGTTCGTTGCATATCGCATAATCTCGATGTAAAATCGAACACAATGTTCTCGAAATGTGTGTCAACAAATGTTATTCATAAAAATCTGATTAATTTATTATATAAGAGCGCATGTGCTCTTATTGCGTTGCAGTTAATTTGTTTAATACAATATATTTTTCACAATGACTAACAGCATCATGTCGATTAAGTTTGCCACAGTAGATTCTGTTTTTCAACAACATATTGTGATAAATTTTTTAGCTCATTAATAATAAAGTTGTTTTTATATTTTTTTTTTCAATTATATTTAAAAGATTTTATTTGATATAATATAAATATAAGAATATAAATATGAACTATTTAGTTTGTTGAGCTAAAGGTTAAAGCTGCTTATTTTATTACTTTAAAATTTTAATTATAATTTAATACAAAATTAAATGTAAATAATTTGAAATAATGATTTTACTAGCATTTTAGCTTAATTATTATCTCTCATATTGTTCCACTTTAGATTTTCAATTAACATCAATTATGCATTGCAATAAGTGTAGTCCATTCTAAACATACTAGAAGCATTTCCGCCACGATGTTTTTGCATTTCCTTTATGTTTGATCAATGCACATTTTCAAAAACTAATCTCTCAAATAGCTTTCATGGTATAGAACTTATACTGCTGATAAATACCATTAATTCCAGTCCGTAGATGGTGATGATGAAGCCAATCAGTTATTAGAATTGCTCTGCACTGCAGCTAACGAACGTTTGTAAAGTTTGAAAGCGAATTGAATGCAAAGAAATAGAAGAGCTAAAGTACGATTAACATAATATCGTCTCGAATAAGATTAGGATAATGTCTGTATGTGTGGATAATGTTTTTAATAGGTTTAACTATAAATATATATTTTTTTAAGAAATAGCTGTAATTCTGCTGCAGATAAATACCAAAATTCGCATTCATAAACACCACTTTTGGTGCACTGAAAACTAAAAAAACAATTGTTTATTATAGAGGGTGGCCAATCATAATGCACGACGTCAGTTGGGAGTCACAGCTCAACGTCAGTTGAGCAGTTTTCCAAAGCAAGTTTTTGATACAATTTTTTACAAGTTCAACCATGCAGAGGAGCACGAATGTGCGGAGCGTTAAGATTGATAAGTCTCTTATGAAAATGGGCGTATAAATCAAAATACATTTTGTGTCCTTTGTGATATTTTTGATCGAACGTTTCCTTTCTGTCTTGGACCCGCACTCGGGGAGTGACGGATGAAGATAGAGAACTTATTTTTATCTATTTTTACGACCAGTGCTATGGTTTTAGTCATGAGGCAATACGACGACAATTTACACAATCATGACTGAGTGTGGAGTCGAACTAGGGATCTAAGACATGCATTAAACACATTTACGACAACAGACTACCGACTACAACCTGTCAATGTTAGAATATAAGTTTGTTGTCTATGCTGTTTTTATGTGGGGTAAAGTTAAACTAATTTCTATTCTAGTGAGCGACAATGAGCGGAGCCAATGCTGCCAGTACGATATAAACAACTCGAATTATTTTAATCTCGAAAAAGGAAAAGAATAAATCAACGATACATTTAAGAAAATGCAATAATTTTTTTGGTTCGTTCAAATATATTTTAGTACAGTAACATTATTTGAAAAAATTAAATACATGAAAGTAGCTACACTGCAAACAGCTACTGATCAGTATTGTTTTAAAAAGAATTCTGTAGCTGACTACATAGCGGCGTTTGTTATTTGCAGTCATTGTAGTCGGTAGCCTGCTGTGGTGAATGTGTTTAATGCTTTAGTCTTATGTTCACTACTCCAACCAACAGTACAGGGAGAAATAGGAAATGCAAAAAATTCATGCTCATCCAGTTTTTTTAACCGTTTTACGGGCTGGTTGTGTCAACAGGCCGTACTGCTTCGAAAATGAGATCGGCCAAGGAATTGCTGCAAATGATTTTCGCTATCGCAAAATGATAATGGACTCCTTGTGGCCAGAATTTCTTTTGTCTTGGACTAGAACTCAGGGTATGACCTCTACATATGCAGTGCATTGTGCCAGAACTACAAAGGAGGGGATACTTTAAGAGGGCAGATAAATACGTATTAGATGAAAGAGCATTTTGTTGTAGCTCTTTTTACTTCGTCGGTGAATTTTTTTCTCTTGGTAGCGAAGAAGGAGGGTGCTAAAGGTGTTAGTTGCTTCGCCATTGAGATAAGCCTACAACAGTTACCACAATCCTGCACTAATGCAGATCAGAAAAATTCGACACCATATTCATGACTGAATGTGTAGTCGAACTCCTAAATCACTACTTTACCCAACAGCACTCTCAAATCGGTCATGTGATTTGATATCGTGGGAGTTCTTTCTTAGGAGATATGTAAAAGAAAAAAATATACGTCAATAAGGCAAGGACAATACAGTTCAAGAGGTAAATTATAAGGAATTCGGCACATTAACGGGACTCAACCTCAATTATGTCTTAGAGTAATTGAAGAAGTGGCACATAGGATAGATGTATGCCGATTTCGCCTATTTACTTTCACACATAATTTCCATATCAAAAAAGGATTACGATAATTCTTCAGAAACTTGTTTTTGTATTTACAATTAACGTCGAGGATTATGGTTGGACCACCCACCCTGGTGTCTCAGCAAGAACGCGTATAGACTTTATTTTTATATAAAAAAACTAATACCTGTTTTATATAATCCAATATTTCGCTGCCGGCAATGTGTTGATTCCTTAGCGAGACATGAACGTTAATATTTTCATTAATTATGTTTATTATATTATATTGTATTTCTTAAAGCGATTGTTATTTAAAATATGCTTATCTAAACACTCAACTCATCTTTAGATTCTTTTTAATCGTGATTTATATTTTCCTCGTTAATAATCTCGCCACACCGCTATAAAAATGTATAACAAAAAAAGTGAAAATAAAACACAACTTTGTTAGTACTCTTATTTTCACAACAAATCGAATTTTAGTAAAATTATAGCAACCATATCGAGTAAAACAGAAAAAATCGTGAAATACTAAATAACGTTGTTACTAATCAATTGCATTTAGAATATTTTAAAAAGAATTCACTTCTGAAAACAACAGAAAGTAAAATATTATAAAAATACAATGTAAATAGAAACTAAAAACTATTCCTATTTATTTACATTTAAAAATAACATTTGCTTTATATATTCAAAATCTTTGTACATTGAAAAAGACCTTTCAACACCTACGAACGTGATCGGCACATATTTAAATGATTCTAGTCTTATTTTTTGAAATGGAATATTGTTTTTAATAGCGGCATATATAGGTTGCTCCTAGTTTTTTCAATAATTATGCCCTCAGCCGCATTAATTTCATTTATAGCTTCGTCAATTATTTTGATTTGGCTGGACAACGAACTAAATTGTTGAAGCTTATCAATTGTATTAATGAGAAACGCATAATTTGCATTAACAAGCACCAATTAATCTTTGATTGAATGTAAATTTAAAAATTTATTTTATTGCCACAGGAAGAATTACATCGGGATACTTTTCTTCAAATAGTGTTACGCGCGTGATAATTTCGCAAAAATAATTCTGTTGTTAATGTTGGATTTCTTAACAATATATGTCACAATAATATGCATTAAAAAAATATGCATTTTCATCAAAATATGTTCTAACAAATCGATGCCCTTTTCCAGCAAATTCATAATTTCGTAAAGATATTTCATTTCTGCCATAATCCAGCTTAAGGAAAAAACATGCATTTGCATGAAACCCCTGTCCATGGTAATAACTGATTCAGGCATATTTACTTTGCCACCCAGTAGTGGATGTGCTGAATATATTTTTTTACTTAACGCTAGCAAAATTCAAACATTAAAAAAATCGGAAACTTGTTGGTTTCATGCCGTCTTCCATAATTCGAGGTCTCATCAGATCTCGTTATTCTGAGATCGTAAGAAGAATTCCTCAATAATTTTGAGACCAAAACTGGCGTTCTAAACCTATAATTCCATTTAATCTGAACCGATATGAACCGGTACATTTCAAGAGGCTTCGAAAAACATAGATAGAAAACACTTTTTAAAGTATTTTTTTTGATAACTTTTAAATGGCTCCTGACATTGAAAAACCATGTCAAAAAATGGCTTAAAAACTATTAATCCCCTCGTGAAATATCGTGGTCGAAAAAAATTATATTTTTCTAAACTCCGTTCAACCATTATTCATACAGTTTTCCAAAGCTAAAACATTGAATGTATGATTCTCGAGGATTTGACTCCCTCCACAGATCGTGTGAAACATGAAATATTTTGAATATATAATAAGTAAATGATGTGTTCAGATTTATATATAACTGTTATACATTTACATGATGTGAAATGAAAAATATTGATGTATAAAGTTTATATAAGAAAGTATAGAAGTTAAAAAGAAATATCTTTGGTAATTCTAATCTAATTGATCACTTTGCGAAAAAGAGTCAGCACATAAATAAAATTAAAGAGGTTTAAAAACGACAATTCCCAAAAATATGTACTAATTAAAAAAAAAAGCAGATTCATATTGAACTGGGTTGATTGTTACAGTTTTGAAAGCTCTAAGGCGTACTATACTTTTCTTTTCCATTCTGAATTGATTTTTGAGAGAGAGAGAGAGAGAGAGAGCAAACTAGCATTATAAACATAATATAGGACGGTTTTTATAGAGTGATACAACTTTGAGTTGACATCACTGCTTTATTTGACCACCCAGCTGATAGATGCTATTTGTTTAGTTTGCTTTGACATTTCATTATGGATCGACTTACACCAGAGCAATACTTGCAAATTGTGGAAATTTTTAATCAAAATAATGGTTCTGTTCATCAAACTTATCGTGCACTTCGTCCAATAAAAATTTTATTTTCCGATGAAGCCCATTTCTGGTGAATGGATACGTAAATAAACAGAATTGTCGCATTTGGTGTGAGGAGAATCCACAAGCTTTTGTCGAAACACTATTCCGTCCACAGAAAATTACTGTTTGGTAAACATTTATGTCATAAAATTTTCTATCCAATAAAGACCGTTTCATTGATATCAAAAATATATTATTATATTTTATTATGATTTAAACGTGTTTCACTCTATAAAAAACACCCTTTATATTAAAAATTTAAGTTTACTGTAGCTATTTTTATGGAAAATAGTAGGCGCTCACCTTCCACAAATCCCCATTTTGGTGCTGCCATCTTTATTTGCGCCATGTATTATATATTGTCAGCGGTCACCCTGGTCTAGACAATAAACTGTTATTATTGATCTCAGTGAAATTATTAAAGTATTAATAGAAATACTACACAAAATAATCTAATAATCCAAAAATTAGCTTTTGACTGTTTTGCTAAGATCGTGCTAAATCAAGAACACTGTTCGCAACTTGTTGGTTGAATTAAAAATTAAAGTTGTTCGTTTTAATAACAGCGAAACATGTAGATATAACTTTGCACTTTAACGGGGGTTTTCTCCGGAAAGGCTATCACACACTTTAAGTTATTGTTTGCTTTAAAAAAGTCTGTTTCAAAATTTTTGCGTGTTAAGAACTTATAAAAATGTACATACTCTGGATATCTATACAAAAACAACTTTTAAATAATATATATTTCATCAATATTGGTAACTCATGAGCTATCCTCTGCTTAAGGGCATCACAACGGGATCGATTTAACGGACCCAGGTGCATTGTCTCGACAATGGCCCTAGAAACCTAACCTCAATACTGGTGTAGCATAACATACCTAAAATTGTACCACATGAATATTTAACAGTGATTTTTTTCATAACAGTATGCTGTAGTCCAGTTGCACTAGTCTGCTAATGTGTACTACGATAGTTTCATTATATATAAGAAAAAAAAAATAATAATAACAAAGCCAATAACTCGTAAAAATATAGTCGTTCATGTGGAAACGAAAAAAAAAACTGTAAAATCGTTAGATCTGGCACCACTACCTGCTAGTTTGTGTTTACTGTTGTTTAAGAGGTTCAACTCTATTATTTTAAGAGCTTGAAAAAACGTGATTAAGTTTTGACCTTGAGAAATAAAAATAAATATAAAAATAAAAATTTGTGTGAATAACATCGAAATTGCGTAATAAACGAATTAGTTGAATATTATCGTTTATTACTGATTTACCTTTAATGACCAAAGCTTTAAACTGAGGGAACTAGCAGGCTAGTGAGCTGTTTGTGGCGCCGACTGGTCAAAAGTGCATATATATTGACAATTTATTTATTTAGTAAAGTTTTCATTAGGTGTGCCAGAAAAAAGTAAAGAAAAACTGCCAAAACATGCACACACGAACAACGGTCAATGTGAATTTTGAGAGGCCGAAACTATTTATTAAACATCAACAGCAAGAAATGAGTGGGGAGGTTAACACGTTGCTGAAATGGTGCCTTTCTTCATAATGTATGACTGTTTAGAATTCTAGTGAACTTTTGAGAATTTGGTTAAATATGATTTCAGCAGTTCGGAAAAAATTTTAAACAGTGCGTAAAATAATTATCGCATGCACCCATACATGTAGGCGTACACATATAAACGTACATACGAGGGCGCATCGAGAAGTCCGCGTTTGTATCAATAGAATAAGTATTAGTGTGAATATTTATTTCATTAATATTTATATTGATCATAATATATTTTCTATTCAGGCATTTAATATACAATATAATTCTTAGGACCTGCATTCTGGCTTTTATACGATGCATTCCTCCGCAGGTATAGAAAAGAGCAGAGGACACATGACGGGAGATGAGAACAGAGAGAGGGAGATTGAGAGAGAATGTTTTACTTATATTTAACTTCGCCGGCTTATAGGCCGGGACACATAGAATCCGTCATAAGTTATGCGTTGACTTTTTCAACTGACATTAACGAATTGACGGATAAGGTTGGCACAATGAGTACTTTATTAACAGATGGAAAATCACCTATTTTATACATTAATGTTTTTTTAATAAAATCTAATTCAAGTACAAATTTTCAGTGGAGTTAGACGATATTTTTGAGTTTCTTGTATTTGTTATTTTGCTTTACAAAGCCCGAACGTGTATTGAAAAAATAGATAGAGACTGTCAACGTACGTCAAAAGTTGCCCAACTTTGTACTTTGCGTTGACGGAGAAGTATTGTGTGTGATCAAGCTCATAAAAGAACGTATATTTTAACGTAGCTGTCAGTTGAAAAGAGCGACGGATAACGTATGACGGATTCTATGTGTGTCGGCCTTATGTGTTACAATATAACTGAAGGAAACGAATGCATTCGAGGATTTTGATAGTTACGAGGGTAGAACTTACGTCGATTGGCTTGGTAGATATTCTTGAAAAGTTTGCCGCACCATTGTGAGCAAACGTTGCACTTATTCTCCGAAAAGCTTTATTATGTCCTAGTGATCATTTAAAATTGAAATCATTAGCCATGTGACTTGCCTATGGCTTCCATAATATGTGTTATTTTTAATCTTCTATTGGCCAACACGAAATTGTGAATCTTTCATTTGTTTCTGCTGTAGAAATATCAATTGGAAATTCAGAGCACTCGGCTTGTAGCTTTTCTACGAAGTTAATAAATAACATATTTAGCATTGAAATTAAATGTGATGAGCTTTTTCCTCTTTCCCTAAACTTGCTGTCTAGGAAAAAATTCCAGCTAATAATTTCATGCTTAAATAAAACTTTCCTGATTGTGACAAATTTTTCCCGGGAGTTTAATTTGTTATATTCTTAGGTTTTAGTGGGCTAAAAAAATACTCGAATGATTTCATTCCAAAAAAGGCGATGGAACTAGCGATTCCATCGCGCTATTACTTCAGTACTCAATAAAGTTAATTTTTGAACTGCTCCTGAAAATATTGTATACGCGTATAATATTTTCAACAAATTTTTTTCGATTCTTAATATTTTTAGGCTTTTTCTGAATTTATATTCATTGAGAATTTAAGATAGAGGAAAAATTTGGGGAATAAAATCTTGTTGGCAACGAAAATTCCACTTATTCTTGTTTTTCTTTTCGAATTACGCAGACTAACGCAAGCTAATTAACACAATTCGCTCAATTTTTGGCAGGAGTCAACGAACCGGTTCAGTGTTATGCGATTTCAATTAAGAGGCGGGAATATCAAAAGGTGGACTACTTATTGAACTGTCCTCGTATTTATATGTGCTGTTTGTTATAATAATATTTTTGTGATTAAAGATTCTAAAAATTAATAGTGAGTCACGAAAAATTTCACAACTACATACAAACGATTAATTATCAGCAACACCTCGCAGTATATAAAAATTACTAATTTGGCAAAGAATATTCATTCGTACATGTTGTTAAAACTTAGAAAAGATGAAAATATAAATTGAAACTTTGTTAATGATGCTTAGCTTAGTAACAAAGAGTTATGAAACAGTTATTAACACTTGTAATGTTTGCGCCTTAACTGAAAGTTGTTTTTTGGTTATGAAGGAAGCTGAGCTGCGTGCGGCACTAAACTGTTCTCCACTGTATATCAATATATTTAAACAGAAACCTTTAAAACAGGGGACGGCAGATGCGACTACAATGTACCTCGTTATTGCAATATGAAATGAATCGTAACAATTATAAAAATTAATAAGGATTTCTGAAAATTTAGGTGGTTACGCGGGAGGACCATACTTTTCCGAATCTGAAAGTTGACAAACGAACACGACCTTGAGCTGCTTCAAAAATACAATTGTGAATTTATTTTCATCCTTGAAAATTCTATTAAGAACAACATCTCTATAGACTACATTTGACTAAACCCTTGAGCCGCTTTTTCCAGCTCTAGTCTCATTTAGAGCCTTTCCATCAAAGGCTTCACAAATTTTTCTTGTTTCCATAAATAATGAAATACTTCCTCCTCAAAAGTAATTTTTCTAAAAGGTACATATTGTTAAAAACGTTTTATATAAAAGTACTTTTTTCGAAAAAGTACCTTTTCTTTACAGTACTTTTTTCGAAAATATTTTTTTTGTGACTGTCGCAAAATCACCTTCTTAACGTAAATAACTTTTCTTAAAAGTTCACACAAGTACTTTTCCTAAAAACTAGTTTTTAGATTAACAATTTTCGAAAATTAGATATTTTTAAAGTACTTATTTAAAAAAAAATTTCTTAAAATTTAAATTTTAAGAGTTCTTAAAAGTTCTTTTTTTTAAGGGTACTAATAAAGTCCCATTATCAATAAGCACCATTACCAAAAGTACAAAAGTTTTCTATGTCAAAATGTACATTTTGAAATATTATATATAGGAAAGTTGTGTATTCAAAAGTACCATGTCACAAAAGCACCCATTCCAAAAATTTTTGTTTCAAAACAGAATATTAAAAATAGCTTAAAAAGTACTTGTTTTTGCTAAAATCCAAATCTTAAATGTATTTGCATTGTATGAACCATATAGAACCTTCAAACATATGGAACCGTTTTGCCGTATTTGCAGTTTTGTTCCGAACAAGCACACATTTTGTTATCAGAGAGATAACAAAATGTGTGCTTGTTCCTACAGCCTTTACTGATCCGTAGGAACTGAAAATGAATTCACATGTACTTTATCAGCAACGAAAAAGGTACCGAAAGCGGGTGCGATTTGATATAACGCTTACAATTTTCGAGACTATTATCAGATAAAGCTTTCTGCTAAGTTCAATAGCTTAGAAGCTGTACGGACTGCAAGAAAGCTAAAGAAATTCATTGAAATTAAAATAACTTAATATCAATTCTTTGCAACTTGTTTACATTTTATTTCTTCGGTCTCGTATTTTTGTCGGTTTGACATATTAAATTATTTCTGAGGCTAACAGGAACGTGTTACTTGGCAAAGGCAGTATTACTGCCTTCGCTATTACAAACATTAAAAATAATTTAAGTTCATGAGCGTTTGCCAATAAAGAAATCTCATTGTTTGAATTTGTTACGCAAGCGCGCAGCTTGCAAATATGATTTGGTTCAAAAGTTGAAGAACAAGCAACCGGTATTTGAAAGGAACACGTGGACATCACACCTATTTATTGTCAAGACTTTGTCCTGTATTGTGAAATTAAAATTCGTAATTAGTTATATTAATTAAATTAATTTAAGCTGTTGTTTTTCGTTCCGTTCGAAAAGTTTTGCCAGCAAATAAATTTATGAATAATAAATACAAAATGACAAGTTAATTTAAGAGTATGACAATTCATTAGGCCAATAAGTTTAGAATTAGTAATTCTGTGGAAATTTACTTCAATGCCAATTAATGGATTATTGTTTATTAAGTCATTTTTAATCTGTTGGCAAATAAAGGAAATTTTTATTCAAACGTTTAATCTATTGGCGAATAAAATTAATAATAGAATTTGTAATAGAAAGTATTAGCAAAACGATTTGGCTGTGCCATAAGAAAAATAGTATAAATAGCTGCTACACATACATATATAATTATGTTCCTCAAACTACATGCTAAATGGCGGAGGCTTGAACACGCCCATCAACCGATTTGATGGCAACATGGGAAGGAATTAATAATTTTTGTTTTGTAAAATATAAAAAACAATTTGCAATTTTGCATTAAATTTTAGTATTTCTAATATAAAATTTGATCTACTGAACTTAGTGGTTAACCGAATGTATATTTCAGACTGGGGCCGAAACTGGACATTATTCAATGGGGCCAAGTTCGGCAAAAGTGTGCAATTGTTGCTATTTTAAAATTCATTGATTTGAAATAAATCAAAATGTAACGATTCTCTGTTTAAGAAATGTGATATTTTTAATTATAAATATAATTGAATCAGTTTTTGTTGTGCTTTTTAACGGCTTCTGAAATTACAATTATATATTGTCATCGTTGTGTATTAATATTCGGCTCCTTTTACTTTTATACACACAAACGATAGTCAATTTGTTATTACATAATTATAAGCCAAAATAAATGATTGAATTAATGAAAATAAATATATAGTTTATGCTATAAACACAATTGGGACGAGCGGCGAACTTCGCACAGCACGACGAACTTTTCATCATGAATTCGTTGCTTAAAGTCGCCGCATGAGACACAATTAGAGAGAAAATAACAGCTGCTGCATAAATAAATAAAATATGGGAAAAAGATGAACAAAAACATACTACGTGTGACCATATTTGAATAACAAAAAAACATTAATATGAAAAGATAAAATAATAACGAAAATGAATCAAAACAATATTTTATATAATTAAGAATTGAAATTATGTGCTTTAAATGAAAACGAAAATATTTCTCAAAGCAAAAAGTTACTTTATTTGTTATACACTAAGAAATGTAAAAGAAAAATGGCCACACTGCCCCAATTTATTCGTCATTCGGCGGCGTAAGAAATAGAACTAAACCTATCGCAAAGTTCTTTGTGCACGACGTATTTCGTCCAATGAAACGATGAATATTCGTTACGAAAAGTTCGTCGTTCGTCCCAGTTGTGTTTATAGCATTCATTTAAAAACAATTGGTGTTTGACAAAGACCGAATATAATTTTCGTGAAACTCAACCCAAACGGAACATTCGGTCGGACGGACGTTAAGTTATTTACTTAGGAAAAATTTATTTACTTTTCTCAAAATTCAGAAAACAAGTTTATAACTTAAAAGCTTGAATTTAAAAACGCTTGAATTTCGCTCCTGTGTATCCATATGGATACACTCATCCTTGAGAGCGCCTTACGACTTCCACTTGATAATACTGGTTGATATTTTAACGGACAATGATTTTTTGAAGCCTTGGCTATTATCAGAATTAATTTCATTACATATACTTTTTTAATGTATTAAAAATATGGCAATTAAAAAAAACGTATTTCGTTTATTGTTTTTGCATCAAAAAACCATATTGTTGGTTTTTAAATTACACACACTTGCGGATAAATTAAAAAAAAAACAAGTAAATCCTAGATCAAGATAAACATTCGTTGTAATTACTTCAGTTATTATTATTTTTGTTTGGGGATTAATATAGTCACCAGGATTTTTTGAAAATTCTATATATCCATATGGATACAAACTTCAGTTGAGTATATAAAGTGTGAAGATATAACAAACTAAATCATGTTACTGTTGATGTACAGCATCCATGCAGACCTATTCTGGTAAGATAGAAGTCAATAACATAAAAGTACCAAGAAAAATGATAGATTATGAAATTGAAAAAACTCTTACGAAATTTATAGATTCAGATATTTCCGATAAATTAAAATATATTATAAAAAAGGAAGGTCGCGGAAGTTTAGGGTAAAATTTGTTAAAAACTGAATGTTGGATGTTGTTCCCGGGATCAATAATAGTAGAAATCAAAAAAAAAAAAAAAAAAAAAAAAATTGGAATTTTTCATCGACCCAGTAAAAACTTGTAGCGAAAGGGTTAAAAGATGAGTATGGCTGCCTCGGTAGGCTTCGATTAGACCAATATTACTCTGGTGCATAAAATGTTCATTTCTTAAAAACGATGACGAGTTGATGTTGATGGATTCTCATGCACATTCCCTGCCACAGCATCAATATTTTCCGGTGTAGACGCTGTGCAAGCACTCTCACGTCTTAGCGCATCAACAATGAAACCAGTTTCACGAGCATCAGCAATAAACTTGCGTATATCCGGCACTGTTGTTCCTTCTCTGCGACTATTTTCGTGGAGTTTCCGAAAAATTTTCTTTGTTTTCGAAGAAAACGTACTGAATTTTGTGCCCGAATAAAATGACACAAGATTGCCAGATTCGAAATAACCGGTGCTTCAAATTGAAACCGATAGATGGCACAACCTATCTAAGCCCTTTTTACATTAAATATCGGATCGTTTGGTACTTGGAAGACTTTCACACTCAAAGCAGAACATAAATTCGTTTTTTATTGTCTTATTATCCAGCCTTTTCTTGTAAGAAATGTAACAATTATTTGTAGTAGGACAGCTTGTCTTCTTTGACATTTTCCTTTTTTAAAACTTATTTTCTTTGACATTTGAAATGGATTTTTTTTAGATAAATACTGAATCAACAAAACAAACATTCAACTGTTTTAAAAAAGTGTTCTTCTGTGGTTCTCCGTGAAAATAGAATACAAAAGTGTGGTTTTGTCGCACAAATTGTAACAGAATGTGACCGCAAAATTATAAAAAAGTCTACGTTACTTTTGAACGACTTAATAAATTTGAATTTGTTGCAAATATTTTTATAACAAATAAATGATGCTTCTTATTGTTAAATAATTGCTAAAATATATTTTAGTGAAATGCAGCGTATTCATAAAATTTAAAATGAGATTGCCAAGTATGTTTGAATACATTTTCTTTCTAGGATTTCTTAGAATTTTTGTTTATAAATATGAACAAAAAATGTTTAAAAAATTAATATAAAGTTTTACAAATCTTCTTCGGAATATACTGTTATTTTAATGCTCCACGTTGAGTATTTTTTTTTTTATTAAAGAAGAGAGAGAGAGAGAGAATAGTTTTTTGCAGTACATGATAAGGCTGATTAATAAAATCTGTTAAAAATATATTTTTATATGAGGACCGTTCTTATTATCATATTTAACTTCCCGCTAGGAAATTTAACATTTTTAAAAAGCGGCAGATGATTGACTTTGCCTCGCTTTGAAAAAATCGAGTTGTCGTTAGAATGTTACTATGTCTACTTGCATGTATGTTTGTGTGTAAGTACGCAAGTTGTAAGAGAACTTTTAAGCTGCTTAACCGAATCGAACCAGACTGGTGAAACAAAGTGTACCATCAAACTTAGATTTTCTATAAATTTAAACCGATTCGAAACGGTAGATTTCAAGAAATCTCAAAATATTAGAGAAAAGCTTATTTTAAATGTTTGTGCTTGTTTTGGAATAGCTTTTAAACTGGATCAAATCGGTTAATCTGTTCGTGAGATACCATAAAAGAAAATTGGAAAAAATTTATTTACCCAAAGAACTTCAGAAATCCATGTATCTGATCAGTTAGTGTTCACGATTCTTCTATAGAACTCGAAGACTACATCAATCAACGCTTATCACATCCAAACCAGTTGATTTATTAAAAAGTTACTGCAGTTTGGAAATTAAAAAGTCGTGTTTTACTCGAAGAATAAAATAGCATAACAAACCATGTTACAATAGCATTGAGGCTCAAATTAGCGGGGAGTTACAGGGATGGCCTCTGGGGTCAACCGTTTTCGATATATTTTGTTTTTAATATTTGGCAAAATTCTGCCAAATATTTCATTGCTTGAGGTGTCAGCTTTGATAACATTTTCCCAGTTAGATGATCAATCCGCGAATATATTCAAACTTCCTGGTTTTATGGCACTGCAGTATTTTGAATAATATTTTCAAGTTTGTAGTAAATTTAGCATTCTATGTAATCGGATAGCATTCTATATAATCGGAGAACTCTTTCCCAAGTGGCTCCCCTTCTATTGTACAGCGCTGCCATATATATTTTTAAAAAATCTTCCAAGAAATTGGGTTTTTAATAAAAGTCTTCTTTAAAATGATATTTATTTTATTAAGCCCAAGATACAACCGACATTTTCACGACGTTGAAAATGTAGATGGCAAAGAATTTTCAATGTGAGTAAAATGCTATTATCACTGGCAAATCAAGTTGAATAGCAAACTTATTTTTATATATTTTTATTTACTTTGTTTGCTTATTACATGCAGATCATTTATGTAATGCACTCAATAGTTTCTTTAATAAACAGGCCGATTATTATCAATATTATTGTTGATGAGCTTTCCCGATAAGAAAAGGTTTCGTAAGTTAAAGAATAAATTATAAACCGTAGCTATTTTTATTTGTGCACAAATCGAGTAGAATCGTCCTAAAATATCAAATAGTAGCCTTGAAGATTATTTTCTTTTAGTTCCGATTCATGGAGGTTAATGTGAAAAAGAAAAGTGCTATTGATCGAATTTACATTTATTCTATAAAAATGTATATGAAATATCCAAAGTATAATTTTTCACATATTTTGGTTCTAAAAATAATATTAATCTTTTCTTATGACTGCACTCTTTTGACATCACAAACTGTAAATTATTTTATAGTCGTCGGGCTAAAAATGTTTTATACAGATTGAATTTTCCTTTGCGCTCGCAAAAAAGTATGGACTGCTTTAACAAACCAAAATGCAATGGAAAATTAAAAAAGCTTATTTCTTTCACAGCACATTTCAATTTAATTATTTTTATTTTAGAACAGCTGACTGCTCAAAGACAAAACAATGAACCTGCGTAAGCTTGCTTTATTGATTGGATCATAATTAGTAACATGCATTACTTTCGAGGTGAATTTGGAAATGTTTTTAAGAGATTTCTATAGAAATTTTCATGAATACGACAGCTACACACAATGCGTACGTTTGACAAATTCCTTGTAAATTAATCGCTTTAATTAGTTTTTGTTTCAGTTTCAGTTTCAGTTTGCGCTTTCACAAACATTTGCTGCCATATATGTATGTACATAGATATATGTTGCTGCAAACACAAAAGAAACCAACCATTATAATTGACTTTTCTGGTTGTTCACGGTTAATGATCTTGTGATTTTACATTAGGTTTCTCTGAATTGATTTCATCGTTTTTATTGCCTTTACATTGTTTAATTTTCTTGCGGTTTTAAAGTATAAATTTCTCGCTTAATGTTGATCTTATTGTTGAGGGTTTTATGGAAAACTTTTTGATAATTAATAATTAGTTTAAAAATAATATGTTTTTGTTATCAAAACCAAAGGCTCCTAAAATTGAAATATTTGTGAAATTAAGGCCTTATTCATATATTTATGCTTATAAGCTGCTTACAAAACAAATTTCGTATTGAAACTTCGCCATAAATATGTTTTTTGAATAAGGCCATTTTTGTTTACTCTTATTAATGAAGTTGTATGTATTTTGTGAGTGGACCAAGCGCCCAGAGAACGTCCCATACAAATGCAGTGCATCGTGCTGAAACTGTGAAAGGAGGGTATAGTGTTGAGAGGACAGATGAAGTCAGATTAGAGCATAGAGATTTTGTTTGCAATTATTTTTACTTTTTTATTTCGCCATTGAATTTTTTCGCTACATGTACCGGCGTGGGAGAGTGCTGTGTTCGGCTCTTTTTGTACATGACGACGTTAATCGCTGTCGGTATTGTTCAGCGACTCCGCCATTGAGATAAGCCGATAACAATTACCACAATCCCGCATTAATTCAGATCAGAAAAGTTCGATACCATATTAATATATTCATGACTAAGTGCGGATGCACTCGGGACCTAAGACATCGAAGTCTTGTGTCTTACTGCAACAGCCAAGCTCTTCTTTCGCATTTCACTACAGAGTAACCCCCAAAGGAAATGTACAATGATCGAAGCGCGTCGTACGTTGTCCGAACAGAATATCTGTTTTGTCGTTGAATGTTATCCATGGGTAATTTGGCAAAACAGACTGAATAAATGACAAATAATTTGAAGACAGCCAAAGTTTGGCATCCCTGTTGTAAGACTCTGTGCTACATGCACATACTTTCTGCCATATGTGCATCCTTCGTTGCCACCGCCAAATGTGTCTACCCATGCGTCGATATTGAAAATTATAGCCAAGAGTACACAATTTTGTTACTCAGCTAAACTTTGCCTGAGACTCTGCTCAAGTCATGCACATAGAAGACCGTATTTACCACTGTCGATCAACTTTCTGAAAATGCCCTTGCGCTCCGCTGCACACCAGATAAATAAATAAAATTCAAAACTTGTTAATAAAGCCAGTTTTTATGACTACTTATTTGTTAATTAATTTTATTTGGTTTTATGATCGATCACTGTATGCAGATTCATGAGATTGAATTTTTTTATTTCATCGAATTAATACGAACGGAATACTCAATAGCATTTAATAAAATGTTATTCCCCATAGTGAAATTGTTTTACTACGATAATTTCAATTTTAAATTAATACATTTTATTCTCCACAATTTTCTATCATAGCCGCTGGATATTATTTCGTTAAAATAAATTATACGGCGTTAATAAACTCTAGTAACTATTTAATTAAAGCTTGTTTTTGCATAGCGAGCAATAGTAATTGGTGGCGTTAATAATAATTAGAACACAAACTGCACAAAATTACTTTCAGGTATTAGTGGTATGTATAGTATTATATCACACATGTATGTGTGCATGGAGAACGTGCACATTTACACATGCAAGTTAACAGGGTGTTAAAATAAAAATCTTGATTTGGAAATGGTGATAATTTTCACAGATATAAACCGTTTCATGGAATTCCACCGTCGGCAACGGATTCTACTGACACGTGCGTGGCCACAAAACGTTAGAGCTGTACGGCTACTGAATGAATTAATTCAATTGAATCATTCAGTCAATTGAGCGAGGTGAATCTTTCATTCAATTGAGCGTTTTTAGCACAGTTGTTTCAGTTGATTCATTAGATCTGTCTCTTTCAGTAGCTCTTTTCAGTGATGTTTCAGTTTGTATGTCAAAATCCATACGAAAAAAATTAATTAATTCACATACTGTGTTAATGCATACAGGGATGTAGTGCTCTTTATTTATAGAGTTGCCAGTTACTGAAACAACTGAGCTATTGAATGAACTGAAACAACTGAATGAATTAATTCAGTAAAGTGAGCGGAGCTAAAAAGAGCGCTCACTCAAAAGAGCTGTTTTGTACAGCTCTACAAAACGTACATTTCTGTCTGACATTGTTTTGTAATTTCGGTTATTTGAATGAATAAATATTTTTTGTTTTACTCTCCAAACTACAAGTTCTTTTGTCACCAATTTCCATACCGGCAGAAAAAGCAACAGTTGATTGCTTTTGTTCAATCAACTTTGACGTATGAACAAGTGGCTCGAAACACTTACCAACATTAAAGTCTTCTCTTTTGCGCAAATAGTTTTAAACAAAATATTTGAATTAAAAGCTCGAATAAAGTGTTTTGATAATCGCCACAAAAAATCTATAGGTTTTTATTTTAACTGTTATTCTGTATTTTGAACAGGCGCCACAGGTTGACAACCTAAACAAAGACCGATATCGTTATTGAATTGTTTTGCTTCACTATTCGTAACGGCATTTAAATTTTATATCGGTTTCGGAAGCAGCTGTAATAACAATATGAGTTTAAAGTTTATTGTAGTTCAAACGCAGACACTCTGCCTCACCTCCGATGTCTCTAGATATCGTTATGTCACACAACTACAAATTTGTTTTTGTTTTAATTGGACTTGTGCCATAGTAATATCGTGGGCCAGACAGCTAAAGTTAAGATTTAATAATTTCCCCTTTATTCTGTAACTGTTTGTCAATATCAAAAATGTGCTACTTACGTACAATTTTAAGAACTTCTTGCCTTATTAAAACTCATTAAAATAGTCTGCCAAAAGGAGTTAATTGTTGTAAATAACGGGCACTTAAGCGTCCAATTGAAGATGTTCGGGTGTACGATTGAAAACGATTTACACACGAAAACGAGTTGAAAACGATATAAAGTGTGGTTTGTTTGTTCTAGTCCTTTTGTCACAATGCTCAAATTTGTTTTTAATAGTTATTTCCATAATGTTCTATAAATAACTTTTGAAAGTTTTGCTCTATTTATTATAAATTATTATATTTTAAAAGTTAGTAAGTCGAAACTGACTCAAGACTAACTGTCAAAAGCGGTCGGAATCCACCAGAAGTTTTGAAAAATATCGTCCTGAAGTGACGTTGACATAGAGTTACAGAATAAAGGGGATTGTTTATAAAAAAAAACTTCAGTATTTTTATTCAACTACAAACTTTCATATTGTTGATTTCAAAGGCGTCAATAGTAATTGAAATAAGTTAATTTGAATTCAAATAGCGGCAATTGAAATTCAGATCAGTCAGTTGTATCAGAATGCGTAAATTGTGTTTTAGAAAATAATAAATAACATTAATAAATTTTTTTTTATTATCTCCGAAAAAAGAAACAGCTGTTTGTGTTAAAAATATTTTTGCTGTATTTTTTTGTTTTACTTTTTTAATAATAAATAACTATTTTATTTTATTTCAAAAGCGGCAATAATTGAACAAAGAACGCTGATAAGACGACGTGCGGTATCGAAATTAGTGCTGATCCGTTCCGCTAGTGTGTCGATTATAAAAAAGGGTGTTTTTATAGAGACATTTGACATTGAAATGGAATAAAGCAAAGATCAATCTCTGAAATTGACATGAAATTTATTTTATTCGAAAGATAATCTTCTGTCGTTGTAATTTAAATACGACTTCTGCTATATTACTGCTACGACTGGCTCGGGCGTAGTTTAAACTGGGTGCTCAATCGTTTTAGGTTTATTGGCTTAGACTAGCGAGTTCACACATTCCCACAGATTATAGTCTAGCGGTTTCGAGGCCAATTCATGGGTCCGGGACGTGAAACCATGCGGTTACCAAACGTTTCCTTCAATAAACCAGCAGGGGCACGAGCTGTGTGAAGTAACCTTGTTAGTAAGCATGGCTCTGTAGCGGTCACCATTGACTGTACGGACCAATAATTCCACTAGCCCATAAAGCACACCAAACAGTTTGTATTCCGAAAAATTATCATCCTTATAAATTCGTCTTTTTTTTATTAATTGACGTTTCCATTTTAACAAAAGCGTGCTTCAACTCAAAATAAAACTTGAGTGATACGTATTTCGAGCAGAACCATAATTTGCAAAATAAATTTGGAAGCGTTGACCAGGCGTCAGTGAAATCAAACAAACATAAATCACTTGACAGCTGACAAAATGGCCATCACTTAAAACAGTGTTGCCAACTTAAATGTAGCAAGTATAAATTTTTTTAAAATTTAGTTATTCTCTTAACAACCCAGCATAGAATTATAAGGCTTGCTTATAACAGATTTATTATTTGAGTACAAATATAATTAAATAAAAGTAAAATATATTCATGTCGAACAATTTTGTTTGCTACAGTTTTAAAGAATTTCCAGGCTTTTCCTTTTGTAATTCTCTTTTTCGAGAGTTCGTGCATAATTGAAAAGGTTTTGTCATTTTCAAAATTAGCTGATGATTTAGTATAAGACCCAATGAAATGCATCACATAGACAAATTGGACCCCTAGCAAACATATAAATACTTTAATTAAAACTTGAATAAAAAAGTTACAAAATTTATCATCCAGCACAAGTCATTTAAATATATCTATACATGTTTTCTTTCTCTTTCCAGGTGAGTGTTGGCTTCAAATACATTCCGTCACTTATCCGCTGATATAAAAAAATAAAATAAAGTTCTGTGAGTAAAATATATTTTCAAAACACCATCATAAATGATTATCGATCGCTTATTATAATCTCTTTGTTAATATTTTATTTTGTATTTGTTGCATGTTTTATTAAAGTACTTGTTTGTACTCAGTTTTTTTCCACAAAAAGTTCAATATATTGTCAGTTACCACAATTTATGATCTTATTTTGCAGCCAATAATATTGTATTTTGTGGCTTTTGAGCCATGATGTTTTCTTTTATTTTAATGTCATTGTTGTTTTCTGTCTTTTATGGTAATTGGCGACCAACCGATTTCTTTCTTTTCTTTCTTTTCTTTCGAAAACAGGTAATTTCACTATGCACTTTGTTATAACAACTTGCGCAAAGCGAGTGAGATCGTATAAATCTAAGCAAAAGATATTAAACAGTTTCTGAGAAAGCTAAAGAAAAGTGAACAAGAAATTGTCGCCTGCTTTTAAATTGTGGGAATTTGAACATGAATAACGATTGGGGTATTCACACTGTGTGCTATTTAGTCATAATGTCATAATATTTAGACCGTTTTGAAAAGTTGTTGTTTTGCTGTATACAAAAAAGTCATAAAATTATAGCACACTTTCGGGTATCTCTAGAGCTATTTTATCATAAAATAGCTCTAGAGATCTGAGTGGAACGGCTGAAAATCTTTAGGTCAGACGACGATAGTATAGAGTAAGTTCGGGTAATGTGGTATAACTATTTTTGTTTTGGCTGTAACTTAAAGAGTTTTTATTAAAGTGTGGTAGATTTCCGTTTGTGAATTACTACAAGTGTTATCTTAATATTAAGAAAGTTGTGCAAATCTTTGGTAATCAAGCTTCAAATAAGCTTGAAAAATCCATCATTAAAAAATGTTCGGGTAATGTGGTATAGTATGGTCCGCTAATGTGGTATACCACATTAGACGACTTTATTTCAATATTTTGTTACAGCATTGCTTTTGTTGAAAAAAATTAAATTTTCATGCAATTTTAAAACATAAAAGACAAACTTAAAAAAACTTAAGAAAATAGGTTAAAGAGACCACTAACTGAGCCAAACTAATTCGCATTGTAGGCAGGGAATCCATGCTTTGCAACGATGTCTTCTTGATATGATTTATCACAATAGTTGCAGGGAGCGTCTTTAGCGGGTGGAATATCATAAATTTCTCAATGATCGGTACTATCATTTAAAAAAAAAAAGGCTTCGGACTGTTATTTGAAAACATGTCCACCATTGGACACCATTGGGTTTCCATTGGTTGGAAACCGCACGAGTGAAACCCCAGTATCTCGACTCCATATCCAGTAAATATTTTACTAGTTCTTCCGCCATTGATGCAGTTAAAGTTGGAGCACGGCCAAGCTTAGTTGAAAAAGGATACTCAATGGTGTTTTCGCTTCGTGTGGGGGACATTAAATGTCTCTGAAGCCAAAAAGAATTCCTATTTGGTACTCTCTTCCAGCTTCAATAGCTTTCTTCATATCATCCGCTGGCCAATTTCTAATTTCCCCTCTTTTGGGCATGATTATTGTGAATAGTATTACGTAGTATAGTATACCACTTTAGCCGCCCATGGGATTTTTAAAATAATAGTTAATTAAAAAAGACTAATTGAACATATAGTTTAATTGTAAGCTTTATTCTCTTAAAAAGTACTCACCTTTGACTTATAAATAACAAAATTAATATTTGAAGCAATCGTTTTTTTTTGCAAACAAAATCTTTAGCTGCATACAAAAAAATGTCAACTTTAACATCACGCGTCATTTTTGCAACTATTTTTTGTAAAGAAGATTAAAACATAAATACTCTCACGCACTCTTAGTTTGTTGAGAGCATGTAACTTTTAAGCTTGGTACCGACATTGTTATGCTCTTGGTTTTAGAAAAAATCGACTGTACCACGTTACCCAAACTTACTCCATGTTTGCCGCCGTTACTTAAGTATGATTCACGACTAAAAAACGGCTAAAAAATTATTTTTTTCTATATGCCTGTACATTAAATCACATTTTTATAACATGAAAAAAAATTAAAAGAGTGAAATCGCAAAAACTACATACATACAAGTGAAACATTTTTCTCGTTTAAATTACGTAGCTGGCAACCACTGAAGGGTTTTCCGCGGCGCCGCAAAAAAAATTATTCAGCTCATATCAAATGTGTTGTTATCTTATCAGCTGATCGATGTTTGAAATAGCATGCAAAGTCTGACGGGTCGTTCACAGTAATTATATTTTTCGTGCTATTATTTTATGACCTATGACTTTGTGATTACAGTGTGAAACGTTGAGGCATAAGGAAAAACGTTCAGTGGCTGCCAGCTACGAAAGTTAAACGATTTGAGCAATTCAGTTTTATTGATACGAATTTGAAGTAGAAGTATGAGAATCAATAATAAAATATGACGTCAGGCAAATTTCCTCTTCTCTTTTCGCACTTTGCTTATCTCGCCACTGCGGCTCCGAATATCTTATTTCAAAGCATCAGCTTAGGGTCTGCTCACGCAAACCCGGTCTTTCAAACGATACAGCCCAAGCTTCACCATTTTGTTGAAAAAATGCGATCCTTTTGTTCAGATTTTCAAACAGCCACTTCGGAAGATAGAAAATTTTCTCAATTAAAATCTTTGTCCAAGAGTGTAGAGTTCGACAGTTCGAATTTCCCAACATATCGATCACACATGCCACTATAGTGGCATGCCAGTTCGAAAAACTTAATGCACTCACCTTTTTTTTGTCTACCAACACACTGATATTTTTCACAATGACAGCTTTAGTGACAGCATATTTTGCGCGCGAGTGAAAATTTCAAAATGTATGCGATGTTAAAAATTTATTATAAATGTACAGGACTTCTGAGCTGCGCATGAAAAACGTAAGGTTCTAATTGTACTAAATTTTCTTCTATAACGAACTCTGGAACTCTGTTCACTAAACTAAAGCAAGTGTAAAATGGAGTCAACAAAATATTTTAATTATCCTTATATCGTTCCCAGACACTGTTATGGGATATGAACAATAAAATAAATTAATAAAAACGTATTTTTTTCGACGACATTTTGCAAACGAACTTGCAATGGCATGTGTAGACAGTAATTCAATGATAGCAGATTCGCCTATTTCGAACTTGTTTGTGGCCTATCTGTAATAACGCAAACAACAACATGCAGCCTTGTCATACTAAGCCAGCGATATGACTTCATTTCAATATTCTGTCAAGATCAAGACCATCCCGAGTCTTCGTGATTATTCGGGCATATGTTGTATAAAATATGTTTCATAACTGATCTCTCATACAATATTATATTTATTTTTATGAATAAAAACGTATACATTTAAATTTTTGTTGTTGTTGTAGACCATGCATTGAATTTTATATTTTTGACAAGTTCGTGCTTTTAAGATATACATGTAAACAAATGGAACCGTCATGACATAAAAGTACATATTGCTTTCGAAATTGGTACCGCTTAATCAAAGCTAAAAAATAATAACTATACAATTTAAGAGTTGCATAAAAAATTACACTGATGAAGTTAAGCAAAATATGTGACCTTCTCCGAGAAGAGCGTCCAACGTGTCAAAAAACGGGTGTCCCAACTGAAGGTGTGTTCAGAATGATAATGCGTTATGAAACTTTCAATGCGTTTTTATCACAACTTTACTCTTCACACACTAGGTCCCTTTTCTCGGAGAAGGTCACACATGTATAAGATTTCGGTCATAAATAAAGTTTACTTTTAAATTAAGAACTGCAAATAAAACCCACATAAATTTAACTAATCGTGCTTTATTAATTTATATATTTTTGGATATAAAAAAAAAACTCAGGGTTATTAACAACTGGTTAGATGATAACACTAAAAATTATCGGCTCTGAAACATACACGCTCAGAGCTGACCGGCACAATTGTTGTGCATACGTTATGGCCATGGCGAAGCATTACAACGAAATAAAAGTTTCAAAGAAATCAGAGTTTTATCTGAGTTTCATTTAACTTTCGAAACCACAAAAGGGATATCCTTTCATTTTTGCATATCAGTCAACTTTGTTTTTTTGATATAAGAACATAATAATTTTCAGACAAATTGAGGAAGATTTTTATTTATATTCAAGAAATTATGTATTAAAAATTAGTGCTCCTAAATCTTAGCAAAACATTTTGCCGTCTCCAAAATTATTATTAATATTATTATTAATATTATTATTATTATTATTATTATTATTATTATTATTATTATTATTATATATTCTTTTGCCTACTTGCATCACTTCAATCTTGTATTTCCTCGCTTTAAAACGATATACAAAAGCATACCAGACACATGCGAAGCAATCAAGTGTGCCTCCACGTTTAACAAACACATTTTCCGAGGAATATAACAAAAAATATGTGTGTAAAAACATGAACCTTAAAATGAATTTCAAAGAATGCAAAATTCCAAAGACAAGGCTTTGACAGAGATTTTCAATAATATCAAGGATTCGCAGAACGATGTCAAAGTGAATTATTGCTTTTGAAAATTAATTTATCTTGGAAACTGGTGAGGAGCAAAACTGATGTGGTTCCTTTGTGATTGAAAAGAATGAAAACAAAATACATAAAAACGTTCCTATTGAATTCGCAATATGAAACTTTCAGGAAGTCTTTATCTTCGTTTGCAGTGGCAACAAGAAGCAAAAGAACACGTGCAAATATAAAGAAGCGCCCCCAACAGTTCATGCCGAGCGTTTTAAGTAAGAAAGATACTAAAAACAGTGTGACCAGATTTTAAATTAAAATAAAACCAAGTCGCAATTGCAATAGAGCTAAAAATAGATAAAGAAGAAAACACTTAAATCCAAATCGTAGTTCTCTAACAGTATCTTTTCTGTATTTCCATATTTATGGCTCAGATAGTATTTAAGTAAATGTAAATGCTACTCATATTCACATATACATATCCATTAACTTTTATATATAATTTTAATATTGATTTTAAAACAATATATGGAAATTTATCAAAAAAAAAAGGGAAACTTAGAGTAGAATGCTTATAAAACTGTAGAACTTATTACCTACTTATAACGCAAAAACTGACAACAAAATATAAGAAATCAAATCTACAATTGAAAAAAGAATTAAAAAAAAAATAGATTTATTAGGTTTATTTAAGCAAAAGGTCTATTATATTTTATTTTTTATATAAAAATTATTCCAATATTTCGGCACTTCTTTGTGTAGCTTCTTCAGGGATATGTAATTTAGAAAAAAATGTTTTTTTAATACAACATATTCAAACAAAATGAAGAAATTTTAAATAAAGCAAAATTACTATTGTATACACAATATCTCTTATGTTTATTGCTTTATGAGTTCTACGAAGTACTCTCGTAAAGAAGCCCTCCCTTAAGAGTCAGCAGATCCAGCGGTGGAAGGTACTCAAACGGTCTCCAGATTTATATTCAGAAATAAATTCGTATAAGGGTTTTTATGTCTAGAAACGATTGACCTTGAGTTTATACAAAAGGCCTTAATAACTATGGTCCAAATAGTGAGAATTTAATAATAATCTTCTTAAATCCCCAGTGTGCAGCGTGGTAAATATAAATCATATGATGCATCAGCCGATGGTTATTGCTGATGGGTAGATACATCAAAAGTGTCTGTAATTTTACTAAAGCGGCCCATACATTTGCAATATAACTGTGCGTTATATCATATGGTACAATAATATTGCTAATATTTATGTCACATTTAACGGTGGCATAATATATTTGCAAACGACAAAGTGCTCTTGAAAAAACTGTAATCTAATGTGAAATGTATTGGCAACATTGTACAATATCTCTGTGCTACGCAAAAACCTCCCATATCAGTCATGTCGCTAGACATATTTTCACTCAAACGATAGTGTGGCAACACTTGCCATTTGCTTAACATTGGAATTGAAATATTTAGATATTAACTGTTTGCTTTCAATTAATAAAAAGTTTTGTAGCAAATTGAAGCGCTTAAAATGCATGCGTAAGGATATGTTTGGCTCGTAGGTTATGGCTACTTATATTGTGAGAAAGTCGTGCCGTATAATATATGAAAATATGTGCTACTTATTTTGCAATAAAGGCCAAAATGGACACAAAATTACGAATAATATAATGGATTTTCGGCTCACTTGGAGGCTACGCCATCAAGTTTTAATACATTTACACATTTTTTACTAATACAGACATACATACTTTTTACAATGATACGAACTTGCTTATAAATTTGCTTTCCAACTGAGTATTTAAATTTTCAGGCAAGCAAACAGCTGATGACATATTTAAGGAGCAAATTTGTAATTTTTCTTCTCCAATTTATTTTTTGTTTGGTTTATTGAAAATAGTAGTTAAACTGAAATAAGATTATTATAAAAACTAAATTAAAAAAGATATTTGCCAATAAAATAACACAATCAAATAGTGATGTGTTGCGGTTTATAAAATTATTCAGGAGCCATGAAGTTCTTTGAACCTTCTGTCATACCGACGAAACGATTTTCTTTATCCGGCATTTCCTTACGGCTCTCTATTCTCTGTTTTCTTCTATTATTATTTTTAATTTCTTCTAATACTGCCAATGAAGTAATCGATATCAGTTGTTTTCTCTTCGACGACATCTTGAAAATAAATTTGCTTAGAAATTGCGTGCCATCTACGTCACAGCTTTCGATTTTTGTTAATTTGGACAAATTTGAAAGCTGATCATGTAACCGCAACGTTAAGGTCAATATGGAAACACCGATGTGAACATTCGTGTACGTGTATAAGCATTACCATTGTGTCCTATATTTTATTAACAAAGTCTTGTGAAAAAAATCACCACAGTTCCATAATAGGTAAAATTAAAATATTTGCATGGAATTTATGCAGAAGAGTCAAAAAATTAATCTCAAAAAAAAATGTTTTAATAATGAAACGCTTTTATAAAAATAAAGCAGAAGTAAGATCAAGTTAATAACCGTCGACAACGACAATTTCATATAGAATAGCTGTTAGGGAGATCGATTATTCGACTTTTTCCAAAAACCGGTTTTCGAATAATTCGAAAAGAAGCATTTTGGGAAAAACCGGTTTTCGGTAAAAATTGTAGCAAAAAAACGGTTAACTGATTTTTTAAATAAAATAAACATAAATATAAAAACTAATTCCAAATAAAGTTTTTTTTTTATCAAAAACAAAGTATTCCAAAAAGTAACAAAACAAAAAGGGCTTAACGCTATTTAATAAGTCAGATTGTTTATTAATATACTAAAATATTAAAAAATGTACACAGAATTCGATTCCAATGTTGATTGCTCGTGACTATAATATATGTACATACATATATATTTTTATGAAGGAATATATGTATGTACATACATATATATATATCTATATACTTATGTATGTATATTCATAAGTATTTTAAAATGTAAAAATTGTATCATTTTACTAAGGTAACGAAATATATTCAAAATCAAGTAATTTAGAAAGTCTTAATTATTGATTGCATCTGTCAAAATAATCTCTTAAAAACAAGATGCAATTCAAATGTTTTGAAGTGTATCTATTTTTCTCTTTTGTTTTTATGAAACTGGACATTGAAATGACCGTTCACAAAGTGTGCTTGTTGGACTTATAGAAAATAAAGCATTAAGGAATTTTTCTAGTCTCTCAGATCTCTTATGACACTTGTCTAAATAAAAAAAATCTTCTATAATGTTTTCTCTACGTGTCTATAATTATTTTCGAAGAAAACTTTTCTTAATTGTGGTGCTTAACGCTTTTTTACTCTTTGTTTTGTTTTGATATTTTTCACAAAGCGTTCAGAGTTGCCATATGCACAGTTGCCACTAAGGTTAAATTGAACCAAAAATTGTTGTTTTTTTTACGTTTGGTTCGCTGGTTCATTTTTTTCTTTTATGTAAAGTAAACGATTATAATATAAATAAATTTTGAAAGTTTTATCATGCCTGTAAAAATATATTTATAAAAATTATTACTCTTCACATAAAGTAAAAGATTTGATTCGTTTACAACACTTGATAGTAATAGATTATTACCTACCCACAGTAGTAAATCAAAAAGCTATATTGGCAACACTGATCGATTGTTACTTTTGTTTACAAGTCAGAAATTTACAATTTGACTTCAGTGTAAAAAGTACTGTATTATGCTGGTATGCAAATAAAATTGAAAAAATTGGTTCTCCTTTTTTATTTTGGTTCTTTTTTTATGGATTTTGGTCCCGAGGAAAAAGTTAGAGTGGCAACCGTGGCCATATGTGTAAGTACTAAACGGTCTATGTTGCACTTAGAAAAATTTTCAAGAAATAGCATAACTACGATTAAAAAAAATTGGAAAAAAGTATACAGATTAAACAACCGGTTAACCGTGCTAAAAAACCGGGTTATTCGATATTCGAAATATGCTCTAAAAAAACCCGTTTTCAGTAAAACCAAAAAACCCGAGAAAACCGGGTCCAATAATAACCGTTCGATATCCCTAATAGCTGTGCATGAGTTAGTTAATAAGTTTGGTATGGCTTAGTTCCCATCAGCGATTTCTGGTACGTCGTATCGCATACAATTTCAGAATGTGTGTTACAACTTTTTGGATCTCACTCCCATTTGTAAGCTTGATTGAAAACAGGTTTTTGCTAATATATATATATATATATATATATATATATATATATATATATATGTATGTATGTATATGGAAATATTATATTTTGTTGTTTGGTTGTAGTTTTAATGAAGATAATCGAATTGCGTGCTACTGTAAAAATGACACAAATGAATTTCGCGTTAAGTTATAGAAGATAATCAACAAAAAAACTGCTTAAAAGCAATTTGAAATAATTTCAGAAGAGAAATTAGAGAAAACTAAGTTTTACTTATTCGCATTGTCGCTACACCAGTTGACAGTTGTCTTGTTCAACCTTTTCTTGGCTACGCTGATGACAACTTTTTATGTACAACAATCCCTCGTTGTGTTTGTAATATGAGAGCGTTGATAAGAGTTGTGCATGGCTGCAGCATATTTCTTTTGTTGCTATAATTTTCGATTGTTGAAATGTTTTATTTGTGTCGTAGCGCGGCCACCTTGTATATAATTCCACCATGGATTCGTAGTTGTTTTGAATGCACATCTGATTATATCACCCTGATGGCACGGGCTGCCAAACTTTTATTAATTGCATGTGCTTGTAATTGATCGCCTGCATATAGACGTGTATATCACTTAACAACATAACATTTTTATGTTTTAGGCATATAAATTGTGATACAGTTGTCGAAAGTAAATCTTAAATTAATGATAAATAATTATGTTTGACATTTCTAACCAATCAGGAGTATAACAGTGTTTGTTGTGGAATGAACGACACCTGCTAAATTTTTCCCTAGCAAGCTTTTTAGTTATAAACATGTCTCGCACGCGCGAAAAAATTGTTTATTTTATTAATTTTGTGTGAAAAACAATATGTATCGTTCATTGATTAAGTCGTGCAGAAAGTGCGGCTCATATGATTACATCACCGCACTTTGCCGTGTTTGTAATCAAAAACACTAAATATATTTTATATAAAACAAAATAATGAAATAAATTCAAAGAAACCAAGTTTTGCTTTTTAATAAAACATTAAACGCCTTTAACACTTTATCACATCTTACCGCAATTAATGGGAGTTGTTAAGATTGTGAAAACAGCATTTGCATTAACAGTGTCACCTCAAAAATATTATTGAGAGAAAAAAACAAGAAGCAAACATATTTTAACTAAAAAGTTGAATGATACTTATGGTGTTTTCTTTTCTGCACAAAAAATGTCACCTTGTTAAAAGGTGCATGCATAAAATATCTTGCCAACTCTGTAATAATGCAATTTGTTATTGCACTAGAACAAAACACAATTTGTGGAGAAATGTTAAAAAATGTAACATTTCATCCGCATCAGAAGAGGAGGATGAATCTAACAATTGACTAATTTTTAACTTTTATTAAACGCTTTAGAATCAAGGCACATCTATACTAGGTATACTCAATTTGCAACCCTGCAGAAAATATATGTAGTGGATTCGCCTTGATATGTATTTTGTTTGTGTAAAAAATTTTCCTTTGTCAAATGGACTTGACAAGTAAAACATAAGAAAAATGGCGATACAGAAGAAAAAACAACACAGACACCAACAGACGCTAAATGAGAAAAATGTAAAGTGTTTATTTCAAGGTGTTTATTTATAAAATGTTTGTACAGAAGTATGAAATTATTATTTACATATTCATTGCTGGATAGATTTGGTGCTTATAAGGGTAAGCTTTTGTAAATACATATAATAATATTCATATAAAAGTTCAATTTAATTAGTTCTGTCGGAGTTGATTCTGCAAGTTGACTAGACTAAGGTTCACATATTTCCTGCTCTTATGAAAGAATCGGACACAAATTTTGCATCTGCTTTTAATAATAATAAGCAAATGGACTATAAATTATATATATAAATAACTCTTGTTTTCTTAGCAATTTTCACAAAATTAATTTTTGTTTTTGAACTCTTCACAAATTTTCTTTTTGGCGCAAAGACTAAAAGGCAGATTTTGACAAGGGAGTTCAAGGCGAAGTAAGGCGAAAGCAGAAGATTTTGACAAACGAGTTCAAGGCGAATCAAGCGAATTGTATCAGCTGTTCGCCAGTTTGCATATTAAGGTCACCTAATATAGATGCGCCTTGCTTTAGAATTGTTAAAAATTTTCTTTTGTTTCTTTTCATAGACTATACAAATAATAAAAATTGGTTGCCAGACTGCCAGCTTATCGACCCGAAGCTTTATAGATTTTGATATATAACGACTTTTTTGAGCGCAATTTCAAAATTCCAAATCCTGTAAGATTTAATATCACTTAATGTCATGTTTTCTTATAGCTGCTATATAAAACAGTAAAGATATTAACTTTTAAAATGTAACTTTTTACTTAGTAATTCTAGGCGATTTCTTTCCAAATTTTTCTGGTAACACTATTAATAAACAAAAGTCAATTACTTTTCAGGGCACTATCAACACTGTCGATTTGTATGGGGCATAAAGTGCAATGCCTTTCGCCATAATTGAGGGAGATATTTTTTGAATCAAACACACTACCCTTTTATAGAGCAAAACATTTTCGAGAAACGAACACGAAATTACTCCTTTTACATGGAAATGTAGTATATTTTTGTAGGAAAGAAAACACCATTAAATAATACTGAACAAAAGTGTATAAAATGGACTTGGAGAGAAAATTATTGATATTAACACTAATACAACAATTTCAAAGTTAGTCTGTGTTCGGACCACCAAAGTCTTTATTTTTAAATTCTTATTGTCGGTGTTCAGACAATGAAAGTCTTATTATTGACGACATGTATGTTATGCTTGGTTGTGTGTATGAATCAGTAAATCATAGAGTGGGCACTTTTCTTTTTCCCTCATCATTCTCGCCTAAATACTAGCGATCTTAAAAATAAAACTTTCATGGGCTGAACACAGACACAGACGGTGTTTTGACAACGGATTCTGGCAGAAAACACACATCAAATATACGCTTCGCAAGTTCACAGTGAAGTCTTATATTAGACGGAGTGAGAGCATCCTTCTTTTGACTTGGTAGCGCGAATCATCGGCACATGAAAGTATGCAATCTTGGCATCAGAGCTGCAGGGTATGTTCAGCAAGTTTGTAAAAAATATTAGGGCGAATATTTTTGTGTAACACATAAAACACCCCTAAAACAAGTTAAGACGGGCATAAAATAGCATGCCAAAAAAAATCTGGCCATAAAATTTTGCTAAAGATTGACAAAGACAACTGGGCTCTGCAATTAACTTGTACTCCAGAAATCATTATTCATGGACTAATTCCATATCTATTCAAAATCAGTGTTCGTTTCTAGATTAATCTTTTTCTCTCTTCGGATCTACAAATAAGTTAAATCTTTACACATGACAACACTGGAGAGATGTACAGTTAAAAAAATTAGGTAGCAACACTTGGTATGAGAAGATGTTACCATCTTGTTAGATCCCGCTCTATGCAACAAACAAAATAGTTCCATAACCGAAGGAGTTGTAGTTTGTGTAAATTAACGGCTCTCGTAAAAAATTATAGCAACAAAACACCTTGAAATGTTGCACACGTACACAACTATAAACAACACTCACATATACAATCACAACGATGAATTCTTGTACACAAGAAGTTGACATGAATGTAGCCAAGTCATGGTTTAGCAAGCAACCGTCCAACTCGCTCATTCGCTCATATTTGATAAAAGTCAATGACAAATAAATGCTGATTTATGTACCAACTTTCTTTTTGACAGTCAGCTGTTACTATTAAACATGTTTGGTTCGGTCTATAATGTAACCATGAACCGATTTATAATCGAAAAACGCTTGCAGATGATTGAATTATCAAAATTCTTCTTCACCGAAGAAGTTTTTGGTTGAATGGACATGTGAAGAAGCAAACTTGCCTAATTCGGTGTAAAGAGTAGGTATTGCAAGAATTGGTAATGAATTCCGCAAAATCCACGGTTTGTTGTGATTTATGAGGCGGTGCTGTTATTGGGCCGTACTTTTTAAAAGACTTCGAGCGCTGCCATGCGATGATTACAAAAATTACTTTTCTAAAGAGAAAAAAAACCCGAAGTTGGATTTGGCTGACGGTGCTACCACCTGCTTGTCGCACAGCACGCGAAACAATGTCCCGATTGAGAGAAGAATGCAGTGAACAGTTAGTTTATCTCTTTTTGAAGAGTTTATTCGTTACATTTCGGGCTGTTTGTTGGAGAGAACTTGCCGAAATGGGACCCATTTGAGGCGTAGCCGCGGTTAACGTCTACATACATGAAATCATCTTTAAACATTGAAATATATTGATCTTTCTATCGACTCAAATAACGATTTCATACATTTCTCTAAATGTATTTTAACAAAAAAAAAATTAATAAAAGATCCACTGTATTGTTTTTATATAAAAAAAATGTTATAAATTCTTTATTTGTATACAATATTTCGCTACCAGTGTGTAGCTTCTTCAGGGATATTTTCAACAACAATGTTTACTAAAATTAATTTTTTTATATAAAAACAATACAGTGGATCTTTTGCTCAAAAAGAATAAAAGAATAATAAAAAAAAATAAAAATCAATAAGATCGAAGAAATAAAAGAACAAAAAAAAAAATAAAATAATAATAGTAATAAAAATAAAAAAATCATTCTTTATAATCCATTGGCTTTAATCACAGTTTTTTTTCTTGTTTAGTACGGGCAGATGAACTAGTTGGACCCAAGTCTACCCTGTACAGTTGTGGCCTGATTCGATATTGCATTCAATGGAATTCCAAAAGTTTTATTATAAAAAAAACCATAAATTAATCAGCCTCATTTGAGTGAAATTATGTAAAATTTAGATCGTGTAAAAGTGAAATTATGTAAAATATGTGTGGCATAAATTATGAGATCGTTGAACGCATTTTATTACCACTTTCCTTCATGAAGTTTAACGTCTGTGTGCAAAACTCTTCTAATTGTATTCTCAATCAAAACAGTCAAACAAAAGCGCCGTTAGTTAAGTTACCGAAAGATTCAGCGAAAATCAGTGCGCTCGAGTCAAATGAATATGAATGAGTTTAAGCTAAATTTAGCTATTTTTTGATTAAATTAAGTCAAAATTTACAACTTTTAAAATACCAACACTAAACCAATTATGGATTTGTAAGTATATAGAAATACTCCTACAGACATGGAAATATAAAATTTAAAAAATTAAGGTTATATTTTCTAAATTATTATGTCAATGCGAAACTAGCAAATTATAATACGAGTAACAAACAACATCGAGAAGCTGTTACATATTCTACATCTGCTTCTACTCGTATGCTTTACGAATAACATTATGAATAACATTATTTCATTATTATGAATAACATTATATAAATATTATTTTTTTGTTTTTATGTAAAAAGTCTACGCCAAGTGAAAACGTTTAATAAGATCTGTCTGTCATTGACACATACATCAATTCATTAGCACACCTTTTTTAAACTCTCTTGAGGGAGAGAAAATGTGTTAAGCTTTCAGTTTAGCTTCGTATTCGTTCTTTAATTTTAACAGTTGATATTTTCTGTGTTCGGCCTACCGTTGGATTCATGTAGAGAGCACGCAGCTGACAGAATCGTAACTTTAGAAAAGTGAAATATTTTCCGACGAGTTTTATTTGTGTGAAATACACTGGAATCGCTAAATGGTTCGATAATGCGGTTCCGTTACTAAAAAGAAAGAAAAAAATGTATCGCCGTTACTGATATTCACTTTTGTAAATACACATATTAAATACACAAAAAAAACCTTTGGTTTATACAAACACCCCTATCACGAACAACTATTTCCATGGATAAATTCCCCAAGTTTCGGATTTTCTATTGTGAATATTTCCCATAACAAAGTTTTTGAGAGCGAATTCATAAACAGCAAATATGGCATCGCCAACATTAATTCCCCTTAATTATTGCACAAAAGAAACTCAGAGAAGGTGTTACTAAAAACAAATCGGCTGTGCGGCGTGGAGATGTGCGGGGAATCCTGCATAAGCTAAAGACTTCCAGAAGGAGAAGAAAGATGATGTTTTAATATTAATTTTTAAACAAAATTTTGTATATATTAATATGTATATAGGCTAATTGTTTTAACTTAGTTAAAATCTCAGAAAGACATGATGATAAATATTCCTAGGCAGAACAGCTGTTCTGCTCTGCTGTGTAAGTTGAATAAAACTGATGTTGACTTCCTTTGTGCCTAGGAATATTTATCATCATGTCTTTCTGAGATTTTAACTAAGTTAGAACAATTAGCCTATAAAAATATTAATATAGCAAAATAAAAATGTTCAAAAAAATGAAATCACATTAAATTTTATATATATTCCATTTTGCACACGTATTAAAGGCGCTAAAAATTAAATCACAAGAGAAAATTTTGCTCCCAAGCAATTCACAATAGGACTTTTAATCACAAAATATTCACGATACCGATTTGTTTGGTGATGGCAATATTTTTTTCTATACAAGTCATTCCCATAATGGGCGCGATAGGGTTCAATAAATAGACTTAGAAAATTTTTAAAATAACTTGCATTTTAGTGCTTTAAGTGTTAATATTAAAATCCAAGTGAAATAATTTTTAATATACAAAATTAAACTGTAGCGTTCTTATCTATAAATAATATCGTATAATTAATTTTTTTTTATTAAAGAGACGCACAGTGAACGGTCCCCATAGTAAAAGTGGAAAAAAATCTAAGGAGTTATGGTAGCTTAATGAAATTTTTCGCACATACTCTTTTGGTCTACTATTTTCGAAAATTATTTAAAATGAAATACCAAAAATTCCCCCCTTTCAGTAATTGTTATTTTTTTGAATGTTAATTTGTCATTTCACATACAAAATAATATAGCGTGATAGTATGAATAGAACTAATTATTTAGGGTTGCCGTATACCTTTTTTAACATAACATTATTTTTAACTTTTTAGTATTTTTTTTTCCATCATTACAAGTGCCAAAATTAGACTTCACTTTATCAACTGTTAATCCCGCCTCAGATCGAAATTTATCTTGAATTTGTTTTTTTTCTTTTAATATACAGTGTTTTCTTATCATTCCTAACTTGCCCAGTCTTAGAAGAAAATCGACACGCAGTGTGTAACATGCTCTCAAAGCATCTAAGCAAACAATGTAAAGGTGGAATTCCACATCTATAATGGTCTTCGTTGGGAGAATAAGTAATGCGAAGTTTGTTCATATCCTTAGGTTTAGCTTGGCATATAAAGCACTTCGGTCCCGACTCTTTGGCAGTTCTTGCTTAAGTACGTATTTGTATCAATAAAGGGTTGGTTTCACATGGCGTCCAAATATGTGAGAATAAATTTTATATGTGTTAGAGTCATCCTACTTGGTATTTTTTGGTTTCAAGCATCATACATTATCAAACATTAAATATATCAAGTGATAATTTTAACAAAAATGTAAAATATGGATGAGTTTTAAAATCATTATATCTCAAAAGTTGGCATAGAAAAGACCTAAACCTTCTTATACATATTTTAGTATATATATTTGAAAATAAGATTATTGATTCATAAAAGTCGTTTTGTGATGTGCAAAGTTTTTCGGGTCCAATGAAGCTGACTATTTTTTTTTGTTTAAGTACATATTTTGGCTAATCTCTTCACATTTTTTCTTACAGTGTTGCTAAAAATATTTGAATTTTAGGACTTTTTCATTGTTCCTGCTACATTCCTAAATAAAACAAATATAATTGCAAGCATTTTTATTGAAAAATGAATTTATTATATGCATTTTTCGAAAATGCATATAATGATTCCATGATTCCAAACCACCTCTGGAATCATGAGAGTGCCAGCTTTCATCTGATACGACTCTGAGACGGTAAGATATTATTAACATATAAAATTGGCATATATAAGGTGAAAAAAAAATTAATATTTAAAAAACAACGACGAAAAATGTTATGAATATAAAATAATTTTTTGTGAAAAAACAAAATGTATTTTAAACTCTTGCGAAGTTAGCGATTGCACAAAGTCTTGTTTTAAAAATTATTTATGATGACATTCTCAAGTCACAAAAAGTAATGCGTGCGAAGTTTTAGTTTCTATTTTATTGTTCAATTTACAAGCTCTGTGTAATGGGTGATTTTTAAGAGCTTTAAAATTTGTAAAAAAAAGTATAAAATTAAAGCAAAAGTATGAAATAGTTATTTGAGTCGATAGAAAGTCCATATAATTAAATTTTTAAATACGATATCTTTTAGATGTTGACTGCGGCAACGGCACAAATAGATCATATCGGACGGTATCCCAGAATAAACTCTTTAATATTGGCTTTTAGTGCGAGCTTGTCCCTACAGACATGAGCTCTAAGATGAAATGAATTGTTCCGCCATTGTTTCACGGGTTCTGTGGCATGTGACACTGTCTTGTTCAACCCACATATCAGTCAAGTGCAGCTCTTGGGTAAAAAAATGTCTAGTCATCGCGTAGTAGCACTCGCCATTCACAGTAACGTTCTTGCGTTCATAATCTTTGAAGAAGTGCGTTCAGTGCATTTATCGGGATGCATAGTCAGTTCTTGCATGCTCCTGGGTGTTATTCACTTCAACTACGGCAATTTCATTTGTTCGCATTTTTTTAGCCAGAAACCAGCCTTTTCCCTGAGCACAATTTTCCGCCCGATGCAGTTCCTTAGCCGATACTGAAATTTGACGATAAGAATCAATCATCTGTAAGCGTTGTTCGTTCCGAAATTCCGAAAAATGGTTATAATGTGGACATCTCACTCGAAAACAGCTGACCTGCCAAAAACAATGTCGCCAACAAGAAATTGGCTAAACATCACTGTCTGCTTATGACATACACTGAAGATTGAAAATATTGCACGCAAATGCATTTGAAAAGAAAACAATTTTCGTGGAGAGATTATTGTTCTATAGCCCATTTAATTAAAACCAGATCTTAAGTTATTAATTTGAAATTCACGTGAGCATTTTTGTCATGATGAAATAGTTCATATATTTAAACTCTTTTAATAACATTTCACATGAAAAGCAACAAAAGTTAAAAACGTAAAACAAATTTTTTTTAGTGTAAGAAAATCTTGTAACCACAAAAAATTGATAAGTAAATAAATATTTTCGCAGCAACAATGAAATGGCTAAATAAAAAGTGTAACACAGAGGAGTTCCATTATTTATTTTAAAATTTCTCTTGAGTCTCGAGTCCAGCAGTAATTATTCGCTTTTCTTTGTTTCAGTTCTTTGTTTCTTCCGTGTTATTGTTTTAATAAATAATGGAATTTGTCATGCGATACTTGTAATCAGCAGTTTTATTTGCAAATCATATTTTTAATTATATATTTAAGAAAACATTATCTCTATGACGTCTCACCTTCATCCTTTGAATTATCACGAGATTGAAGAAAAGTAGGTTCACTGCTTGTGTTAAAAGAAATAGAGTAGAAAAGAAAGCAAAATGTACAGTGATGAACTGCTTCATCTGTAATGTGGGCGCGATAATAAAGTCTAGTCAGATGGCCGTAGTTACAAACAAAAAATGTTCAGGGAATTGTCTTAATATTTATATTTATTATGACAGAAGAACGCATGAGAATTATGTGTGAAAGAAAACATCGACCAAATCGCCGCCACGGCATCGGTGGCGTATCTCTATTCGATGGTTCTTATTTTCATTTTAGAAATATCACGTTTGAAAAAATTTCACGACGTTGTTTTCTTAATGTCAAGAGCTGATAACTTTTTGGAATCTATCGCAAAAGCAGCTAAAAAGTTATTAAAAATACATTTGAAAAATATGTTAATATTTTCTCCTGGGATCTTCCCAAATCTGCCGGTACGAATCACTTCCAGTTCAAAAGTTTGGCTCGATTCGGTCAAGTTGTACAAAAGCGGGTCACAAACTTACATACATACAGAATTAGTGACCCCATCTCACAAATAGTCAGAGAAGCTTCTTTATTGTTGAGGTTTTAAGTATGAGATTATTTTTCATTCGAGCATTAGATTTGAGGCACATCGACGCGCAATACAATATTTTGGAAAATAGCACCCAAAGTTTGAATATTTAAACCAAAATGAAAGTCTCTACTCAATTGACAATTTTATGTTGATTTGCAAAAGTTCAATGCGAAAAACGCTGGACTAAATGGATTGCAATTTTAAATTGATTTGAAGGGGAAAAAGACATATTTAAATCACCAAGGGGTTGTCAAACTGCACTCTCTCTCTCTCTCTCTCAGTTATGCCAAATATAAATATGGCAGAACTGCCATTCAGCGTTATTACCGAATAACGCCCCTTATAATCAATACCTGGCAGACATGTGCCCTAAGTCTCTACGACGGAAAGTTACAGTCAGCCATCTGCGATGTTGCGAGAACATATTTGTCATGGGGGATCAAAAGTTGATGTTTCATTCCAGCCAGATCTTTTATAAATCCAGATGTTCAAGCATAAAATATATTTCTCTTCAATCGTTAGATTTTCCTATTGAATTGCAGCAAGATTTTCGTATTGTCTCATTGCATTCGAGTGTGTTTTTATAAACAATATTTTTGCAAACTTTCCTATCAAATTATTTGTTGCATAAATAAAATGTATCCGACATGTTATTAAACAAACTGTTGATGCATTTGTAGCAAATCATCAAATATAAATGGGATTTTTCAAATAATAAAAAAAAGAACAGCATAACACGCTTGAATAATTTCAACAAATAAAAAACAGTGGCGCGAATTCAGGAAATTATGACAAAAATTATTCGCATGTAACTTTTGAAGCGTTAGACGATTTGCAAGTGCGGATTAGTTCCAAACGTTTGGTGACATTCGGGTAAATATTTGCCCAAGAACGACTTCTACTCGTTAAAACAGGAGCTATTTGTCTAAGGACATCGATGTTTCCGTGTTCAACTTAAAGACTTCGCTCAAACTCTAAACTCCGTTTTTGAGTCATCCAAACACTAAAGAACAAATTCCAATAGATGTGACTAAAATACTCGTCAGCACTTGCCTCAATTGACGGTTCTTTGCTGTGCAGTTCGTATTAATGGGCAGCACTTTACTGGTACGTGATGAATGATGTTGTCTAAAACTCTGCTTCCCATGCAGAACTTATCCGAAACATGTCGACAAATTAACGGCGATAATTATCTCTGGAGTGAATCTATCAAATAAATGTATGATCTCACAAAGCCACCCTTTCTTATGATACCAGAGCTTCATATCGCTGTTCAGCTCCCGAAAGTATTATTTTTTCCCTCTCCAGGGGAAAATTCATGTATTGATCTTTACAAACAGTCGGCTACCCTCATAGACGTCCATCAGCTGTTTAAGTAGCGACCATACTTTTCAAATAAATAGCGCCTACAAAATCTGTGCGAAAATACTTCTAAAAGAGGTGCCAGACCTCTCAGACTTCTGAGTCTAAGATCCCGTCATCATGAACTAATCGAGATCAGAAAAACTCGATACCATATTCAGGACTGAGTGCGAAGTCGAAGACAGGATCTTAGACTTCTTAGTCTGCGAGGTCTGGCACATCTTTTAAAAGTATTTTCGAATAGATAATAATAATTTGTGTCCATATTTCAATGGCGAAGGCATTGGCCGCTTAAAATTACCGATAGCGATGAACACCGTCATATACTAAAACAGCAGAATACAGCACCCTCTTTTGCCTCCATCTGTCCTCTCAAAATTATCCCCTACTTTCTAGTTCCATCACAGTTTACTGTTTATATAGGGGTCATCTAATAGTCGCAATAAAAAAAATTAAAAAAAACCAGCTACTGAGGAAGTAACGCAATTCGTTTCACGATACTCCAGGTGTGCACGTGCACACTCAGACTTGTAACTGCTGGTTGACTATCACCCTCCCGAAAGGCCATTCATCTTTAGGGCATAGTGGATCCCTTGGCAACTGCGTTACCTTACTGGTCAAGCCTCGGGACCAAATTAGGTTTATAACTTTCTACTGAATTTAGCTCAGTATACCACCAAGCTTTTGTTTTCGAACCCACCTCTTTTAATTGTTCTTATGTTAACCTGTTATACATACATGCAAGTTTTAAGGGTCATCAGTAAAGGTCATGGTTTGGGAAACTTGAGAAATCTTGTTCAGATTATGGTATTAGAATTTTCTTCTTATTTTATTACGCATATGCACGGCCGTTACACTGTGGACTTAGAGACTGGGAATTCTTATGAGTAACTAGTCATAGGTCTTGATTTGGAAACGATGTGTTAATCTCTTCCTCGATCTGCACTGCAACAAGGTGTACATTATCCACGAGTTGCTTATCGTAGCTCCGGAAGCATGATAACTACCACAATACTGATCCTGTACAATAATTGTGAATGATTTAAAAATAAATTACAAAAAAAAAATTCTCCAACGTCACTTATATTCACCACTGTGAATTGATTGGGAGCAAACTCAAATTCACTCTCTAAACGAATTGTTATCGTGAATATTTTAGAATTAAAAGTTTCTATTGTGAATTGTTTGGTGTAGTGTAGTGGTGGTGATTTGTGTAAAAGGAAAATATACTAATTTTGAAGAAACTTTAAGCTTTTATCAGTATCTTGTAGTGCTGGAATAGGAGATGAAATCCCGAAAGATATTGCAGCGAAGACATGCACGTGTCAGGTTGTGTATTTTAATAGCAAATGCGAGATCTTCTCGCATCGAAAAAATCACTATACAAATGCTTGTTGTGTTATATATTGCAGGGTAATCCATGTTGATTTTCATAATCTGATAGAAGTATAAACATATAAAAAATGTATTCTGGCTCCTGCTGTGTTTCACAGGGTGATGTCAATTATTTCTATGCGAGAAGCTCTCAAATCAGTTACAGAAACGAAGTAGTGGTTTACTCAAGACTGCCACGGTTATTGAACCCGAATCATTATTATTCCTTTCGTAATTAAACAAAAAGAGTTGGCACGACAACGAGTCAGCAAAACGTCTTTTAGGTAAAATGTTTAATAATTATTTCAAATAAGTGAAATATTTTTATGCAAAGCGCATCTTCTAACGCGAAGAATCGTATCGATTATGGCCAATGAAAACATGGTCTGTCTGCAATTTCCCATGTTTCCCAATGTGCCTGAGAAAAGTGAGTTTCATGTCATCGTGATCATTAAAAGTGGAAAACACCTTTATTTGGGTAAAAAATTACGCGAAATAATTTATGCTGAGCCAGCGTGTCACACAATTCACTTCATGAGAATCGTCTAAGTAGGGCAATGGACAAGTATTTATTATCACATCTTCTAATGTCATCCCACTGTGCAGTGAGTGTCATTACTATTGTATTGCACTTATGCTTTGAGCGAAAGAAAATTTCTCTTGTGTGTAAACGTCATGTTACAACGAAAGCAGTACCTGAAAACATTTTATTCTTTTCGTAACCGGTTTCAAGTTTTTATCTTAAGCAAAATGCATTTATAACGACAACAAGTGCGGGGGGATGTTTGGAGCAGATATTTACATCAAAGACGAAAGCCCGATCAATAATTTTGTTAAAAAGATTTCTTATTATGTGAGTCGGTGAATGTGTTTTTAGCAAAAAATAAAAACGATTTTTCAATTTTCTCTAAATACAGGCATGGATGGATGGATGGCAAGAAATATCTGTAACGAAAACTAAAATGCAATAAAGTTACTTGGATTTTCGTTTAGTTTAACCACAATGAAGAAAAATTAATGGAAAATGTACAAAATGTATTAAATCTTGCAACATGCAACGAAGCAACAAAATAGTTGGATGGATAGATGGATGCTTGGATGGCTGGTAACATGGTTGAATGGATGGTTTGTTCGCTGGTGTTTGCGTACAATCAAACTGTAATCTAGGTCAAATGATTTGAAAAAGAAATTTATATAAAAATTAGACATATTGGATTAATCAAGTTCATTAAGTATTATAATGAAAATGAAATTGTCAAATATATTGTTGTAGGATTGTTTCCAAACTATCGGCTGTTAAAATACCCTATTGACGTTTGAATGTGGCAGCTTTTTGTCAATCATGTTAGACTGAGAGAAGTTATGTTACGAGAATAGTGACGGTCAGTTGACCTATCACGTAGCAGTCATTGCTGATGGAAATATCCATCAGGTCGTAAAACGAAATATACATATATAATATTTTATGAAGGCCACAGCTAAAACATTGATGGACATATTCGTTTACGTGTGATTTTGCATCCATATCGAACTTGTCGAGATTATTATCCATAAAACATATATGAATTCCAAGTTAAATACATAAATATTATTCCCAGTTGATGGTTATATCGGTCACTGATAACTGGATACTCTTGGTCGATTTATTGGTCACTGCTGACTACTCAATGCTAACTTAACCAAATTTGATGAATTAAAAATTATGTATTCGATTCTTTGTATTGAATTCGTACTCAATATTCTCTATCTCTGATTTACTCTCTCATAATCAGTGTTTTTGATGCGGCCTGATGAATATTTTTATAAAAAAGAAAAGCAAGACTAACACTTTCAGATACTTATACTTGCCTCGGTCGCCGTTGGGTCTGACGCTAACTATTTTCACTTGATTGTGCTAAACAACTTTAACGCCATCATAAGTGTTTCTAACAGAGAAGTAACGATTATTATTGTATAATAATAGAATCTATTTTAAATTGTATTCAAATATTTCTTTTTTGCTTTGAACCACACCCAAATATTAAAAATATCGAAAAATAGTCAACTTAAATTAAAAATGTCTAAAAGAGTAAACGATGATGGAAATCAGCATCACTACTGCCAGATATATGTTCGATAATACATAACATTTCTCCAAAACTATTTGTCGTAGAGCATTATTTTATTTTTTTTTTATCAAAGAATTTGCATGAAATTTTGTGACGAAAATAAAATTCAGTTCTCAAACATACTGAGATTTTACTCTGAATCAGAAGTGTCACAAAGAAGCTGGGGAAGAAGTGGATGACGACGTTCTCTCTGAAAGCGTCAGTACTATCGTTGAAAGATTTCGGCATAGCGGTTGGCTCATGTCATGCGGTTTTTATGAAAAATTAGGCGGAAATATTGCTCAGAAATTGTGAATCATGCCTCCAGCGTCATGTTAACCAGATGTTATCACCGATATGAAGTGACCCATGAAAGTATATCGTTCAGAGAAATGGACATCAAAATTTCTCCGAGGATTGTAAAAAACTCAGGCGAAGATGTGTTACTTCTAAGGGCGACTACTTTAAAGGCCTCAAATTGGAAAGTGATGATAATTATTTTTTTTTATACAAATTAAAATTCATTCCTCGTATAAAGGAAAAGTCATAGAATGACAATTTTATCCAAATGAAACCCATGGCAGACTAGCGTTGCCACCTCTCAGCCACCGCGGCAACCAGAGAATGCCACGAAATACCAAACGGCGGCAACTGTTTCCATTTAACGTTGCAGGGCACACACAATAAAAGTGAGTCACTCAAAAGATCTTTCGTAGAATAATATTTTTTAACACTTAATTTAATAAAAATCTATAAGAATCCTTGTATTTCACATTTGACAACCGAAACGAACAACGATGGCGGTTGGAAACCGTGATGTATTTTGAATTAGAATTAAATATTTAATAAGACACGTTAAATCATGTTAAGCTTGAAGTATTCCCAGTTTTAATAATAACAGCAGCAAACGTTTCAGAAAACTTGTCCCACAGCATGTGCGATGTAATTCATTGTATGGAGTCTGTATTTAATGTTTTTTATTCCTTCATTTGTCTACATGAATTACAATTGTCTTTCGCTGGATAATGCGTACAACGAAAAGTGCGTTGAACTATAATATCATGCTTTGGAGGCACAATGAAAGCTCTTAATATTAATCTCGACATACTCGTTGGGCACTTTCGTGGAGTAACATAAAATTATTACAGATTTCATTAAGGAGGTAACAATTAGAAGTAAAAATATGTCTGCTGCTCAAAGCAGTAACAAATACTTGTGGTATTGAAGTTATAAGTCATTCACACAGCAATCAATTGATGTGTGTGAATCAGGGCTGCAAAAATTTTACTCTTTTTTTGGTACAGTTACGCTGTACCAACTGTTAGCTCAGTTGGTACAATATACGAACTTTTTCAGTTTTTTGCACTTTGTTTTCTTACAAAAATTTGCAAGAAAAAGAAACATTTTAGTATGACGTAAAAAGTTTTGTTGCCAATTAAAAAAAATTTGTAGAAATGACATGAAGAAAAATAATCAAACGGCAGCACGGGGAGTTAGCATCGATTTGATGCAGTTCCCGTATACGTTTTCTTGATAAAATTTGAGACAATTAGAAACTGTTATCACCTTCAACTAAGGCACCTAACAAGTGGTAATAAATAAAAATGCACATCAGTAGTTAGATGATGAAAGTGTAGCGGCTTTCGAAAACAGCTGTTCTGCTCTTGAGCTTTGGAATATTTATCATGTCTCTCCCAATTAAAAATACTTCTAAGAATTACTCCAAAAATTTAAATATAATTTGTATTTAAATTTTTACTGTCAAAGAAAACTAGATTGACAGGGCTGATAAAATGAATTTTGGTATCAAACTTTATTTTATTAACCTGTTATAAATCAGAAATAATATAATATAGAAAAATTAAATTTCAAACTGAAATATGTAGGAAACTTGTGCTGCAGTTAACAGAGCTGCGTTAATCACTTAATAGTTGGCGTAGAATTTCATTGAATATATTTGGGAGCTGAAATCCAGGCATTCGAGAGAACAGAAACCTGAAATATTCAAAATCAATTATAATTTTTAATTTAATTCATTGGTGGCACGGTTCCGATAAGAAAGTATAGAAAATTGTCGACCTTAAAGCCCTTCCGGGTAACTTCTCGCTAATTCAAATTGCAAGACTATCGTCACCTGGTGTTTGTGCTATTTGTCAAGTCAACCGATTCTCACGTGATAAGCGGTGATGGATGTAGTTTTCAATTGCTATGAAAGAATCGCGAAGGCTAACGGATCAGTATATAATTTTGGAGTTTAAAAAAATTAAAATTAAAAATTGTTTCGCTCGTTTCACGATTTGCGGTGATCACGCGGCTTTAAAATTTTAATAGTTGACTAGTTTATGGAATCGATCGTTGAAGCAGTTGAAAAGTTATTCTAACAGAAAAATACTTTGCAAAATGAAGTTTTTCGAAATATTTTGAAATCTATCGGTTGGAGTCGGCTCAAATTCATAGGAATTCTATGTTCAGGAATGCTCTTCAGAATGCTTAAGAAGCTTAAAAGTTGTAAGCGGATCACATACTTATATACACACTCGCATGTTCAGACACAGCGACTGCCTCTCAGGAATGCTTCTTAGGACCTCAACTCAATTTTAATTTGGAAGTTAATGTAATCACACTTCCTAAAAACGAGAACTGAAACAAGCGTTTGAATAGAATTCCATTGCCTGATAGCGCATTAATGAATAATATTCTTTGCCGACCCTGGTTGTCAACTGTTCCAATATTTAATTTTAATTTTTATCGATTTAAATGACTAGTAAAATTACTAAAATTCATTTATTTTGTTATTCAATAACTTTATTAAATATTGCAAATAAAACAGAAACCTTTTAACCATCAACGCCGTGATCATCATAAATTTGGATTTCTCTTTCGTGTACTTCGCTGCGCTTCAATATGAGGAGGCGACATTCTTATCCATTAAAATGCAATTTATTGCACATCATTGTTTACTTATACGGGCATCATCACAACTCACACACACAGTGCACTTACACATGGTATTAAAAATATATAATAAAATAAAATAAAATAAGCACTACAATAACGTAAAAGAAATTACATTAAAAATATAACAAAAATAAACAAAATCAAGAATAATAATCTAGAACAAACTTTTTTATTTTAAACGTACTCACACATGCCCAAACAAAAACACACCAACGCACTTACCCACTCACACACACGGACACTAGATAAATGAGGGAAACAACTTGCAAAATAACTACCAACAAACTGTTTACAAAAATGAGTAGAATGTAAAATGCCAGGAGTTTTTGTTTCTGGTGATGATGATTTTCTTGTTATTGTTGTTGTTGCTGTTGCTGCTGCTGCTGCTGTTGTTGCCTTTATCTTGGCACACATATTTGCTGGATGAGCATCAGCATGTGAGCATAATGAAATTCCTTTAATAATGTTGGCTTCTAGGAGTGCAAAGAAAGAGAACAACAAGAAAATAAAAATACGAAACCAAATTAGACACAAATCTACGATGGAAACAACGCAGCCTCATGCAATTCTGTACGTGCATAAACATGGACATGATGCATACATTTCGCTGTACATGTCGGATGCACAGAAAAGCAAACACAACCAGAAATATGCCCAGGGGTAACTGGCAGGAGTATAAAAGCACTCTAAAAGGCCTCATCCAGTGGGCGTCAGGGCTTTAAATTGCATTTTTACTCATAACAGATGGTCTACATGTCATTGGGAATTAAAAAAAAAGAACAGCGGGTCAACCCGGATCAAGGTCTTTCATAGGATCTTCAGAAACCTGTATTTTTGAAAGGCAGGTTAACATGCTGGAATGACTCATTACAAAACTTCTTTAAATGTAATTGAAAATTACATTAATTAATTTGAAAATTACATTAATTAATTTGAAGCTATATCGAATAAATAATAATTGACATATTAAATTAAATTTATTATTCACGATAAGAAAATAATGCAATACGAAAGAAAATGCAACATATTTAACTTCAGAATGTTATTAAAACGGGATTGAACAAAATTCGAATATTCATGAAAAACAATGAAAATTTGTTTAATTCTAAATTGGAAAATTGTACATACATTCGAACAAAAATGATAAATTGTGTTCCAATATTCGAATAGTTTTTATTCGAATCGCAGCTCTACTTAAAAAAAATTAGATGTATTTGAAAATTATTTTAAGAATATTTTGCATAAAAATTTTCTTTTTAAATAAAGAGTGTTTTCATAGAGTGATACAAGCTTAAATCATAAAACATAGTAATATATTTTTGATATCAATGAAACGGTCTTTATTGGACAGAAAATTTTATGACATTAATGTTTAAATATGATTTCGGCCATGTGGCCGCCACGGCTAGCGCGCACAAGGCGCAATCTGGAACACCAATTTTCACAAACAGTAACATTCCGACCATCATCGTTTATGAAGACTTATGGGCCAATGACTCCGCCAGCCCATAAGACACACTAAACAGTAATTTTCTGTGGGTGTAATGGGCTTCATCGGAAAATAAAATTTTGAATGGACGAGGTGCACGATAAGTTTGACGAACAGAACCATTATTTTGATTAAAAATGTCAAAGTAAACTTAACAAAAAGCAACTATCAGCTGTTCAATGGGTGGTCAAATAAAGCAGTGATGCTAACTCAAAGTTGTATCACTCTGTAAAAAACACCCTATATTATGAATACAATGATTGGAAAATATATGAAATACGTGGAATAGAATGGAATAAAAACATCTAATAGACTTGGCTTGAAATTTTTAGTTTGGAATATAAATCTCGGCTAAATTTGTGCAGTGAGTTGTGTGTTGATCACTTGTTTCAGTGAAACATTTTAAACTTTGCTCAATTTTATAGACAATTAAGTGTTAATTGAGCAATTAAATAATTAAAATTGTAAAACTCAATTAAGGTGTATGAGTAAACACCGTACTAAATTGAGAAGTACACGTTTGTTGTTGCCGACAAACAGAAAATTTTAACATTTAACTTCTAACTAGTAAATGAAAAAAATTATATCGAAGATCGGAAATAAAAATTTTGAGAAGGATAAAAAAAATTTATATTAATAAAATATAGAATGACAAATTAAGAAAATAAAAAATTTTGAGTTAAAAATAAGGTCGAATAAATACACAAAATTAATTGGAAAATAAAAATAAAAATAAAAACGGGTGATTATTTCAGCTCATCTTTGTCACTTTGATATTTTGTAGGCTTCTTAATTACTTGATTAGAAGTGAACAATGATGTCTCTAATTCTCTAAGAGAGTGTGAGTAAAAAGTTTCCAGATGATTCTGGCATGACCTTAACAAAATGCGTTTAGGAACTGTATGTGTGTGTGTGAGCGGTTCAACCGAAGTAAACCAAACTATGGGCTCTGAAGAGAATTCCAGAACATAGATTTCTTTTGAGTTTGAACCGACTCGAACTGGTAAATTTAAGGACATCTCAAAAAAAAAACTTCAAAAAAGCATTCTTCAGTGCCATTTTAATAACTTTCCAACCGATCAATTCCGCAAACTAATGAGCTCCTTAAATGTACAAATCGCATCGATCTGCGCAAACCGGGTCAAAACCGGTAATCCGCTCTTGAGAAAAAATTAAAAAAATTGGGTTTTAGAAAAATTATGAAATTATATATCTGATCAGTTAGTGTTTTCAATTGATATATAGTAACCGAAAACTACATCCGTCACTACTTATCACGTGTGAATCGGTTGATTTGAAAATTCGAATAACAGTGTTTTAGCTCGAAGAGCTCAACAGCACAGAACAGCATGAAAACCAAGTTGCGATTGGCTTGCAATTGAAATGGGCGGGAAGTTACAGCGATGGTCTTTAGAGTCAACCGTTTTTCATATTTTTTTAAACTAATTCTGGTTTTCAGAATATTCCACTCATTTTATAAGAATTTTTTACGGTTATCTTTCTAATACAAGGCGCATTAATCGGATATTAATAGAATTAATGGACCATAACCTGTACAACCATCTATTTAGAAGACTAGCAAAAATAGAATATGAGTACAATGAAGCAGAGTTTAGTGAGTCTTCTGAAAGGACTGAGTTTTGAACGCCTTTTGCTTAAGCGCCAGTTTGCCAACACGCCTACCCACACACCAACACATTAAATAAGCACTAAAGTATGAAGTAAATATGAAGATACTTCTGTGCCTGAAGTTAGGCTGCACCACAACGTGAGAGATATAAATTAATATGTGTAAGTAATTGCTGTTGGTAAAAGAAGTGCGGGCGTGTGTAGGGGTGTTTTACAGAAGAGACGACAATATTTTTATACGGTTGGATATTTTATTTATAATACTTTTTCTGGATGTTTTTAAGCATCCTTCTTTTTTATTTATAAAAAGTTTTTAATTATTATGCTACTTAACATGAGTATTAAACTTAGACTTTGTTTTAAAGTAGTATTAAATATATTATTACACCATTTCCTGTTATTTATAAAGATTTTTTAAAAATTAATACTACTGTCCAGAGGTATTATGGAACTGTTATAGTTTATATATTTTATCCATAGTTCGGGTGGATTTATAGGTTGGAGTAGAAATGATTTGAAGGTGTATAAAATGCTTTTTTTCAAAGTGTATTTGTTTTTGTTGGCAATTTGGTCCCAGTAAACTTTGGAATCGGGTTAAAGTCTACTGATGATTTGGTATAACAGCCGACTCATGGAAATAATACAACGGCGTATTAAAATATATTTAACATGGTATTAAATAACTTATTTTCGGACTCATGCCTGAAGCGAGTTCAGGAATCGAATAAAAACCCGTATGACTGCATGTGGGTGTGTAACCCCTCTTATGACTTTCGAGCCGCATGATAGAATCGAACCAAATGGTTCGCAATTTTAAAGAAACTGGTACCGGTTCGAACCAGTAGCTTTTGAGAAAACCTAAAAAAAACTAAAATATATTTATTTTCACAAGTATTTTTTGGGATTAAAATTTTAACCACTCTTCCGGTAGATTCCACTAACTAGATTTGAATATTGAAAAATCACTTTAATCGCCGCTTCAATATCGGCCGATCGGTTCGTGAAATATCGTAAACGAAAAAGAAATTAGGAAAAAATGGCCAACTAGTGCTCTCGATTTTTTTTAGGACTGGAAGACTGCTTATCACGAAGAATTAGTCGATTTACTCAGAAGTTATTGCAGTTTGAATATCGAAATAATAGTGTTTCAGCTCGAAGAGCTCAAGAGTATAGAATAGCATAAAAGCCAGGGTGCGATAGCTTTGCTGTTAAAATTAGCGTGAAGCTTCAGGAGAGGTTTTTAGGATCAACCGGTTTCCATAACTTCTTTAAATGGACTGGCACTCAGGGCATAAAGCCTGATCGCGAATTGTTGCCGGAATTATAAAAGCAGTGGATGATGTTGCGAGGACAGACGAAGAAACACGAGAAGATAGAAAATTTCTTGCAGCCAATTTCTTTTTATCTCCTCGGCATGCCTCCGACCGATATCTACTTTCTAGAGCGCCCTTCAAAGTCGTCTGAGCTTATAATTTCTTTACTAACTTTGTCGCCGAGATACCGCCAAAAATGTGCGAAAAAGGTAGAGGCGGATATTTAATTGACAATTGAGGTTCAACCACTAAAATGAAGTTTCAATTATTAAAAGAAGTTTTATCGACATCAACTTCATTTTACATTTTTGAAAATAAAAAATTGCTAACCCGGTATTTGATCAAGTTACAACATCAATAATATTTTTTAAAATTGTAATTGAACAGAATGAAGGGGAATTAGGTTTTGTAAAATTTGAAGTCATAATCCTTCGAATGGTTCAAAAGGTATAAATTTATTGTTGTTGTTTTTATTCTCGTCCTCGTTTGAATCAACTCCCAAGAAGATTTTGCATATGCCGGTTGTTTTTCTTTGGCTTCACTAGAACTCAGAATTAATTAATTGACCGAACAATTTTATTCATGTCTGGCAAGCTGTGCCGTCTTTTTGGAAATAAATGTCGTTGATGTTGAGCTGATAACCCTAAAGGCGGCTCCTTGCTTCTTCCGAAGGAAATGAAGCCTGATGTATACGCAAAGAGTAAATTTTAATCGATTTAATGGTGATTCGTCAACGGCGTTATCGTTTAAGCAGAAAGGAGCTTCATATCGGAGTAAAATCCTCTGATAAAAATGCTCGATGAACTTTCCGTAAAGATATATTTTCTCAAAATAAATTCTCACTATTTGAAAGTGTTTTTCTGAGCTTTACTTAATGTGGATTATATTTACAAAAATTAATTTGGGTAGATGCAATGCAGCTCTGAGTGGGTCGCGATCAAGCCTAGTTGGCAATTATTTTCGTAGTAACTAGTCCGGTTCTGTGAACCGATATTTTGTAAATTTCCTTTCAAAATTTTTCAAATACGGTCTACAGTAAATTTGGCAACAGTGTAAAGTGCTTCAAGCAATGAAACATTTTGTTTCTTGAATTTCGCAAAGAGATAATTTCAAATGAATTTTATTCTAAATGTTGATGAAAAAGTGTGGTTAAAATACAAGTGCATGCTGGTGAGTGAGTGAGTGAGTGTACGAACGAATAAGTGTTACTGTTTTGCAGAAATTCATGTACTTATCCGTACGTATGCGCATAATTAGTAGTTGCTTATTATATTCACGTGTACTTTAGAATTTCAGGAGGTACACTCAGGAAGTAATACCACAATAATACAATTATTGCGAGTGGAAATAATTCTGTACCTTAAAAATGAGTATTTGAAAATGTTGTAGCTAAAGGGTTTTGAAACGTATTTTAAGGAAAGTTGAGTGGTTTAATGGCATTTTTGTAAGCAGCCTTGTGATGGTTGCCGCAATCATGATGAAATTGATAAAATGTGGCAACGCTTGCTTGTAACACTGGAGTAGTTTTTTCCCATACGAATACGAATAGATCGACCGTAATAAGAGGCTACATGTTTTCTGCATTGGATTTGCACAAATTAATTTTTATAATGGATCTCTTCATATGCGTTTTCATCATCCCACTGATTTCACACAAAACACTGTGAGAAATCTTTGAAGATATTTGTAACGAAATCAAAGAGTCAATAGATCTGTTTTGGAAAAACGTGTATTGCATAATATTTCGGATATTTAGGAAGAAAGAAGACACTAAAAATTTCCCGGAAAGAATTAAAATGCTGACCCTGGTTACATTCATAATATTTGACGAGAGAGAATTTCTTCTTTCCATGTCATTCTGAAATGAAAAACTATGTCTGATATATTCCTTCGTTTGATTACGTTATCTGATCCGTATATAAGTAGAATAGATTATATTGTTTTAGTTTTTCAGCCTTTGATTATTTTATATTTAAAATAATAATATCGAGTCTCAAGCTCGATATTATTATTTTACATATAGAATAGATTATGTAATTAATGAATTGGAATGAATTTGTTTATTCTGATACGTGGGCGGAGGGCTGGTCATAAATGAGTAAAATTTGGAATAAATATGTCGGTTATTTTAGAAAGTGTATGAATTGCACAGTTCAAGTCGTTTGTGGATAGGAAAAATTATTTGAATTGTATGGAAGATGAACAATGGGCGCAGCTGAAATTAGTGAACTTTGTCATGCATCTCTTGTTTACTTAGGAATCTGTATGGCTTTTGATTCGATAGGAAAAAAATGGATTTGGATTTTATGGGCGGACGGTGGGCGAGACCCAATTGAACCAATACATTGCTCGGTGTAAATCTTCAATAATAAATAATTTTTGTTAAATATATTTTTGAAATTTGGGAAACAAGAATTAGCACGATTAAAATTGAAGTGAGGAGCGTCTTTTATAGAGATATACAACTCTAAGTTGGCAACACTTTAAATAGTGGCACGAAAAGAATGACTAGTGTGAACAACTAATGAATATATATGTATAAACTGAAATATATACATATGTGTAAATTAATATAAATATGTATAAACTAATATATATATATATATATATATATATATATATATATATCGGGTGCTTTTTATAGTGATACAACTTTGAGTTGGCATCACTGCTTTAAAAAAGCTGATAGTTGCTTTTCGTTTAGTTTGCTTTGAAATTTCATTATGGATTGACTTACTCCAGAGCAACGCGTGTAAATTGTGGAAATTTTTAGTCAAAATAATGGTTCTGTTCGTCTTATCGTGCACCTCGTCCATTTTTTGGCGTACAAAATCGTCCTTCAGAGCTGCTAATTCGAAGAACAATAGATCGTTTTCGGACCACATTTACTGTTAGGCTGATGGTGCATCCCGTGAGACGCCGAAAAGTGCGCTCTGAAGAATCTATAGCCGCTGTCCAATAAAGCATTGAAGATGATCGTAATCAATCAATTCGTCGCCGTTCTCAGCAACTGGGGTTGTGTCCTTCGACTTTATGGAAGATTTTACGCAAAGATCTAGGCTTAAAAGCTTTCAAGATTCAACTTTTGCAGGAATTAAAGCCAAACGACCATCGTATGCTCCTCCAGTTCGCCAATGGCTGAAGCACAAATTGATATTGATTTTGAATTTCCATTCAAAATTTTATTTTCCGATGAAGCCTATTTTTGATTGAATGGGTGCGTAAATAAGCAGAATTGTCGCATTTGGAGTGAGGAGAATTTATAAGCTGTTGTCGAAACACCATTACATCCATAGAAAATTACTGTTTGGTGCGCTTTATGGGCTGGCGGAGTCATTGGCCCATTAGTCTTCAAAAACGATGATGCTCAGAATGTTACTGTCAATGGTGAACGGTATAGGAACATGATTCGAAGTTTTTTCGTACCTCAATTAGCTGGCATTAATCTTGCTGATATGTGGTTCCAACAGGGCGGAACCACCTGCCACACAGCGGGCGCTACAATTGATTTACTCAAGGAAACTTTTGACGAAAAAATAATTTCACGAAATGGCTCAATTAATTGACCCCCAAGATCGTGTGATTTAAACCCTATTGGATTATTTTCTTGGGGTTATGTAAAATCACTTGTGTACGTCGATAAACCACAAACAATTGAACACCTGGAAATCAACATGAGTTATCGCCGAGATACGGCCGCAAATGCTGCGAAATGTTTGTGCCTTGTACGCGGCAGCCGTTGCGGCCACATGGCCGAAATCATATTTAAACATTAATGTCATACAATTTTCTATCCAATAAAGGCCGTTTCATTAATATCAAAAATATATTACTATGTTTTATTATGGTTTAAACATGTACCACTGTATATATTCACTTGTATGTTTGTTCGCTAGATTGAATCTAAGTCTGTGTTTGTATTGTGTTGCCACGCATTTCCTTGATATTAAAAATCATATAAGTTATACTCCAAACTGTACTATTACAAGGTTTTTTGTGTGGTTCATGTTCTTATCTTTTCAAAATGTGTAAGTTTTTTTACACCCTCTCGAAGCACATTAAACAGTCTCATTGAGGAAATCGAGCTAAAAAAGCTTGAGACAATGATAAACCAAAATACAAGTGTTGTTGTACAAAAAGCGTGGGAGCGCTAATATTCTTATATCGAGCGCACTACAGTTTTTTTTCTCACTACAGTTTTTTTCTTGTATTTTGGTCCTTTATTATTTTAAGCTGATTTTAAACTTTTTAGTTCGATTTTCCGAAAAAGCGTTTAATATTTTCAAACCACATTTATTCTATGTTTTCTGTAAAAACAAAATCGGTGTACGGAACACTAAATCAATTTTTCGAACAGTGCACTTAAATAAAACAGCAGCACTGTGTGGGCCAAATGTAATAATCCCAGATAAAAAATGTCGTCACCGGCATTAAAAATAAATAAATAATTTTATAAAATGTCAAACAAACACGTCTGTACATGTGCGAGTTTAAATATTGAGATTTATTGCCAGAATCTCATTATTATTCCGACTTATTTGCATAAAATACAAATTTTAATTTCATTCGTTCAGCTGTTTTTATATAGAATTATTTAAAATTATATCTATACATATTTTACAGAATACCGTAGATTTTCAGTACTCGTGGTAACTAATAAAAAACTAGGCAATTATGGAAGGGTAAATAAATTTATTAAACAAAAGAATAAAATTGTTCTTGTTTTAACACAAAAATATCGAACTAAAAAAATTTTTTTTTGATGTATTTGAAACAAATTTTAATTTAAAGTTGGCTCTCGAGTTGAACTGGAAAATAAGGGTTTTAGCAAACTAAAAGTTGGTACTGATATAAAACAAGCGACTTACGGTGCGTTCATAGTTGTCAAATATTTGCCTAAAAAAGCTTAGCCATTAATGAAGAACTGTTTAAGCATTAAACACAATAACGACAGCAGACTACAGACTACAACTTGTCAAAAATAGAATACATGAGTATATACGAATGATTATTTTTACTACTACAGACAACACGGCAACACGGGTGTTGTCCATGCTGTTTTTGTGCTTGTAGCCAAATTAAACTAATTTCTATTTTGGTGAGCGACAATGAGTAAATGCAATGTTGCCAGTATAATATAAACAAATTCAATTAGTGTAAACTTGAAAATATGCTGTTTTATTATAAAAATACAATAAACTATATATCCGAGTTAATGAGATGATTCCTTGTCATATACTGTGGACTTTAAATATATTTTACTGGAATAAAACTATTTATTTATTAAATACATGAAAGCGGCTACACTGGCGTATGAAGAGGATTCTACTACAAATTACAACACATGGTTATTGATTTGGTGGTGTCGTTCTAAAAATAATTAAGTAGCTGATTACGAGGCGACTATTGTAGCCAACGACTTTTGTAGTCGGTGTTCGTGCAGCCTGCTATCGTTAATGTGTTTAAGGCTGTATTGTGTTAAACACGCGAAAATATAATTGTGCTGATTACGAGGCGACGATTGCAGCCAACGACTTTTATAGTCGGTGCTCGTGTAGCTTGCTGTCGGTATTGTGTTTAAGGCTTTATTGTGTTAAACACGGGAAAACAGAACTGTGCTACACCTCCGATATCAGTACTCTTGTGTATATGTGCTTATGAAAATGTGGAAACCCAAAAATTTTGCCGGCGGAGTAAGAAATAAAATTAGCAAATTTTTCTATCTTCTAATCTGACGTCATCTACCCTTCGAAACTATCCCATCTTTTCTACTTTTGGCACAATGCACTGCATATGTAGGGGTAATCCCTGGAGTGCTAGTCCAAGACCAACTTTTTGATCCGCTTCGTAAAAGTGGATTTACCACCACACACCGGAGAGCAAATAGCAGGGAGCGCGCATGTGCAGTTTTTATGCCGAAAATTCATAGACTCGAATGTTATCTCGTCCGCCTATTTTCCAGCTTTACATCCGTGTGACAATATCTTGTTCCCAAACTTGAAGATTTTATTGCGAAATCACAAGCAAACGGACGCCTATTTTGATGGCGTCGATAAGTCATATATTTCGGATGGAATAAAATATTGAACTCGAAGGGGGCTATATTGAAAAATAGTTTAACTTCTTGCGTAAAACCTTATGTCTCATTCAAAAAGTCACGGACAGGCGTGTTGAATTCATAATCATTTTTATGTTAGTCATTAATAATTATGCTTGTCATGCTCTTTATTGCAGGGTTATCTATAGAATAATATGTTGATTATTATAAACCTAACAAAAGTATAAATACATTAAGAAATATATTCTCACTCATCTTGTGTTTCAGCGCGTGTCGATCATTTTTTTGATGCGCATCCGTTACAGAAATCAGGCTCAGGATTATTAATTATTTTTAAATGCCGTATATTAAGTATAATTATTTATTAATATAAATATTTTAAACAAAATTATGTCTCTCAGAAGCAGCAATTTGCTTTGCATGTTCGTGGTCTGTCCAAAATATTTTCGCAAATGCCAATTTCACTGCGAAGTGAATACTTTGAACTGAAACGGCAAGTCGATTGAAATGCTTTAATCGGAAATTCCTTTCTGTTGAACATCTATTAAAAATTCTTGACAACATCTGTCAGGTTGATTGATCGCTACAATCAATCTGAATATAGTTTCTGGTCATGAGTTATTCGTGTCTTAGGATTTGGCATGAAATCAGTTCTCCCGATACTCGATCGTTGTATTCTTTTGGCATGTAATTCGGTTACATTAATTGTGATCGATCTTCAGATATATACTCCAACATCAGTGATGGATTTATGTATCATTGTAGTAGAATGGCAAACAGAAGCAGGAATTGATGTTAAACTACTGAAATTAACTTTTGCAGTTATTTGAAGAGCTGGAAAGCTCTACAACTAACTCACTCTGAAACAGAGGCGCCATTCGAAACGTCAAAATACTTTCCAGAAGCATTAAAAATTAAATAACCACACTCAAATATATCCACAAGAAAATTATAGTTTCATAAGTGTTTAAATTGTGTATCGGAGCCGATGACATGGCCAGCTTTGGCTTGAGCCGGCTTAGCTTTTAAGCCATTGCAAGTGCGGCGGCGGCGTGTCTGTAGCGAAAGTGGGAGGCGGCGACTCTTGAAATGAAAATCCTCATATATTTCGAAAATGTAAACTATTTAACTTAAGAAATAATTATGAATTACTAAAACATTTTCAGCTATTAAAACAGAACAGCATCGTCCGAATTATTAAACAGGAGTTTTAAAATAAAATGATCGCCTGCAGCGCCACCAGCTAAGAGTTTTGTAGTTTTAATTTTTCTCCTTAACTTTTGCATAAAAATTATGAGTTAAACCACAAAAGAAAGTATTTACATATATAATTGATTAGGACAACGTGTTTGCCAGAGAGCTGCAGGGCAATTATTCAAATTTGTTTTTCATTGCCCTGTAACTGGTGGAATGTGAGCTGTCATGTCTCGGAATTTTCGTTAGTGGCATCCATTAGAAATGTGTAGTCCAGATTTCTTGTTACTCTCTGTTTCAATCGAAACAAATTTCTGTAATTTTTTTCTTAATTTTTTTCTTTTTCTGTGTGTTTTAAATATATTTTTATATTGTTGTTTTTCGATTAGTTGCCTTCGTTCTGGTTTATTGGAGAGTAGTTTTTCAGTTAAAAATTAAATAAAAGTGGTATAAAATAAATGTTTCTAGTTTTGTATTGCGAGTTTTGGCAAAATGTGTTTGTGTGCATTTTTTCATTTTTTCATTTTTTCTTTTTCAAAATGTACTTTAATAATTAAAGCCAAAAAACTGGTTCCAACAAAAGTTTCACATCCACAAAAAAAAAAAAACAGTTTATATTATATTTATATTCTTGGCAGGTTAGAAATGTTGAAGTTTTTATAAATTTATTTTAATAATTAACGACTCTGGTTTGCGTAAAGCATTCTTTCTGTTCGTCTTGGTGGTTTGTGGTATTTAAATCTGTTTTAAATCCACTTGTATTTGCGATCTTTTTTAACGCGTAATTATTGAATATATTTTAAAAGTAGTCGTCATTTCTCGTCTTGAAAATATCTAACAGCAACACTTGCGAATATAATGAAATGGTTTATTGACATCCGGTACTTTCAGAAACATTGTAAATCATTCCGAACGGGCGTGTAAAAAAATAAAATAAAATTTCACAGTGTGTTTCGTGTTTGTTTAAATGTTTAAAATGTTTATTTGTATTGCGTTCCGTGTTGCCGAATAAATGTCGCCACTGTCAAATATCAAACCTCATGGCATTAAAAATTCCTATTTCTCCAAATATATGTGTGTTTGTCATGCAGTAAATATAAATCAAGTTAATTCAGGCATTTAAGTCCACTAGGCCGTCATATAAATAAAGTAGTACCTTCACTATTTCTGCATTTGCAGAACTCTGATCAGCTGCCGTAAGTTTCGCTTTAACCTTGAAATAAATCTAAAGTTGCTAATTAAAGCCCTTCCAAACCACAACCAGCAATGGCACAAGCAAATATAAATACAGACGGTCTCTTTTTGTTGGTGCCATTTAAATTAAATGGGCTTTCACTTTCAAAGTAAATGACAGTGAAGGAAATCAAAATTGAAATGACATATAAAAATTTCTGCTCTGCAGAAAATAAAATCAATAAGGAAATATTTAATTGGCCCAGTTCTGAAGTTATCATATTAATGGACTTATTTCTTGATGATAATTCATATTTTGTATTGTTTTTTACTTTACTTTTCCTTCTTTTCAACAAAGTGACAATCCGAGGCAGCACAAGTGCTGCTGCACTCACGCATTTACATAAAATGTTGCTGTAAATGTTCACTTCTATGTGGACTATGGCTGGCATTGTTTTAAATAATTATTTGGGTGAGAGTGTGTCAGTCAGTCATTTTGCATTTATTTTATATATTTAATTTTCTTACATTTTCGTTCAAAGTTTACCCAAGCGGAAAAACAATTTAATGTTGTAAACATTTCATATGTGCCTCTGTGTCTTTCTTGATTGTGCGTGCGTGTGCATGTCTTTAAATGTGCAACAGTGATTTGTTTATGTAAATACGTACGGATATGGGTCAACGTGTTTTAATTTACAATAAAGGAACTAGAAAAAATAAAAAGAACAGAATTGCATTTGAGTTTCTAGCCATGAAGTTTTAATTAAAAATGAGACAACAACAACAATAAGCACACAAACTAAACTCAACAAACGAAAGAACTGGCCTCGTTGCATTCATGTACATTTATAATCATTTTAATGTGCAGTGGTGGGGCACGAATAAAATAAGATTGTTCTCTGAGATTAAGGGAAGGCTGTTCGTTCTTATTATTATTTATTTAGATCAAAATACGAGAGCTATAAATATGAAATTATTTTGAATGCGACGATTTGATTGATAATGCGCTAAACAAAATTATTAACTTGCAAAAATTAAAATTTATCAGCTATACAAGTGGAGAACACATACACACACCCATTTGTTATAGCAATCGTATCAGGATTGAAATGCGGAAATTTAATGGCTCAATTTAAAGTTTTTCTTATATTTATACGAGTATGTGAGGCTTTAAGCATTTTTAGCAGGGCGATAAAAAATGATTACAAATTTAGGAAATATCTTGTTTATATCCCATCGCAATCATTTTAATCTACTACACTATACCCAGCGATATGTAACAGCTTCGATATCTGATTTATGGCAAAAACATTTGTCTACATCAATCCAAGACTTCACCTCTTCATTGAGATGATTCTTATAGGAAATAGTGGTTATTAGTAATTTTTTTTGCAAATGGTAACTCTAAAATTTCCAATTCCGAAAATTGTTTAAAAAAGTCAGTCAACGTCAAGCTCGGCAGTTATTTCTTAATCGCAGCCAGAGCCCTGATCGTTAGCTCTCTCTCTCTCGAGAGTTCTGCGTCTCACTCGCACTGGTTAACGTCTACATCTCACCTGCTTAGGACTAGGGGTTTCTTCAGCAATTTCCCGTGGTTAACTACGTTGCAACTTCTCACATGCAGGCATAAGTCGTGTAGAGTCAGTCACAGCGACGGATAAAGTTCCGGTTAAAAACATCGCCGCAATGATTATAGTTATGCCGGTGACATCTTTGCACTTTGCAAATTATAATTGAAGTTATAAATAAAAATACATACTTTTTAAGAAAAAATTTAAAGAAAAACATAAAATATACTTTAAAATAACTTAAAATAATAATAAACCTAAATAAAATTGTAAAAAAATCTTCGAGCGCTCCATATACGAAAAATAGACCACAAAGCGTCCATGTTGTCTTTAAAATAATACTTGAGTTTTGGCTCATGAATGTTTCAAGCTGATCTAAAATGTATTTTAAACTTTTCAATTCGATTTTAAGCAAAAGCATGGCTTTTAGATATATAATTTTTTATTTGGAATAAAAACACAATTTTTATATCAAAAATAAAAAATAATAGACTTTTTGCTTGAATAAACCTAATAAATGAATAATTTTATAAAATTTAATTTTTTAGCTTAATGTGTTTTGAAAGCGTGTAAAAATACTTACACTTTATGAGAAGATAAGAACATGAATCACTTCAACAGTCTTTAACGAGTACAATGCAACGTATGAGTAACATAATCAATAATATTAAGTATACGCGCGGAAGCACTAGAGTTAGATTCATACAAGCAAACAAACATACAAGTGAAGCGAATAAAAATGAAGCACTTTGCGAGAGCACAACGTCTTATAATTGCGAAAACTTATGAAAATTCCGCAAGATTTACTGAGGGCGCTCACAAACTTTGAAGACTATTTGAAGAAACGCTCGGAAATGGTGTCAGTGAACAGGACTAGTTCAGGATGTGAATGAAATTGACTCTAAATTGATTGTGTAATAATCTTTTGTTAAGGGCGCAGTATGATAAGTCGCGCCGTTTTGCTGGAACCAAATGTCGTTGACGTTCAACTCGTCATTCACAATTACAACGTCAAATCGACATTTCGACGTCTTCGCCAATAATTCGCGGTGTAGCAGCTAAATCCTTCTTCGGTACGTATGATTGTTTGCCTTGTTGATGGTTGCGTGCTCACTAGGCCGGTTATGATAGCAGGTGACAGTTTGCCATCCGTTCAATGGCAGATTGCGCTCTATTTATAAACTGGACAATAACATGGATGTCATAATTCTGATGACGGTGCTTAATAAATCCTTGGCTGAATATTTCTGTGTGTTTCTAACTGGCAGACGAAATCAGCAAGCCGTACTGCTGGGTAACGTCAAAACTCGTTTCTGTATTTCACAAGCGAGTGGCAGCTACTGCGTGTGTGAGTGTGTTCGTGCTACTCATTGCAATTTATATTCTCTCTCTTTAATTCACATTCATTCCAATTGTATGGCAGCACAAAGTTGGAGCAGTATGTGTCTGCTAGTGGAGACCTTTAAGTATTTAATTTTTCTTATGGATTTTTGTAAATGCAAAAATATTTCTTCTTCTGCGTGCATTAACCTTTATGTTGCTGTTGTTGTTGTTGCAATGCAAAATAATGTATATGTATTCGAATGTTGGAAAGAATGAGTTGCTCGTGCCAATAAACAAACTTGAAAGTTAACATGAAAGCAACAACCAACAATAAACACGAGTGCGATGTTAGTAAGACCCCGTTTACATGCAGGAGTATTTTTTTTTTCAGCAGGCATGTTCACTCGAAATATTTTTTACTGCAGAGAGTTTTCTAATGTTTTATGCATGAATGTTTGCATGTGTTCTCACAGGTTGCTTCTTAAGCCTGATAAAATTTACGAATGGGTTAACTGTCAAACGAACTGCCACACAGTGGTTAGATTTTGACATTAAACTGTGAAAAATTATCGTGAAGAGATTGACGGTTAAACGACGTGTCCAGATTTACTTTGAATATCGTGCAAATTACAGATGAGTTCTTTATTTCTATGGGGCACATAATCGTCCATGTGAGCAACCTGTACGTCGACCTTTGGGTAGATTTCATCAGTCCTATTCTCTCCGTACACGAAAGTGCGGAAGCTTGCAAACATCGATTGGAATCTGGAGAATATTGCGGAAAGATAAAATCACTCTGAAGCAGTAGACCATAACAGTTTCTCTTCCTAAATGACTTTTAGTATGCTTATATCCAGAACAATTTAATGCTTGATGTGGTTTACACATCTCTGAACTCTCGTCAAGGTCACGATTAATCATAACTAATCACGGTTAATCATGTTTTGTTTATAATTCTTATTGGCCTGGTCGAGTTATATTTTTTTTAAACTAACGTGCTACAGGGCAAACGCCTGTCAGTTGGCCTCTAATATATCAAATATTTTCCTTGGAACCATGTCCACTCACTGGCTTATGCTGCTGAAATGGCAACAATTTCAAGTACAAGATTATTGGTATTATTCGCGACCTGAAATGAAAAATAAAGTGGCCTAATATAGGACTGCCAGATTGCGCTTTGTTAAGAACTATGGTGGCCATAAGTTGTTGGGTGAAATAAAGGCGTGGCTTTCAACCCACGTTAATATGATCAATGTTGGTCCGTCACTATGTCTGTATGTGCGTGTGAGTACGTGACGCTCTTATAACATTTGAACGGCTAAGTCCAATCAAACCCAACTGGTGGCGTCTAATTTGAACCGATAGATATTATAAAAACTTGCAATGCACTTTTTAGTAACTCTTAAACGGCTTTACCGATCAGAAACAAACGAGCTCTGAATATTGAAAAATCTCGTCGACCACTGCAAACCGGTTAAAAATCGGACAATCCGCGCTCATGAACGAAAATATTCAAAAATGTGATATATTTAGAAACTTCCTAAATTCATAGTTAGTGTTCTCGACTCTTTGAAAGTAATCGAAAACTACATTCACCGCTTATTAATTTTTTTTTTGTTTGTAATAAAAGGTGGTTCAATTTTAAGGGCCGATGTTGATTTTGAATAAAACACAAATTGTTGTCATTTTATTACGATAATATTGGTATGGTTCAATTATGTATGGAACAAAATGTTGGTCAAATGGCCACCGCGACCTCGGTAATACACCTCCATCCGATGGTCCAAATTTTCGATGGCGCTGAGGCATAATTGAGTTTTTATGCCGTTAATGTGCCGAATTATCTCATCCTTTACTTCTTGAATTGAATAACCCCAAAAAAAGGAGTCCAACGATGTCAAATCAAGTGATCGTGGCGGCCAATTGACATCGTCACTACGTGAGGTAACACGGCACCGTCCTGCTGAAACCATATATCGTCCATATCCATATCTTCCGATTCGGGCCATAAAAAGTTCGTTATCATCTCACGATAGCGAACATCATTCACAGTAACCGCCTGACCGGCCTCATTTTGGAAAAAATATGGCCCGATGATGCCGCCAGTCCATAAACCGCAAATTAGGGTGTATTAGTTTTCGACAATCACTCTTGGATTATCATTCGTCTAAATGCGGCAATTCTGCTTATTGACGAATTCATTGATTTTCTACGAAAATTGATCATCCATACATTTGGACGATAAAATTTACCGAAACAATCACGAAGTACACGATATGTATATTGATTTAAACGCCCATTTTCATAATAACTTTAACGCGTTGCTCGATTGTTTATCTTTCCATGGCTCAAATTGAGTTTTGTGAAATTGAGAAATGTGAAATGAAATGCAGAGAAAACTTAACGTTTAGGTGTGGTTCGTATTCAACATCGGCCCTTACAATTTAACCACCCTTTATATTGCAAATAGAACGAAATACCAAATTCCATCGAAATCGAAAGGGATTGTGTCGAACTCTTTGGCGGTTTGTCGTGGGCTTGCCCTGATTATGGTAAAGGTGAATATAACTCCCGTTTTCGTTTGTAGACGTGTCTCCTGTTTATTAGTCGGTTACCGCACAGAAAGAGATTTCAAAAAGGATTCGACTTGATTCAAGCTGGTCCCGTATCAAAGTGACAAATTCCAAAAATAGTAGACTATAAAATATAAATATTTTCAATAAACGCGCATACAATTTCGTTTATAGAATATAAAAAAAAATTGTAAAATAAAAAATATAAAAATTATTGGTATTTAAATATCAAAATATTATTTTTTATCGAGAGACATGGCATGTGGAACCACTGGAGCAGTGGGACTTTTAGATGAGGCCGAACATCCTCGCAAGATATTTGCGCATGGGTGGCTCGTTGATGCGGCTCAGAATATGCTCATCCAGCAATCCAGGTGGAAATGTGGAACGCATCTAGTAAAATTAAATTATATGACAGGGCGTGTCAGTGATCTCTGGTTGCGACAGTGGTTGACACTTTTATGTAGTAGAGAACTAAATCAGTGGAAAACAAAATGTCAGCTACCCGTCAATCTGCTTGTCATCTCCAATCGACACCATTTCCTCCTTTCAATAGTTCCAAAACAATGTGTTGGAATTAGTGCCGTCATTCTGGGCATTTATGTACGAACGAAGAAAGTTCTTCAATTTGGAATAAAACATAATTCAAACATTTTTCGATGAACATTTTAATAATAATCTTTTTTTCAACTCTCATAATTTAAAATAATTTTTCAAACTTTATAATTGTATAATTTTCTTGTTCTTGGCATTAGGATGTTTTAAGGAACCAGGGCCTCGTTTCTGTAACTGAAGTGAGAACTTCTCGCATCGAAAAAATTGTCGACACTCTGTGAAACACAGGATGAGTCAGAATATATTTCCCAATTCATTTAAATGATGTTGGTTTTTTATAATAATAAATATATTATTCCACGGATAACCCTACAATAAAAAAGCATGACAACCATAATTATTTAGTTTTTCTATGTGAGAAGTTCTCACTTCAGTTACAGAAACGAGGCACACATAACACAAATTTAAAATACCTGACAAAGTCTGTCCGAATATAAAAATCGTGAAATCGCACCTTGAAATCTCTGGACACAACAATCAAGGAGCTAGAAAAGGAAGACTTCTTGCAGTTCATAACTAAAAATTTAAAAATAAATAAATTCTTTTCTACACAATTATTCGATGTTCAAATCGCATTAATGACCGATGTATCGATTATTACTCAATATTGTTAATGATATTACTCATGCGTCACATAGTACACGTACAATTTAACAGGTGTGGCCCATGTTCTTATCTTCTCATAATGTGTAAATATTTCTGCACGCTTTCGAAGCTCGTTAAATTAAAAAATCATAAACACACTCTTTAAGAAAATCGAGCTAAAAAGTTACAAATAAATTTTAAAATCAAGTATTATTGCAACAAAAAGCGTGAACGCTTTATACCCGTACTTAATTTGATTCGTTATTGTTTTAAACATATTTTAGTCAAATTTTCTTTAAAAACCGGTTGTTGAGCTTGTTTTGAATTATATATATTTAAATCTGCGCCAAAGTTCTAAACGGAATAGCACCCTAATACTTTGTTTTATGGTAATAAATTGCAAATTGATTTCAATGATGCTGAAGAATCGGATGAAGTTAGAAATTTATTGGCAATTTATTACTAACGAATTTAAAAAAGTCTATAAATAAAAAAATATTGAAAATGATTTTGGTCCGTAAATAAAAGATAAAAAAATTATTTATCGATTGTTTTTGTTAGATTATTTCGAATGAAATATTTAAAAATTGTTAATTATAATGAACGACGTTGTTAACTCTGAAACTCGAAATGCGTCAAAACGGAGAAAAACGCACCATATTTTAGAATATGTGTTTCAGTTTGAATGTTTGTTAATCTTAGAAAAATTAATGAAATTTAACAAAAAAATTAAAATATTAATCGTCAGTATAAATCGTCAGTAGACTTCAACCACAGTTTGGAAAAGTTTCAAACTTCTCAACTTGTTAAAAGACTTTTATAAACATCTGAGAATTATGTTAATAAATTAACTATAAAAATTCACAAATTATTAAAAAAATCACATTATAATAAGTGTAGTAGGCTATGAAACTTATACAAACCAAACCCAACAAACATAGCGTGCTACACTTATTATAATATGATTTTTCAAAATTATTTGTGATTTTTTTATATCAGATAAAATATGTGTCTCTTTAATTTCACAAATTCAACACACAGTTTTATTTAAAAGAGATAAGAAAAGATTTAAAACTACTAAAATTCAGTATTTATCTTTTAATTTTAAATGTTTTTAAAAATCATCCCGTTGTTATTGTGGTCTGTAAAATGAATTGGCAAAATTTTGCACTATTCAATGAAATGTTATTGAATATGTTGTATTTTATCGTACAAATACCGGAATTTAGAAAAAAAAGCGCACCACGCAAAAATTAGCAAATTTTTCGTATAGAAAATTAAAAAATAAAAACCCAAAATAGTGCGACATCCGTCCGAAAATGGAATACAACTCTCATGTGTGGGGCGGTGCTTCGAAGTTTATTTTGTAGTTACTCGACTGTGTATAGGACAGGGTGAAGAAGCTCATCGGAGTAGCCAACTCTATTGACTCTCTTGAGCATCATCGCAATGTAGTGTGCGTTTGATCGTTATCATAATGGAATGTGCTCTAAGGATATCAGGGAATTTTTTCCCGAAACTCGAGAGAATCGCACTACGCATTATAAAGAAAATTCGTTTTTTGGCCGAACAGTCCGCATGGGGAACAAACTGGCTACCGAAGTCTTCCCCGTCACTTTCAATTAAAGATGGCTGAAAGGGGTAATCCCTTTTCCCCCTTTCTCACAACCTATCTTCCCAGTTCCAGCGCAATGTTGCATATGTAGAGGTCGTCCCCTGAGTGCTAGTCATACTCATAAAAAAATTTACAACGCTGGTAATGAATATGGTCTCGTTTTTGGTAACAATTTTTAGTTTATGTCTGTCTCATTAAAAACAAAAAATTATTATTTTATTTATATTTATTTATTCGAATGGAATTCTTATTCGATGTTGGAACATGAAAATAATTATGAAATTTTATTCGAACGATTAGAAAACCGAAATAATTGACAACACTAGTAGGAATCCTTCTGAATGAAATATAATTAATAATAAGGAACTGATCTTACGGACATATTTTTTAAACAAATTTAATACTTTTTATAATTTTTTATATTCAACGCTGTAGCGGGCTTGGTTATGTTAGGTTAGGTTGAAAAGAGGGGCACTAGTCATCCCAATCCTCACAAGGATTACACCTAGGCCGCAATAGGCCTGTTGTGGACCTCCGTCGTACCGTTAAAAAACCTTAGAATTTGATTACATTAAGAACCTAGTCTCTTCAATGTATCTTCTTAAGTCCCTCCAGTTAGAGCCCCCAAGAAAATCTATCTCCTGTATAATCCCCTGATTAAATGCCTGTCTTCTGACCTGGCTAATAGCACAAGTAGTGCTCCAGTGTTTCGTCCTCCTCCTGACAGGCCCAGCATGTTATATCGTCAACGATACCCATTCGTGCCAGGTGAGTTCCGTTATTAAATGAACCAGTCTCCGTAGTGCTGGCCTACTCAATGCTAGGATCTCCTTTGTCCTATTACCATCTGGGCTCCCCCATAGAATTCTAGTCACCCTACCTTTGGTAGAGTGCTGCCAATCTCTTGCATGCAATTCTATGGCCCAGTGTTTAAGTTCGTTTTTAAAAACCTGAAATGGCTTTGGATTATCTAGTGTGATGTTTGCCATTAATGCTCCTATCTTTGCTACCCTATCTGCCTCAGTATTTCCAGGTATTCCCTGATGTCCTGGAATCCATATTATCTCTATGTTTCCACATTGCGTGTATGTAGTACACACCGAGATTGAACCACATGATTCCTTAGGGCCTCGATAACTCTCCTACCATCCGTGAATACACGAACCGGTAGTCCGCAATAGCCGCGACCTCACTTTGAAATACTATGTTATGATCCGGTAGGCGGAAGTATTTGCGAAAGTTACGACCCATGTCATAGAAACCTCCACCCGATCGGTCGCGGGCTTAAAAATCCATCTGTAGTCACACATACATTCATAAATCTAGCATACTGTTTTCTATTCTCAACGACAAAGTTTTATATTCTAAAAAAAAAAACTTTGAGATGCGAATAGACACTAAGTGAGCGGCAGACCATGGTCAGAATGAACAAAGTTGATGACACTATGGTGCAGGCCACCAGCATTTATTTAAGTAAGTTTCGCCACGCATTTCCTTTGTCATGTTGTAAATGTTTCTACTTTTGAATAGTTTTTGTCAAGTCAACCAACAAGAAATTGTTGAAATTTTTTTTCTTATGTTTCTCATAGTCCGAACTGTAATTTATTTATATTTATTTTTATTATTTGATTTGATTACCGGTTTATTTCTGCCTTTCAACTGATTTTGTTTCAGTTTGTTTTCGACAATTGCAAATGTTTGGTGAAAGTCTTTGTTAAAGCAGCAACAACTGGTTTCATGTATGTATTTATTTCTTATTGGCGAACTTTTAATTTTATTTGTTGTTAATTTTATTTTTGTGGCTTTAATAAACTGGCATTGGATTATTAATGGAAACATATTTGTGGCGGACATCGTTTGAATAGGGCTCGATTAAAGAATAAAGGAAAAGAGCAGTTCTTATACGATACGCAGGGTATCGCAAGATTAGTCACCCTGTTGTAAGGTGTTTTACAATTTTTTAAATGGCGCTGTACATTAATAGTATTTAAAATTTGTGACCAAGACAGCTGCTGAATACAATCAGTCAAACAATGGAGCGCTTTACTCCGCAAGAGTGTGGAACAAGAAACATCGATCAGACGACTTGTCATGCAATTGGGCATCGTCAAGCGGATCCAACGCCGAATTTTAGTAAAAGACAAACATGTTCCCATACAAAATGCAAACAGTGGACATTGTGAAGGAAGCATTTCATGCTCGCTCAATCTGCGTTTCGGCGATTTGGCATATTCAGCAAGTTAGCCCGATTTGAGCATCACATACTTCTTTCTTGGGGGCTCATGCCACCACAATCGTAGCCCTTGAGGAGAATATTCTACAGAAATATTGCGGGAAATTTTGGGAAATGCGACAAAACGGTCGAAGCCACTTGGCTGATATCATATTTTCCATATAACAGAAAAAAATATGCGGGACCAATTAAAGATGTCCACCACTCCAAATAGTTCTTTTAGTTAAAAAAATATTCAAGAAAATTGCTTTAATTTCAAAAGATTTAAATTTAAAGCAGGTGGAATATGAAGGAGTGATTTCTTGCACTCAATGAAAAGAAGAAACCAGTGGAACAAAAATTTTATAATCAATCACTTCATTGAAATCTACTATAACTTTCTCGGTCGTCCCACACCAACTGGCGAAATACAACAGCCTTAGCTACTCTCCTATAAGTTTGCAGGTTCAAATAGGATGAGGGATGTTCCCGGAGCAGCTATTCTTCTGGAAGTATCCAGGATGCCGCACAGAAACCGGACTATCGACAAGACAACTTGTCACGCAATTGTTCATTCAATCACTGGTCTTTACAAGTGGCCCCAGAGAAAATAATCCAGCGGCTTTAAATCACAAGAATGAGGCGACCAATTGACATCTCCAAATCGAGAAATTGCGCAAGTGGGAAATTTCGCACTCAATAACTGAACTGCTTGGCCGGTGCAGTGGTCTGTGACGCCGTTTTTCAAAAACAAACGTTCGGCTTTAATTCTTGAGCGAGTTGAACATTATAAGCGTGAAGATGAGGATCGTTATGTGAAGTGTTGCCCAAAGCGTCTCTGGTGAGGCTCAGATGTTGCGAATGTCGACTAGTTGAAACTATTCGCTCGGCCACTACGAGCATTTTGTTTTGGTATAACGTCACCCACAGTACCGTAAGCTTCGAAGTTTACTCACAGATTTATCAGAAGGAGCCTGATCGCAAAAAAAAGCTGCTCGAATCTTACGAAGTGACACAGTAAAATGTTTCACCATTTTGATGGTGAATTTTCGCATTTAAATTCTTTCTTCAATAATGTGACGTTCCGCAATTAAAGCTTCCCAATTTCTTACTAAATAAATGTCAAAGGACGACAGCTTAAATAGTGAAATTTCGTCATTTGATAGCCAATTCACTTCCTAACCTTAAATTTGCCGACCCTGTATATGGAGCGACAGTGTTGCCAGAGGTGTGTCGCTTGCCAAGCTTGATCTACCGATTTCACCATTTTAGACTTCTACTTGTGCTTACGATGTTATAAAAATACGCTTTTGACTCTTAAAGTCCTTAAGGAGGATATTCCTCAGTAACGCGCAAAACCATCGCTGGATGTCCTGGCCAGAGGGATTGCAAATGCCAAATATTGTTCCTGCATGGTTATAAAGCTTTGAGTTATTGAAAAAAAAAACAAAATTATATATAAGAAAAACACGATCCAGAAACAAAACTAAATATTTTAAATTGATGGGAAAAAGTTGCCACTTAATGATGTTCCTTAACCCTGGCTGACTACTCTTCATATGTGTACATTATTCTTCGTTGAATCGACGAATAATTTTTAAATAATAGTTTTAGCGTAACAACTCTTAAACTTGAAAATAAACAAAAATATTTTTAGTTAAATATTTTATTTAAAAAATAATTAAAAAATATATTAAATAAAAAGTGTCAAAATTCGATACGAACTTAAGCAAAATATCAGAGTTATATGAGAAAGAGCAAACGAGCTTTGTCGATTCGACGAACAGTAACCATCCAGGGTTAAAAGATAATCTAATTTGTTTCATCTTTTCATAAATTTCCTAAACTCTATCGGCTGCTGACTGATTCTTGGACACCGGCCATGTCAAGTGACTAGTTTTGAGGCATGTTCACTTCCCGATAGTGAACTCGCTGTGTAGCGCACAAAATCCGTTCTGCATTTGAATGAAATCTCCCCTTAATTGTTACTACCCCATTTCAAAGGTGCAGAGTGTGTCGTTCAGCTGCATCAACAATTAAATATTTATTTGTTTGCATATTTTATTTTAGTATTAAAAACTTATTTCATGATCAAATCGTCGCTGCTTCGTGTAAATATTTACAATAAATAATGACAGAGTCTGTCAATTTATTTATTTTCATCACTCTGCTATTTCATTGCAAGATTTCCATTTATTTGCATAAAAGATAAAATTGCACTAAATTAATGCCATTTTTGTAGAGATGAATAAACAAGCGTTTATATCTCCAGACGTGTTCGTGCAATTGTCATTGTGAAGAGTGTTTGTCAAGTGAACAATGAATGACTGGATTCTAAATAGATGTCAAGTAAATCATTTATAATATTTAAGACCAGGTGCTTTATTGTATTCAATTAAATGCTTGCGGTTCGTCTCTCGGATGCTTAGACACCCCTGATGACCGAGAGGTAGATCATGTTCGATTCTTTCGGGATATCAGGCTAAGGACGTTGGTTTTTTTGACTCAAAATTAAATTAATTTGGGTTATCGTATTGTATGGACTTTAAGAGTTGTGCGTCCAGTAAAAGATATGGAACTTTGACATGCGTTTGAACGGTAGTAACTAAAACGTGGGCAATGCTGTCAAATTCCTATTTGTTCGTTTTAGGCAAAATCACTTGAGATCATGTTTTATTAGTTTTATCAGGACTGTCGCTTATTACTTATAATAATTTTGTGATATAATTTTGTAAAAAAAAATTGAAATTTGAATTTCATTGATTCTTATCTTACTTATATCTAACATATGTATAACTTCATATCTAAATATGCTGTTACGTAACCGAAATATAAGTATTCGCGCACAAATTTTTTATTTTTAACTATCTTGCTTCTTATTAACTATTTGATGTAGTTGTCTCCAAGCCCCGGGGGCACAACAGGCAACTGGTCAGTCGTAACGACTTGTTGCAGCGCTTTCTGGGGAAAAGATAAAAAATACAGGTGAAAGGATACCTGGGTCCCGTTGCAAACCTACATTGGTTTGACCTGCGAGGCGTAACCAGTTTCCTTACACTGGTACCACGGGATCTGGTTGAGCCCCAGAGATGAGACTTTGGTTGATTCTGTGGCCAGATATTGGTTGAGGTCGACCCAGCTGATGGTAGCCTCTATGGGCTGCTGCGAATCAGCACACGTTACGGGGTGGCGTGTTGTTGGTGCTGGGAGTGTCAGGAGAGATAAGTCTTACGACTTTGACCTTTGGTTCCTCTCGGTGCTGATGACATGCTTTCCCCGGAAGTAACAAGGGTTTAAGATAGGCCCGAACACCTTAGCAAGGTGTATGATCTTGGTTTGGCGGTACTAAGTGAATGAGATTGCAACCTGTATGTCCCCGAGGGCTACACAGGTGGACCCCTGAGGGGAACAGGGTGGTGGTGAACACTAATTTCATTCGGTGCTAAGACCACCGTCAGGTAGGCCATATTGGTAGGTACTGACGTTAATCTTAGACACTATGTGTAGTCGTCTCCATTTTAGCATACAACTTGAAAATTTTGGAACCAATAAAGTGCCGAAATTACACAGCCTGATAGGATACCCTTTAAAACTTATTTGAAATTTGTGTTATTTAAAAAAAACTGCATCAAGTGTTGGAGTATCGTTTTATTTTAGATTTTTAATATTATTTCTTGGGGTCTTCGCAGGATAGTCGATGATGCACACCTGCCAATACGTCTAAGCGACTGTTAGATGTAGAAGTTTTTGCAGCAGAAAATAGCGAAAAATCTGAATCCAGCCTGTAGATAAATTGGAAATATTTAGCTTATTTTACATTTTGAAGGTCCTCGTATAATCCGAATTTCTTCATTTTAATTACGAATTCTGTCGTATAATTGCCCTCAGGGGAATCTACGACGTGAAATATACGATGTGACAATATATATTGAAATTTTCACGAGTGCGACGAACACATTCATTGTTAGCATTGTTGTCTGTCCTAACGTAGACCAAACAAGTGGTAGTAAATAAAAATTTACATGAGTACTGATGACGAAAGTGTAGCGGCTTTTGAAAACAGCTCTCTGTGCAAGTTAAAAACACTTTTCAAACAATTAGACTAAAATTTAGTTAATTTTCATTTTCTTCTGCTCTCAAATTTTTTTTTAAATCAAATTTTTATTAAGTGTCTTCGTTTTTCTGAAAATTCTTAACACCAATGTATTGTAAAACCAAGATCAGCATTCACTTTGTCGACCGTTAGCGCAAGGCGACGTTACAAAATACCCACATCAGTAATTGTTTACTTCTTTGAGGGACGTTTCATAAGGATAATAAAAAATCTAATTTCTTTATCAAAAAGAATTCGGACGATTATATTTTGAAAAGTTGTGGTCCAATTTCAAGTTTATTACTATCAGCCTGCAGTAGTTGACTAGTAGGGTTCGTGTCTCAACTAACGTTTTGTAGTTGCTGCAACGAAGAAATTCAATCGTCAGATGTTATAAGAACGCAAACGAATTGTGGAAGTAGGAAGCGGAATTGTTGGCTTCCTAACTCTGCTTTTGGAATAGTCGGTTTGGCTTAAAGCAGACCCGGCCGGCGACATTTTTGCTACATTTCACCCCAATGTGCATCGTTCAGATTTGTATAATTTCATTTTGCTGCCCAGAGTTATACAATAACAATAACAATTTAAAAATAAAAAGAAATAAAATTGATGGACGTGATAAAATGTGAAGCTGCTCTTCTACAAGAACTGAAATCGCTAGACTTCCTGGTAATTTTATTTTTATAATAATTGTACAATTAATTATTTTCAAGTGTCATTAATGCCACTGCAAGTGATAACTTTATTGTTATAATTGGTTTTGCAGCTATTGAAATTAAAATTTAAAAAACAAACAAAAATTTAATTGAATCATATTTAATAAGTAATAAAAACTACACACACCATCATCATTCGCACTGTTGATAATTATATTTAAATTATTTTGTTATTTGACTTCAAATGATAATGATTTATGTATGTGTTTATTTTTCTGTATTTTCAGGTATGTGAACTGAATTACTTGCATGGACTTTACAAAAATGTATACATTTCGTAAGTGGCGCAACCATTTGAAATATGTTGAAAGGATTTCTGCTAAAATGAAAGACGAAAGAATTCAATAAAAAAAAAGAAATCAGGAAAAAAAGTTCTGGGGCTATTCTTAATTTATAAAACCAGAAAAATAATTAAGAAATATGTTTCTCATGTCCTGCTTTTGGTTTTGTCAACATGCGCAGGCGTGTACCAGGGCAGCCATTTCGCCCTAATAATATTAAAATTAGTCGATAGTTTTATATATATAAATAAATCGAAATTCCGATCGCTATCAAATGCCATAATTGGCTTTTAATGTTCTTTAATGTGATTGTCCTCAATGGTACATTGAATTTGCGGTTGTGTTGCATGACTTTCCACGCAGAAACATTAAAATGTAACATGTAAAATGCCTCAACGATGAAAACTTCGGATGCTCACAAAAATATTCTTCTCTCCTAATCAACATCAAATGTTTTATAAATATTTGAAGACGTATGATGACAGCATATTGACTCAAATAGGAAATTTTACAAACAATTGTGTTTTTTTTTGTACCATCAAATCTGAATTTGATATATTTAAATGATGTTATTGTTTTTCTTTTAAAAGCAAATTTCGGTTGGTCGTTTTATGCCGTTATTCGATTCCGAGTAAAACCCCTGGAAATCCTTTGGACCAACGTTTCATAATCAAGAGCACCATAGACACATTAAGGCAACGTGACAAAACAAAATAACCAGTTCCTTATGCCGTGCTCAGACATACCACTTAATTGCGCAATTAGAGCATTTTTCGCAATTGAGGCCTTAATTGACCACAATTTATCATACAATAAGTCAATTAGTAAATTGAGAAACTAGTAGTTAATTGCCTCACTAATTGCGTAAAACTCGAATTGCAACCCTGGTCATAAGTGTGTTCATTAAGAACTGTGTTCAATGAGCAGAAAAATTTCCTATAATGGCGAACCAAATGTCGAAAAATATGCAAACATGTAAACAAAATAAACTGAATTTTCAAACAGACTGAATAAATAAATAAAAAAAACGAAATGGCTGGTGAAGAAGAGGACCTTTGAGTTGCATTTTGCTGGTATAATAAAAGGAGCAATAACTGCTGCTTTCTCAAACTTTGTAAAATTGTAAAGTTTTTCTTTTTCTTAAGCGCTGATAATTTTCAATCACAAATCGATCGCAATGACTCCAAGAGCTCCATATTTCTATTATATGCAAGTAAAATGTCTGTTAAACCAAAATTTGCTTCCATTTTTAAAATTTGCAAACACGAATATTTACGAAACAAACAAAAACAATGTTTTTTCAGCTGTCAAATTATAATTGAGTCAGCTAAACTGAGTATGAACACTAGATTTAATTGCGCAATTAAAATAAAATTGTTTCAAATGAAAATGCATGTCGGAACACGGTATTAATTGTTTTTCGGCTTCCAGTTATATATTCTGACATTTCTCACGTAACGACGTAATATTATTTCACAGTCTTCGACTTGAGTGGCAGAAACTCTTTCTCAGTTTTCGAGAAACGATGTAGTTTCAACAATGGTTGAGCAATAAACTGTCACCTGGCTTAGCGAAGCCCCCATGTGTATGATTTCATTATATAAAAAGCTATCAGCTGGCGTAGGGATGCCACCACTCATATAATTCCACCATGAATAGTATTAGAAATCAACATCGTTGAATCTTGATTTTTGTCTCGTTTTAAATCGTGTCAGGTAACGTTATGTTGAGCATCGTTATGCAAATACAGTAAAAGAAATTCTAGCTTAAATGCATTTCACCTTTAAATTTTGAATATGTTGCCATAGTTTCGTAATAGCAAAATGTCGCTTATGCTAAAACTACATTTTTTGAAGTGGAATCAAATTATTGTTAAAATCTACAAAAATATCAACTGCGCTAAACAAAATAATTAGTAGTTTTAATTATTTGCTATTAAATTAACTGGTTTTTCTTGATACCAATGTTGTCTTTTATTCGGGTTTCGCAATTGTTCGAATAAAATTTCAAAATTTTCTTCTTGTTCGAACAGACGAATAATTCGATCATTCGAGCATTCAAAGGAGATTTTGCTGTTAACGTTGCTTATATTTTTAGTATTTCGTACATTTTATTAATAAAATTTTTCAATCAGCTTGAGACATATTCACATTCAATTCGGAATCTTTGTTGGATTCTCCAGTGCAATTGGGATCACTTTGTAGATTAATTATCAGAAGAGCCAAGAATAATTTGATATGAAGTTTAATAATTGAAGTTTTAAGGCTTGAATCTGTAGAAAAATAATTTTTTATTCCAAAGAATAAACAATTATCTATTTCTGGCTCCTTAACTGTAGTGTCCAGAGGGTTGACTTAAAACAGAAAGCACGATCGGTATGTACAGACTGCCTTGCACAAGTATTCTAATTAATGGCATTCGCGTATTAAAAAATTATTCGAGCATTCATCAAAATCTGCCTGAATTATATTTTAATTTAAATTAGAAAATTTTATTCGCTCGAACAAAATTTTAAAAAATCGTTCGAATGTTCGAGTAATATTTATTCCATTGACAACTCCATTGTAAGTTGTTTCCGCCATCAGAGTGAATATAATATCGGTGATGGATTATTACAAATACTTATTTAAGGATATATTTTGTTTATATATATTTTAAATTTGATTTGTATGCAATAATTCACAAACAATTTGTTGCCATCATCAGAAATAAGAGGTGATTGATGCAGGTTTCGAGCTGATTTGTGTTAACACGCTGAGTGCCATCATACAATATAAAAATATATTTGTAGGGTGCCAAAATATAATAACAGTTTCAAATTAAATTAAACTGATTGACCGTGTTCGCGGCGATTGAAGTGTTTTTTATGTAAAGAGCTGTGGGATAACTGTATTGAAAAAGCTATTCGAAAGTTATTGAAAAAATACAGCAAAACATTTTGTTGTTTTGGGATTTTTCGAAATCTTCTGGTCCCAATCGGTTCCAATTCATAGGAAATCTAAGTTCGGTAGAATTCTTTAGAAAGTTTGGCTCGACTCGGTCAAGCCTTTTCAAAGCGGGTCACAAACTTACATACATCCACACAAACACACACATATACATACACACACAGCCACGTACTCACACACAAACTGACACATACACATGCACACAGGCACATACACATACGCACATGCATGGAGACAGACATAGTCGGGAATACTTCTCAGGTACCCAAAACATCGAAATCTGATGAGAACTCGATTTGATCTTTCAAGGTTCCAAATTTTTCCAGCGGGAAAATAAAAATTAATTTCTTATGACTTTAAATGAATTAAATTAATTATTTTTTGTGAAGTAACGAGCTCGATGTTAACCTCGACGGAAGAAAACGCTCAATTAAATTTTGTAAATATTATATTCCATGTTATTGATCTGTGGCTACAGGTGGGCTTCATTCTTCCAAAAAATCGTGATTTAATATTAACATTTTGAATATGACTTCAAATGAAATAAATGAATATGAAGAACTTCTTGCAATTACCAGGAAGAATTATTATTATTATTATTATTATTATTATTATTATTATTATTATTATTATTATTATTATTATTATTATTATTATTATTATTATTATTATTATTATTATTAATATTATTATTATTATTATTATTATTTTTATGATTATTAATTATTATTATTATCGCTTGCCCAATATTCCTAAAATAAGTTGCGTAATTATTTTGAATCAACCTCATTTGAATTATTTTCTTTATCTGCACAAAACTAATTGACTTTACAATGTCGCATGTTATCAAAGTTTATGTGGTAGGAGCAACATAAAAATCAGTTAATTTTTTAAGTGCAAAATGCGCAAACAAATGTCACAGACGCATGAAGGGCGCGACAATAAAGCAGCCCATTTCTTGTAATTTTTAAGTAATAAAAATTTTAATTAATATTTCTACATTTAACGATTGCCCAACACGAAAAATCTAATTGACAGATGGTGGCCAATACATGGGAGTAAATTTATCTCAAAAATGTAATTTAAAATTTGAATAAATATTTGCTTTTTATACGACCGCGTAGTAAAAAAGTGTCTGGTCAAATGTCTCAAATGTTTATTACTCCTTATTAATGATTTTTATTTTCTGAAGTGGCTGTCATGCACTAATGAAACGTGTGCTTTTTTACTTGATTTCATTTCATATTAGCTAATAGTGGCTGACCGAACATTCTTATTCAAATTGAACATGTACTTCGGCCGATACTCTAAAAATCGGCCAAACTCTTTGTAAGTCGTATTGTTTTTAATCAATTTATTTAAAAAAACATCGGGGGATTCATAACAATTTTTTGCTTTTGCTAGTCTGTTTGCTTTGATAATTAAGCCTCCATTGATGCAACATTCGCGTTTCGTACTTTTTCCAAAAATGTTGTAGTTTTTATTGAAATAATACTATGTCCAGGTGCACACGAGAAAGTTTTTCCGCTCATCTTTTCAGCTTTTGGTAGAGAGGAGAGTGATATTTTGTACAGAACTGTTTGCAGTTGGTAAGTTCGAGTTGTAGTGTCATTTGCAATGATTTCACATTTCTTTCCATTAAATAAAAAAGTGAATATATTTCACTCTTTTTATACAAACTAAATAAAGTGAACTGTCAAAAATTTAAGAATTTGAAAGTGAAAAAAAAGTAAAATTTGTTGAAATAGACTTCGCTGTGCGAACGTTCAGTTTCTTTAAAAGGAAATTGAAAAGAGTTTGAGCAACGAAAATTTCCTTGCGTGAACCGGGACTACTTTTGTTATAAAGTTGGCGTTGTAGATGATCCAAAACTGTAAATTCACAGAATAAAGCTGATGAGAAATGCGAGTTTCTTAAGAACATCTTATGGGAGGGTTGTTTGATAACAATTGGCAGCAAATTTTGAGGTCAAGCTGCGTCCTTTAGTTTTTGTTTGACGACCTCTTAAATTATCAAACCATTAACGTTTTCCCGAAGTATTGTTTATTATATGTCAACTACAGAATAATATGTGAACAGAGATATTTATATGAAGTGAGATAATCGTCCTTATTCTGCAACTATTTGTCAATGTCACGTCAACACAATATTAATGGCCGAACATTCACGTGATATTTGTTGACATCAGTTGTTGTCGGTGTCTTATTTTGATATTCTCTTGATGTGACGTTAAAAAAAAGTTACAGAATAACTTTGAATATATTTAGTCTTTAATATAAAGTAAAATAATCTCGGAAATTATTTATAATACAAACAACAACTTGTCTTAAGAGCATTAAATTTCAGAAATAAAAATTATTTTAGTGTACAATTAAAATCGGGGTTTTTATAAAAGTATTAGGCTGATGTGCTTAAACCAAACCAACGACTTCTACATGGACGAGAGTCCTTGAATCAAATGTACGCAAGTATAAGTAAGAAAGGTGTTTCGTATAAACAATTTTAAAAAACAGCGCTTAACTACGACTTTGCGACTGTTTAAAAAGGCTAAATCTAGCAGCAGTGGCAACTCCGATATTAAGGCGAAAATCCATATGATTTGAGCTACGAATCGCCATCATATCCAGCATATTCTTCTCTTGCGCTATTTTATTATTCTATATCCGAAGTCTATGATGCCGAATTCGACTTCGCTCTCAGTCATCAGTATGGTGTCAAATTTTATTGTCGCCTTGTTTCAATGAGGAAGGCATACGATAATCGGTGAAATTGTCGACTGCTATTAACACCGTCCTGTACTAAAAGAGCAAAACACAGCAGCCTCCTTCGTCTCTTCTGTCGCTCAAATTGACAGGTAAAGTAAAAAAGTTAAATGGCTAAAACATATCCTCCATCTTCTAAACTTTCTTTACTCACTCAACACTATCCTACGCTTTCTGGTTTCGGCACAATATGCTGCGAATGTAGGTGTCATCCCTGAGTGCTGGTCCTATTAACCCTTAACTACCCAGTATGCTATTGTAACGTAACTGACCAACGGACTCATTAAAGTAATTAACGAAACCTAGAGAAAAACAAAAACGGTATACATTGTAAAAATGTTTTATTAATATTATTTACTCAATTAGTTTGTTTATTTAACTTTAATTAATTATTTTTTAAACAAATATTATAAATAATGTTTTAACATAATGCTCGCAACAGACAATCTGTTTGCATGTCTCGCAGCACTGTTTGGAAGTTCCAGAGATTTTTGAGGGGCAAATGTAACAACGCTTCTTTCGTTTCGAATCAGGATCAGATGATTCACCAGATCCTTAATCAATGGTAGGATCAGATGATAGCACATCTTTGATGGCTGCTAGGTGATAACTCGTTACCCCTTTCTTGTTCCGTCCTCGTGTATGAGGCATTACCAACTCAAGTGCTACTTCTCGCAAAAAATGTTTTCTTTGCTTATTCTTTTTATGTTGGTTCCAAGAAGGATATAAGTTTTTCCATATAACTAGTGATGCGGCTCTAACAACATCTACTACATTTTGAAAAAAAGCAACAGGCCATCTATTTGTTTTGCGTCGAAGTGTATACTCATGAACCATTTGATCAAGTGTATCAACACATCCCTTGGTGGAGTTATAGTAAAAATTTATTTCAGAAGCGAAAATATTTTTTCCCATTATGTCGCGAAATATCGGATTTCCAAATAGTGGATCCTAGTAATACCTAAAATAAACACCTCCCTGTTCGTTGACTCCTATAGTCAATAAATGCCTTATATATGCCCACATTTCCATTGTGTCTGTTGGCTTTCACCGATTTTGTAGGGCACTATGTGATTAAAAATTAGCATATATTACTATAAGGAGGAGTTCTGCTATGCTTCGCTGGTTCAGATGTCCATTTTGTTCTACCTCTGTCCTTATATGTTTACACAGACATGTATTCCTGCAGCGGGACATCACCATCCTCACTTCATAACTGTACATCTTCACTTTCAGATGCTGAAGAAGCAATGATTTCAACAGCGACTAATCTGTTTCAGAACGGCGGGCACTTGTATAAAACTTGGCCGCCTCAATTCAAACAGTATATAATATGTCTATTGGACACTTGTGGGTTGATGCGCTGCTTTTTTGTTTATTATAATAAATAAAAAACTGTTCATGCTACAAATATTTTTATTGCACATTTCTATTCTCAAGACCATCGGTGTAGAATCGGTCAAACGGAATTCGTCAAGAGTAAATACTTTAGCTTTTATGGGCAATGTAATTCAAAAATGTGTCCGCGAGACACTTGTGGGTAGTTAAGGGCTAAAAAAACTGAATAAAATAAAATCTGGATTTATTAAAGTTAAAGTGTAAAGTTTTTTCCAAGTTTATTTAACAAGCTGGTGATTTTTTACTTACTTGACATCCCTGAACTTTTAAGGGATGTGCGTTTGATTTTTATTTACCCGCTCGAATATATATAAATCATGTTTAAAAAACAGAAATACTGAGGAAATATTTCATAGTGAGAACAAACAAAAAATATTAAAATAAAAAAATATCGAGATGAGATTATTGGCGGGCTTTCAGAAGTAGTCAGGGAAGCTTTCTAGGACCTCAAAACGTGGCGATCTGGTGAGAACTTAATATATTTCAAAACGGGGTAAAAGCAATAACTTTTTCGATTTTTTTTAATTTTCCTAACGAGAAGGTAAAAAATAAAAACTTCTCAGCACTTGAGCGTGGAAATTTTCCTGTTTTATTTCCCGTTATCACACAAAAGTTTTGGGTTTCGGCAATATGGCATCTTCAGTATTTTGTTTCTCAGTTCCAATTCAAGTAAACCGAAAGAAAAACACTGTGATTGAACAAACAATGTGATTAATTTATTTAAATTTGTATACTAAGAAAAAATAGCCGTTTGGTGCAGTTATCAGAGACGTAGTTGTGGAAAGGAAAATTTGTAAAGCAAAAATATTTTTCGTTGAACTCATAATTAAATAGACATCATCAACGGAATCGGGGACATGTGGTTTTCTGTGATCGGCCTTTCAAAAATAACTTTCCCCCGATTCTACTTCTGTGGCTTAATTTTCAGTGCCTCAAATCGCTTAAACTGATTTAATTAAATATTGTAATTTTTTGTTATTTGCGTTCAGTTTTCGATTGAAAATATGCACGAGCAATTGCATCATGCATTCGTGTATTTTCTTCCATCTCAAACTTGTTTTAATTAGCATTTTGAATTGTTCCAAATACATTTTTGCGTCAATGTTCTTGAGACTTTTTGCAAAAGGGGCACAAAATAATTTGGAATATTTTAATAAAATTAAGAAAATAGAAATGATGGAAAATACACTTTTGCCACTTGAATAACATTTGCTTGAATGCCGTAAATTATATTTTTGGCAACAAACACTTTATTTCCTTCTCCATGTGGAAAAATAATTTGTTTCTTTTTCAGTTTTAATGTCATATTGACAATGAACTTGCAAAATGTAAAGAAAAATGTTTAATTGTAATTTATTGTTTGCTACACTCAGAGAAATATATTTTCAATTTAAATGATTAAACCAAAAAGGTTGAAAAGTTCAAGGCAACAAACGACTGGGCGCTTCAATAAATTTCGCCTTGATTTATATAAAATGTATGTTACTTGTTGTTGTTGGCTTTTGTACTCCCTGCATGTACGAGCTAATATGAGTCATTTTTTAAATTGTCTTTATGATTAAAGAAGAATTTCAATTGTTTTAGCTGTTTACACAACACTTGAATACGAAGAGTGCCCCCACGCAGACTGACATGTTGGCTTGAACTGCAAACCCTAATTTTGTTTGTAAAGAATTGGCTGTACTCGATTGGGTGTTGCCAAGTTAAAGATTGAAATCAGTTGCTGTTGTAAATAAGTACACCACATATACATTTCTTGTGGCACCATTTTGAGTATCTTGTCCTTGACCAATTGTGATGAAACAGATACTGAGCGAACGGCATTTTTGTGTAGATATGCACAATAGAAATAATTTGTCCAAATTGTTTACATGGAATATCTAGAAGAGTGTATTGATTTTGGTTCAAAAGCAGCAAGCACAAGTTTTGTTGTATCGGAAGTAGTGCCGTCTTTCTGGTATATGTTAAAAACTGCGTTTCGCAACTGAATACGATTATAATGTGAAACCGAAAAATTGGTGCGTGATTTTCAGTCGAACTTGTTCAAATGGCAACAACGGATTTCTTTTCAACCTTTATTTAAAAACAACTGAATGTCGAAGAGTGGAAACGAAAACGTGTGAATAAAATTTTGAATTATTTTGTGTGTATTTTAGGACATTTCATCGGTTAATAGATTAAGTGGTGCCCGCTTAACTGTTTCATCAATCTAAGACTGGCAGCGTTTTAACAGCACGATTTCAGTCAACCAGTCGTAGAAAAAATTTTAAATATTTATTTCATTACACTGCTCTGCAAAAAATAACTTTTTGTCGCTCCTTTAAATAAAACTATGTGCACTATATGGATTTTGATGCGCTAAACTCGAATCCGTTTTCGTTTTTTTTTCATCAGGTCCAGATTTTTTTTATGGGCGTGGCAATTTTTTGTTGCCCCTAAGTTAGCCAGGTACGTAGACATATTTCACCCTAAATCGGGAACGAGTCATCCGATTTTAAAAACAGCTGTTCTGCTGTGCTCTCTAACTGGAATAGTTGACTTTCCCTAGTGTTTTGCAATACCAATCATGTATTTCTGAATTAAAAACACCTTGTGAATTTCAATTAGTAGTAGTTGATAATATTCTTCTTCTTATCCTACATCGCCGTCGAATTTTCTCCCTGTTCTTTGTTCTGCATGGCTTAAATTATAAGATAAACAAATAAAATATTTACAATATTTTACTTGCGCGTTTTCTGATAAAGTGGTGTGAGAGATTTTGCTGTTGTTGCACGACTTGAGTTCACACATTTGCTTTTAACAAACAGTGCATCAGTTAATTATATTATGAATAATATTGCATGAATACAAACACTCGCATATAATAATTATTTTTGTTATTGTTGTTGTTCAAATAAACTAAATAACCCTGAAAATGGCAAATATCACGCCGTCATTAAAAAAAATTACAATAAGAAGATTTCACAGTATTTAAAAATTGTTCCCAGTGGAGCAATAAAATTGACAATTATTTTTATGAAATAGGCGAAGAAAATATAATTGCAAAACTGAACCAAATAGGCGACTTGCAGTTGGGGAAAATAATGCTTGCAATTTATAAAATTAAATAAGTATCGAGTGGGGGAAAAAATTAGTTTGCAGCAAATTAAATAATCGTAAACCCATTGAATTCTGAATCTCATAACATCCCGTCGTACGTTATACGTCGGCTTTCTCACCCGACATGAAAGTGTCGAAAGTGTCGCATTCAGTGAAGCGTACGGAATATAATAAATATTTTAAAAACACATTTAATTTACTTGCCGTGCGGTTAACGTACAACGGTTTCTAAAGGGTCTTTCATTTAGCGCTTCCCATTTTTTATTTTTTATGACTGTTTGTCCAAACCATATTGTTTGCTTACATATTTTTATGAGTTTTAGTGTTATAAAACGTAATTATATCTGTGTTTGGCGCAACACTACAGAAACACAGCGATTCGCTTGAGTTACTGCGACATTTGGGTAAATAACGTAACCACTAAATATTAACGAGAAACAGTTTAATTCAGAATAGTGTTTATGCAGTTAAACGGTTTCCAATCATTTTGGATTCTAGACCACTGGCTATCAGTTATTTGTGAAAGAGTTGCACTTGAGAAAGGCGTATCACAATGCAAATAAATTTCTTTCCTGTGTAGTTGTTACGTTCGTTTTTTTTTTTTTTTTTGCAAACGGCTTACAAGTTTAACCGTACCTTTAGAATCGGTTAATCGAGTTGGAAAATAATGACCAATCAAATTTCATTTCGTTTCTAAGTAGCAGAATTTTCAGCTAATCGTGAATACCCCTAATAATTAATTAAGTATCTCATATAGTTTAATTCAATACCTTGAAACAAATATGATTTATAGGCCTTAAAAATAACATTTCTTAACTCTTTGAAGCTGAAATTAATTGAAGTAAAGACGAATAAGAAAAAAGACTTGTTGAACCGGCAAATGTCTTTGTTATCATCTGAGACGATTATTTTGCATCTCCTCCAAATTAAACGTTTGAGATCATATTAACTTATTTCAACGTTCCTTCTTCAATGGGGTTTCCAATTCAGAAAGTGGGTGAAATGGTGACCGAAGGCATTATTACGCCATATACGGCGATAAGTGGGTTGTGGAAATGGTTGTGTATGAAAATATCGATCATTAAAATTTCAACTGTTGCAAACCCTCTAGCGTAAAAAAAAGATTTTTTTATTATCTCAGTAACTTCTCTTGTCAGGTTATTCAATCTATGACTGGTTATTTTGGAGCAGGTTAAGCCTACTGTGTGTGACACATCGTTCTCCCCATAATTTTCTTAGAATCATTATTGAATTACAAACTACATATTGAAGTTTATTACTTCGTTCAACAATAACACAATATATTAACGATATTGAATAGTGAAATAAATAAAATAAATTGGTGAAGACAAAGTTGGAAATAAATAAAATTGCACACTGCAAGTGATGATGCACTTAAAAATAAAACGAAAATTGTGCGAAGAAAACAAAAAATGTGAATGAAAATATTGCTGCGACATTAATTGTCCAAAAGCATTTTGATCACATGGGGCAGCCACCAAACTGCAGCAGGCAGCTGACAGTCAGTTAGTCAGCCAGTCAGTCAGTCGCTGGTTACAAGCATAAATTGAAATTAAATTAATATCAAGAGAAATAAGCATATTAATTGCATTATAATCGGGATGTGGGCATGTGGAAATGTCCACGTCGTTGTCGACATTAAAGCGGTCATGAATGTGGCTGCGTGCGAAACTCATTTGTAACTATAAATTAAATGATTAAGATGTCATGTATTTATTTGTACATAAATGGCGTGTACAATCGAAATTTACAACAACAACAACAAACAAAAAGCTGCAAATATTGACAATGCACTCCTACTTAAATTAAACGTGGTTTGCGAACTATAAATTATAGTTAAGACGAAAAATCGCTGCGTAATTCATTACAAAAATACATCTGTTTTATGAAGCTGAAATCGTGAATGAATAATTGGTTGCATTCGGTAGTGGGACAAGAAGATTTCAGGTGGAAAGTTTGCAAAATTAAAAACACAACGTTTAACTTATTTTAAGCAAAAAATAAATTTAACAAACTGCAAAACTACTTTTAAGTCTGAGATCTCTGATTTTAGTTTTTAAGAGGCAACATGCAATACAAAACAGTTGTCAAATCACAGTGGTTTTTTTTGCAGAAGCTTACAACTTTGAAATGGACTAAAACAGGGAGGAATTTCCTAAATTGAAATGAAATTTATTTAATTCGAAAGCGAATGGGCTGGCATTATAATATAATTATTGTTCTGGTATATGACTAACCCCAACATATGTGACCGTATATCGGTAGTCACTCGGCATATGTTATAGTCCAAGTGGTCAATCGTTTCGGGTTTATTAGAGTAGACTACCGTCTTCATATATGCCTAAGGAAAATAGTCTGGCGACGTTAAATCGAGCGATGTTGGAGGCCAATGCAAAATTCCGGAGCATGAAATTATGCGGTTACCAAAAGCATCGTTTTTAAAGAAGTAGGGACCAATAACCACATCAGCCTTTAATTCTCATCAAACAGTCAGTATTTCTGCATGTCACGGTGTCTCAACATAAACTTCAAAATTATCATCTCCGTATACGGCAAAACTCAAAAATTATAATAAATCTTTCGGATAAAGAATCATCGCATTTAAATATTTTTTTTTAAAGAAAATTCCCAAAAAAAGTATTAATTTGAGTACAAAATATGCGACTGTCAGTGCAAAAAACACTCTAAATAATTGTTCTTGCGCTAGAAGAATTTTTGGTTACTTCCTTTTTCTCTTACGGCTAAAATTTGAGTTGGGAAAAATCCTGTCAATGTAGAATAAAAACTTGGGAAAATAAGAAGGAGAAGTCTTTCATGAGTTATTGTTATGACTTTGATGTATTTGAAGCTTTTCATTCATTTAAATCGAAGTTGTTCTCGAGAATATTGGCTAAAAGTCCCCCGATAAAAATTTTGGGAAAAAAGAGTCGGTTTATTGAAAATTGTTGAGTGTAATAACAATTGCTTTTGTACAATTGATTAGTGTGTCACATATCGTTAACTGTAACGCCAAGCGCCCTGTTAATACTATAAAGATAGAATCATTTGCGGTCTTAAAAATAACTTTTGCGGTTTCCTGTAAAATTTTCAAAATATGACCTGGTGTCAGTTACCTCCGAAATAAAAATGTGGTACTTAAAAGGGGCAAAAAATCATAAAAATATATTATTTTTCAAAAGTACAGAAAATAATAACGATTTATAAAACAAAACTAAAAATTTCTTAATATTTTTATCTCTCCGCTACGAAAATTTTAAAAAATTTTGCAGTTTTTAGTCTTATCCCACTGAGCCGCGTATAACTTTTAAGCGACTTAGCCGATTCCAACCAATCTGAAGGAGTTTAAAAGGATTTCTTGCGACCCGATTCGAACCAGCAGAAACCTAAAAAAAGTTTTTTTAGTATTAACTTTTGAACGACTACCGATTGATTCTAATAAATCTAGTCAATTATTCTCTCAAATCCGATCAAGAACGGATCGCTTTATGCTGAGCCTAATGACAAGCACTTCTCACTAGAACGCAGTAGCAACAGACAAACAACAATTTTAAGAAAAGTATTTTAAAAAGATTTAAATGGGGCAACCTATTTTTATGAAATAAAAATCTGGGCCCATTTAAGTAATTTTGGTTGCTATGGAATACCCTCGACGTATAACATAATTCGGCCTAGACTTGTTTCGTTCAAAGTTATCACGCTATTAAAGTATTTGTAGAGAACAGTATTCGGTGATGTCGGTTGGAGGTGTTTTTAGGACCCATCCCCGCGATACCGTTAATTACCATAATTCACTAAATTTCACTCATTGATGTCACATTTTTTATGCAAATTTAAAAAAAAGGAGAGAGAACTTAAAGGCCTTCTTCCTACCCTGAAGGATTTTGATTCCAACAGCTCCGATAAAATACAGTTTTCATGATGTTAAATTAAATTTTCCAGAAAAGATGCTTTTTAAAATCTAATATTTTGTTCTATCCCTAAACGGCAACGTTAAACAAGATTACTGACAATCTCTTTTACATCATATTATTTCGTGAAAATATTGAAGTGCTAAAAAGGCTTTTACAAATTGCTTAAGCGCAACGCATTAAATTGAATTTGTTCTCCAAGAAAGTTTCACAATTTTTGTTTTATTATTATTTTTAAATTATTATTTATTTTTACTTCTTGTTTGGTTATAAAACTTTTGTTTTAACTGCTTACGCTGCCAAAAAGAGTTTAATTGTTTTTTTTTTCTCGCATTTGAATTGGCGACAACTTTTAAATGCTTTTAAATAATTCTGCATATTTTCCCACACAAACGCAACCATGCAGTTACAAAATTATCCATCCAGATGTACTGAAATGCCAAATTTAGTTTTTAAGCGGAACTAAATATAACGATTTTAATTTCCGTTTGTTGCTTCCAAAAATAGAATTCAGTAAAGCTGAATAAAAGGAAAAATAAAATAAAACTATAATAATTATAATGAAGCAGCCATCAATTGCATAAATGGTTGAATTAAATTTTGTGTATTCCTTTAGCTGTGCCAGATTGTGTGCGGCCGCTAATGATAATTTTAAATATTGGAAACAACTAAATTTTGTGGCAGAAACAAGTTTATTTAATAAAAGCCAAAAACAGAAATTCTGGTAATTGTTTAATGGGTTACAATATGAAAGAAAAAGCGCCATTATGGCGCTTAATGGGCAGGCTCTACTTCAGTTCACACGGGTGCGTGTACGAAGAGAGTTTGGCAGGTTATAGATTTTTCTCAAACTTTTTCCGTAATTCCTTATAAAATATAGTTAGGTGTAAGTTTTTTATAAATAGTATTTTTCAAGAGGGAAAAACAATTAAAAAGCTTGCGAAAATGATTCAGCATTCCAAAAGTTGCTCAAGCAGCAAAACTTATATCAACGTTTCTTTGCATTCATTGTAATCCTGGGAGCAAATACCGGCAGTTTTTAAATGTCTACCCTATTTTTAAGTGGCTACACTTGGCAGCACTGATGAACAGTACTTTTTTCGCAGGAAAATATAGGAGGGCAATATAAAAATTTAAAACAACGTTGAATACGTTCAAGCAATTAAATTAAATTAAACACGAAGATGAGTTGAAGATAGTAAAAGACGTGATTTGTTTACCGTCGCCGTTGTCAGTACTTTGAAAATTGGCTTTTAATATGTTTTCATATTTTCTAATAAGTTTCTTTTTATAGTTCTTTGCTTATATATCATCACTTTGTATGGGTTTGAAAGTCAGTATTTTTGGACGGCCACAAAATAAGTTGCACAAGGGATGGGAATTCACTACACCCCTTTCAAAACAATCCTTTTAAAAATTACCGTTTTCCATTTCATACCTGACTTAAAATCGCGTGATGGGCTACATTGTCTACATGGAAAATATTCAGCATTGAAATGTTAGTGGTGCTCAACATTTCTCACAAAATCGGAGCCGGTGCGAGGAATGTAAGAGTGATTCTCTGGCAACTTTCTTTAAGGCAACACTGTTTTTGACAGCTCAGCTGTTTTTCGTGTATGCTACACCGTGAAACATATTCAGTTTAGTCTATGACTTAATCATGAACCAAACGAACAACGATTGCAGATGAATTTTGTTATCGAAATTCATGATCGACTTAGAAAGCGCATCATGATCTTTTTTTGTTTAGCGACGAAACTAATTTTTGGGTTAAAGAATATGTGAAGAAGAAAAATTGCCGTATATGGTGTGAAGCTCAGTCAGAAAAATGCACTGTTTGGAGTAGATTATGGGCCGGTGGTATCAATAGACCGCAATTTTTCAAAAACTGCGAAATCAGAGACGTTACTATGAATAGCGAGCGCTCCCGTGTGGCGATTACACTAGTTTTCCTAAATGGAATAGTTGAACTTGGCTGACATGTGGTTTCAACAAGACGATGCCACGTGATATAAAACACACGAAACAATGGCCCAATTTAGAGGCGAGTTCGGTGAAAAGTTTATTTCACCTTTGGACCCGGACAATTAGCCACCTCGATCAAGCGATTTAGCCTTTTGATTTTTTGTTGGGCTCTGTTGGGGCTCATGTTTATAAGTTTAAGCAAGCAACGGTTGCCGCACTGGAAGAGAATTCGTTCGTTAGATTCAAGTCGATATCTTGGATAGAATATGCCAAAATTGGACTCAGCATGTGAATCATTTGAAGCGTGCCCGCTTTCAACATTCACATGAAATCATCTCTAAGCATTGAAATACATGGGTCAGTCAATCGACTCAAATAAAGATGACATTCTTTGTCTGAAAGTCTTGTTAGTTTTAATAAAATCCCAAAGTTTTTAAGTTATCACCCATTATATTTGAGAATTGATATTAATTCCGTGAGTTTCAAAATAATTTTTCGATAATTTTTGTTCTACATTGAAGCAAAAAGTACCATATCAAGTACCAAAAGGGCTAAAAGTCAGTTGTGCTATAAATCTGAAATTGTGATTGTGTGGAAACTGGCAATTCACCGTTTATAATTTTTGATTTCACGCTGCGCCTTGGGTTTCATCTGACATAACCTATAAAAGGAAATCCATAGTGTCAGGTGCTTTTCAGTTGCAAATAGGAAAAAAACAGGCTGACATTTAAAGAATTAAATTTATTTTGCCTTAACGCATTATGTTCGCATTTTGCAGTGGGAAATTTCAAAAGCGCGTAGTACGGAAAACCACCACAGAATGTGAAACCTGAACACTGACATGGTTTTAATAAATTCTGGTTTTAACGTTAAAACCAACTGTTAAAACTCACTTTAACCATACACTTTTGAATTGGTTTGAAGTTGGTTTTATGAAACGCAGTCTTGTTTTTCTCTGTGCTAAGTTGAGTGCTGCCAAGTTATATGTTGGGAACATCTGACAATGGTTGAAGAATGCGAAGAAAAATCAACCACACCCGCCATTATTCTTTCTGAAATTGCATATGAAATAAAAAAATTTTAAAGAATTCATTTGCTCTCTATAAAGATTTCGGCAGTTTTAAATTATTGATTTTCAAAATATAAAACCGTTCCTATTGAAATGTAAAGTATTTTTGATTTTTATACAAAACAACTGCAGTACAGTTTGTGCGTTAAGTATTATAAAATGCAGAGGAAACTACAACCGAAAATATACCGATTTCTATGAGAGATTGATTTCATTGTGATTAAATATGTTGGACAACCTGGGATTTAAAACCTGAATTTATTACATCTGCAGTGTGAACGCATATGCTTATATTTTACTGTCAAAACACTTTCAGTATTAAAACTTTACAACCATAATTTTTTTGAAAAATTAAGATGTAAAAATAACAACAACATACCCCTGCTCTTGCATTCCTTCAAGAGGCAAATAGCATTTGACAGATGTCAAATATTTCGTGTGAAATGGTGAAAGTTCCTCAACAGTTTTTTCAATTCGTCTAAAAGCTAAAATTTAGCAACATTCTTGTTTAAGTTCTTAAATTCTTGCGAAAGAATTCATGGAATTTGTATATAAAAAAATTTTAATTTTGTGTTTCTGAATGACCGTAGAAATAAATTGTGTATTCCAAACGTTACTTTCGTTTCGACATATTTCCATTTAAATACTTTGGCAAACTTTATTAATTTTTAGACTTGCTTGGCGAAACACTACGCAAACAAGCAAAGAAACAAGGTTGGGAAATATAAATTTTAAGTTTTAAAAAAGTTTCAAAAACTGACACTTTTCTATGAAATGTAAACAGTGTTTCGTCTTCTCTCCTGGGAATTGCACATAAAAAGAATCGCCAAGTTCCTAAATTACTTTAATATCCTCAACTTTGATGAAGGAACACAAAAATAGTTGCAAAAGTTTCGTTGTTAATAATTTTTTCCTTCATTTTCCTTTAAGAAAATTTGTTGGCTGTAAAACTTTGTTTTTTAGATTTCTTATTCTTATTTTGTTTTAGCCAGGCTTTCAAATAGTGAATTTCAATGTTCTCCACAGAAGCAACTTTTCTCTGGATATAAAATTTTTGCTAAAGGAATGAAAAATAAAAAAACCTACAAAATCTTAATGAAACCTGCAGGGTCAGTATTCTGATATAAACGAATAACGAAGGAAAGAAAAAAACCAAAAAAAAGCAAAAACAAATATGGAAATATCGAAAGCTGAACATGGGAAAAAGTCTATTGTTCAAAGAATAAAGTAAACAATTGTGGCGCCACCATGTGTTGCTAATGAACGCAAAACTTCATGTCGTGTCAAAGGGTAAACTCAATGCAGCCAACCGACATGCCATCAAAGTTATTGAACTTTAATTGAACATAAAATCAACTATTAGAGAGAGATATAATCGCACGTGGGGTGGCCACCAGCTGCGTGTTTGACATTCTCTTGTTTGACTGCTGGAAGTTATTACGAATTAAGACTGAGCCAAATGATATTTGTCTTTAGAATATTTAAATATTAATGAGGCGGAGTTAAAAAAAGCGAGTGGAAGGAGTTTTCGTAAAACCTTTTGATGAGTACAAAATAAACGACTAAAAATATTAAACATGCACATGACGTTACGAAAACCAAAATAAAAAAATATCCCAATAGTTTAGCTTAACTGGAGAATATTTCTTAATGCGCGGTTAAATTTATATTCGTTATATCAATTGAAATATTTATTTTTTCGAAAGATCAATACATCTGAAAATGATTCAGGACACGTGGTCACCCCGACTGCTTTTGACAAAGACTGTTGTGGATGTCTGATACCGTATGTTATGAATGACATAAAAATCTTGTCATCCAAAGAGTATATTAAATTTGCAGACTTATCAGCATCAGGTAGCGACTTCGCATGGACCTACAGAATTGTCGAATTGTTCTCTTCTGCTTTAGTGCACGATTCTGTTGATTGTTATCGGCTTGTCTCAATGACGAAGGCATAGCACTGGTCGTTGAAAATTGCCGACAGCGATTAACAACGTCGGTACTTCGTCGGTACGGCAAAAGTATTTATTGTCTTCATCTGTCCTCTTAACACTTTCTAGTCCATGACTAATAATAATAATAACTTGAGGGTTGCGATCGGCGTATGCCACATAGCGCCATCCTTTTAAAATTACAGCTGGTCTGGATCAGTGTCATCCATTTTTTGAAACAGGAAAGCCATTGATAATTTGGCAACGATAATTGGCGTACATCATGCTTTTGTGGGCTTAATTATTATACCAACTGCATGTTAAACGGGCGCACAGAGCCAGATAAGAAGAATTTCAAGGCAATTATTTCTTAAATACGATATTTTACATGGTCCATTCCATCAGTCAAATTTCTCCCAAAATTATTCCTTTTTTCATTAAATCTGGCCTCATAGCATCAATGTAACTTAAAATATTTTAAGACTTAAAATATTTTAAGACTCCCTGGTTTGTCAGCATAAACCGATGGACTTAAACTCGTTCCATAAACAGTAATCGAAACGTGTTAAATCGCATGAAGGAGATGGTCAGTGAACAAAATGACATGTGGGAACAAAACTGTCATTAAAGGCATTTCCTCGTTGTTGATGTTTTTTTTTTTGGCAAATTTTTTGAAATACGGAATTGGCTTTTCGCTCATTTGGAAAGAAGTGAGTAAAGATGATGTCGCCGGCGTGTAAAACGCACCAAATAGTAAACTTTAATGGGTCTGATGATGCATTAACTGCTTGAGGATTGGAATTAGACAGACATTTAACCAGAAATGAGCTAAACGCAATTGTTTGGGCAAAGTGCAAACAATTTAATTTTTTTTTTAATTTGGAAACGATATTCTGGGATCAAATAATTGGTAACGTCGCACTGAAGGAGAGGACAAAACAGTTATCGCCATCGATAAATATCATGCAGTTAAAAAATATCCGCTATAATGATAACACTTACCTGCATATATTGTATAAGTTTTCTCAAAATAATAAATTAAAAATAGGACTTTGGCACAGTGTACCATTTGGCTTTATTGTCGTAAAGTCATAATATTATTTTACAACAGTTTAAAAAATTGCTCTTGTTCTACCTCCAAAAGATTCACAAAATAATAAGAATTTTTTAGATATTTTTGTAGTGCATGTTAGGCGCCGTTAGGTCTCCGTGATACTAGAGCAAATAACGGTTCACTAAATCTGTACATTAAATTACACATTTAAAACATAATGAAAAAAGAGCTTTTAAGAGCTTTCAGATTTGATTAAAAGCGCTTATAAAGTATAACGAAATGTATGAAACCTGTATTTGAGGCGATAGAACGATCTATAATTCAATGTTTCGATATGACCGCAATAGACAGCAAATGGTTCATACGCTGGGTTCAATTTTGACATTCTCTCTCTAAAATATCGGACGGTATTGACTTCCAGTCCATTGCGGGTTTGTCGCTATAGACATGAAATTAAAGATATTCCCACAAAACATTGTTTAAAGGCGTTAAGTCTCGGCGGCCAATTGATCGGTCTCAAATATGTAATAAACTGTTCACCGAGCTGGTCTCTCAATTGGGCCAAACACAAGTTGTGTACGACGCGCTTTCTTAGCCGATCATGAATTTTGATAACAACATTCAGTCATCTGTCAGCGTTGTTTGCTTGTGAGTCGAGTCTGGTTAAATATAAAACCGAACTGAAAATGTTCCACGAAAATAGCGAACATGTTCCACTAAAATAGCGGAGCTGTCAAAAACAGGATAGTTTCGAAAAATCAATATTTAAAAAGAAGTCAAAAAATAATTAAACAACAAAATATAATAAAATGTTCAAGTAAAACACATTTAAGAACAGGACATTTTTATTTTATGTTTATTAAAAACAGGCTTAAACATAAAATAAAAGCCTCTGCATTTGTTATATGTTTCCCATATTATATGCTTTTTTTATGTTAAATAAAAAAAAAATTAATCAACCGTTCGGAATGGGTTTGACTCCGTTTTTCCATTCAGTAGGAATTTACTTCTGATCAATTTATCAAACCGAAATTACAATTCAGCATAAATTAACTCCGATTATATTGTTTTCGCTCGCAATTTTTTCGAAGGAGTTGTAAAAATTTGCAGTGTAAGGCGTTAAAAATTATTTAATAACTTATTTGTCTTAAAATAATTTGATTGAAAACTAATTTATTTATTTATTAAAGATAGTTTCAAATATTGCCCTACAACAGAAGTAATTTCGTCTTCAAATTAAACGCTGTAACTTGGCTGAATTAACATTCATTTGAAATTCTTCTGTTCAATTTCAGTCAGTTAAATTAAATGCAGAAGTAACGACTGAGACAGCTAGAAATTTAAAACTGGTACTAAGACCAAAGTAATTATTTTAGATATAATTTTCACTGTTATTCCGCGATTTAAAACAGAAATTAAATATTTCTTAAAGCCCCACAATGAGTCGGTGTAGGGTATATAAGATTCGGCACAGCTGATAATATTAATTGTACTCGGACCAGCACCCACTTTGTCAACGGTACTTATTCAATGCATTGTGTCGTAACTATAAAAGGCGAGGATAACTGTTGAGAGGGCAGAAGAAGAAAGATGATTGAAAATTTGTTGCTGGCATGGTCGAATTGTATGCAAAACATTGCAACAACCAAAGGAATTGCTGTCAAAGTCACAGTTCACGACGAATATTAAGCAACCAAACACATCGATGTGATGCACCCATGCACAGTTTCACCCAACTGTCACATATAAAAACACAACGAGAGGCTGTTGTACACAAAAACTTGACAGCGTGTTGTCAAGCAACAGATGAGCTGAGAACTGTCATTTGGTGTAGGGCTGCCGCCTGATGGTTTTAGCTATTTTTATGCTTTCCTGGCCATTTTCGTAAGAGTACCTGCGTAGGAGAGCGTTTTAGTGCGCCGCGGCCGTTAACTACATGAAAATGTGTAGAAATAAAAACTGTGTGCACAGTTAAAGTCTCCTTAGAATAAGTAAAAAAATACCCATCAGTACTGGTGAGAAAGTGTAGCGGCTTTCGAAAACAGCGCTGTTCAACTCTGCTTTGAGATTTGAAAATTCAAATGATATTAATTCCTGCATTGATCCTTAGACTGTTTGTCATTTCTTTTTATTATTTATAATTAAAATTGATATATTAAAGAAAGTACGATTTAAATACCTAAAATAGCAGCCATAAATTGTTTTCTATCCTGAGAAATTCAGTTTGAAATAGTCTCTGCAAATACGACTTTAAACGACGCAACAAGGCTTGCGAATCGATGAATGGCTTTTCCGTAATCTTCATGATCAGGACAGTTGTTTGAAATACGTCATAAATAACTGATTTCAGTAAATTATTATTTTTGTTCATTCGACTTTATTTTATTAATAAACTTTCATTAATTCTTGCACATATTGTGCGCTTAAGCGTTCGCATAGAATCGTGTGTGTGCGTGCGTGCTTAAATTTCCCTTAAATATTTCATTTTTACAAGAATGGAAATGGATTTTGCAACCATACACATACAAAAAATACATGCGTGCACAAGTGAGTGTGTGTGTGTGTGTGTACATGTTGGGCCTTTTATACTGCCAGACGACATTTACTATTTTATGTCATTCCATTCCTTCAGTCATTCGTTCAGTGAGTCCTTTAGAGAATACGACTACTTTGCTTCCGCTTATGGCTTTTGCATTTTTCATGATGTCAATAAAAACGTTGCATATTTCTTTTCGCATTCAGCATTTTGATATGCATACAAAATGTGCAAAAGTTACATTTACCTCGATATAAAAATCTATATTTAGCACGCCTCTATCAGTATGCAGGTGCAGGTGAGCATATCGCAAAAAAAAGAAGAAAAAAATTGGAGAAAAATATAAATAATGCTGGCAATTGAAATGAAAAATTCCAATTCCGCCCCAAACTGGTATGTATGGATGTGTGTGGAGAACGTGTAGGTGTGCATGTGTACATATGTCACTGTATTTTCGTTTCCTTCATTAAAGTTACTGTTGTTGCTGTTGTTGTTATTATTGCATTTAATGCCTTCAAAGCCGAGTTGTGTGTTCTCCGATTTGATTTAACGTAAACGGGAAAAGGAGGAAATCGAGAAATGCTGGCGTTGCATTTATGCAAACCTGCCGGCATGTGTGCGCGTCTTAACATTTGAAACAAATTTTTTTTTTTTTTAATATTATCTTCTGCGTGTAAAATCAATTGAGGCATGCAGGAGAGAAACTTTTATCAGCGCTGCAAGTAGGGTGTTTGGTGGCATTCTTCACTTCTGCAGCAAAAATAATAAGACTTTATTAACTAAATGTCTCTCGAATATAAAGTTTTTATAGAATTCTGTAAGGATTAAGCAATCAGAAAATAAAAGGATGTGTAAATGAAGAAGGGAACGAAGTTGTATGGGAGTGAATAACATTAACTATGGGAAGTGTTTTATTTTGTTGCATCTTTTGTTCTACACACACTGAAAGAAATGTTACTTTAATGAATTACTCCTGTTATATGAATGGCTTCATTGATACCACAAAGTATGACTACTAAACGGCTAAAAAAATTTAATTTATTAAAGCCATGAAATATTTAATTTATTTAATAAATAAATGAATAAGTTAGCAGTGATTATTGATATAACAAAAAGTGATTGTAAAAAAAAAATAATTTTATTTTTTATTTAGTAGAAAAATCACTTGAAAAATCCTTAGGAATAATACTTTTATAGAGAAAAATGGCTTCATTTATAAATTACGGGGAAACATGACCACAACGGCGACCCCTGCAACTTCTCGCTGATATTAACTGCAAAATTATCGTAGCGTGGTTTGCTGTGCTGTTCTATATTTTAAAGCTGCTATAAGATAAACTTTTAGTGAAACTTTGATAAATCACTGTTATTTTGATTTAATAACTGCTTTAACGTTTGAATAAATCAACCGAGTCCCACGTCTTAAACGGTAACTGATGGGCGATTCCGCTGTAGACGATTTCCAACTTGATGTTTTCAATCACGCTATTAGTTGTTTTTTTTTTTCTTCTTATTAGTGCAAAGAAGATAAATTTTTATTTGATTTTATACCATATCTTCTTTTTTGGCGGCTTTGAAAATATTACTATTCGAAAAATTTATAACAACTGTAAAATCATAACTTGCAACAGTGGCGCGAAACAGTTGTTGTTCACTGTTTGAAGTTATGTTTTACCGGGTAAAAGTGAAGTGACAATATTCATCTCTCTTCGTGTTCCAAAAAATATAATTATATGTTGTTGTTTATGAAGAATTATTGACTGCTAGAATACACTGTTAATATGTTGCACCCGCGATGCAAAATATACAAAAAGTTTACTTTTTGCACAGAAATAAAGAGCTATCGTTCTGAAACTTTGCAAAAGTAAGAAGAAGTCAAAAGCAAGCTGAAATAATTTGTTTTTAAGAGTGTAATAATTGATAAGTACAAATTAACGATAACTTAAATTGGTTGCACCCGCGATGTCGATGTAAAATCAGTTTATGAAAACATTAAATTTTTGTATATTTTCACTGACAATTGCGCCGCTCAGTTAGAGTATGAATTCACTCCAAGCAGAATATGGATTTGTTCACCTCGAATAGAACTTTTTCGCTGCCTCACACGGAATAGGTGCCGTTGATGGAATTGGTGTAGGTGTCAAAAGATCAGTGTGGATCGCGGCTAAGTCTCGGAAAGCCATAGTTAACAGCGCAATAGAATTCTATTATTTAGCATGCAGCCTCTCTAAGAACGTCATTTTTAAATTTGTAGCAAGGGAAGAAGCTAAAGAAAAGATAGCCGTGCTGAATGATCAATGGGAAGGACCGAAAATATACAATCCTAACAATCCAATATTCCATCCAAACATTTCTTCCAATCTGAAGAGGCTCATAGCATTTCTGAGGCGCGCACCTCACTGTCTTGCACCAAAACCCACCGCTAATAGTGAGATAGTGATTGGGCCGATGATGACTTGGAACCTCTTAAAAATCTCATATTACAAAAAATAATTCCGGGTCTTGAAATATAGTGAATCCATCGCATCATCGGACAAGCATTTCTTTGATATGTATATGGTCTAAACTAAATGAAAATAGCAAATATTTGTATTTTTTCTTACAAAATTATAAAAAACAGAATTTTTCACAATAACGGTCAATATTAAAAAAAAAAACCAAATTTACTTCAGTTTTTGTGCTCAAAGCATAATCGGGCATCAATGCGATATCAATGCTCTAAATCTCGAAAGGAAACAATAGATATAGTTTTATCTCTTTTTTCGTTCCTGTATAAGTATATTTGATGTTTTGCTCACTTAAGTTAGACTTGTTGCACCCGCGATTACTAAAAATATTAATAATTCATTGTTTATTTGCATTTTGTTTAGAGTTTTTATTTGATGTCCTTTGTTACAGTAATACATTTGAAAATATTAAGCATTATGAAATGCTTAACAGATTTAGGCCTTTTTTGCTTGTGATGTGGAAATGTTGGGCAAAATTTGTTGCACCCGCTTTTAAAGCAGCATATGCAAATTTTTGTTAATTAATTTAAAGTCAGCATATAAAAATGTAGTCAGTTAAAGGCTAACTTGATTAAAAATGTTTTTCATTTGATTAGGGTAAACTAAAACAGTTTCCTAAATGTTGCACCCGCGATAACGGAATTACCCTGATGTAGTTTTCGAGTTCTATAAAAAAGATATATAATTTCGAGGTATTTTAAACTCCGATTTTGACCCATATTGTGGTAATCTACATGGTCAAGGGCCGATTAGTTTTTTAGAATCGGTCGGTAAAGCCTTTAAATATATATATATATATATATATATATATATATATATATATTAAAAATATTTTTTAAAATTATTTTTTAAGATTTCTTGAAATCTACTAATTCTTAGCGGATCAAATTCACAGGGAATCTAAATTTGTTAGAACTCCTTTGAACGCCATCAGTTGGGTCATTCGGTTCAGCCTTTAAAAATATACAAGCATGTCACATACTTCCACACACACTTAGACACCCAAAGGCAAACCCACGACATGTTGACATTCTCTCAAAAGTAGTCAGGAACAAGTAGAACAAGGAACTCAAAACGTCGAGGTCTGATTAAAATTCGAATTTTGAAAAACGGCGTAAAACTAATAAATCTATCCGATTTATTAAAATTTTGAAATCTTGCAGCGGGAAGTTAAAAAAATCAAAACGTATGATTGTATTTTGAAACCAGCTGATTTGTTTGTTAGTAATTATTTATATTTTGAAAAAGGTCTTCAAAAATTGTTTAAACGTTTTCCCCATATTCATAAAACGTAATTGAATTCAAGCATTTTCATGAAATTTTTGTGTGAATAAAAAATTTTAAAGATAAAGTCGACTTTTCGCTCATTATTGGTATGGCGTCAAAGCATAAAGGGGTCGCAGTTGCTGGTTTCTCCATGTTGACATAGAGACTGCGAAAAACATATCGTTCTTTATAACAATCCTGGAATTTCGTATAAATTTTAAAAATTGTTTTTGTTTTAAATGTTATTTATTCGAACAACAAGCATCAGCGAACAGGCAGTAAATAATCGTTGAAAGCTGAGCTGAAAGTAGCGTACGTTTTCATTGTCTAGTGAAAATATGCGAGTGTTTGGAGACTTTATTACAGCCTTTTCATGTGTAAATTGATTTTGGTTGAAAAATTGTGAATGAAATAGTATTTAAGGTAATTTTGAGTCTTGTATATATAAAATCAAATAACCCATAAAAGTCCATTTTTGTAAAAAATAAAAAATATTTTATAAAAGTCATGCAGTTCACATGAAAAACGCGTTGTACCAGGGCACTACTAGTACCTCATTCAGAAAGTATTGCAGAGGAAAATACACCCATTACCTGTTTTTTTTTAGCCCAACTAGAAAATTTTGAACTGTCATCCTTTTCTCCCAGAATATTTGGTCTCTATAACGAATAATATTAAGCAAAAAACAAACTTCTGTTCTACTGTAACCGCAGTAGAAGCTGACGTTTATTATAATTCAACGAATAAAAAATTTATATATAAAGTGTTTATTATACATTTACAAAACGAAAAATGTTCGCCAAGTCGTCGGGATTTGAGGAAAGTAATTAAACTAATAAAAACTGAGAAGTTTCAACTAAAATATTTGCTAAACTGAAAACGGATGAATACCCATAAAAATAAATTACTGACTTAAAATTATTCACTTGTTATAAATTTAACACTAGCTGCCCCATATAGGGGTCTCGCGCCTCTGTCCCTTCTTGAAATTGCAAACCAAAACTCAACAATATCTTTTTAAATCCCGGCGGGTAAGCAAAAAGATCTGAAGACCGGCTTACTTAGAATAAGTAGTTTATAAGCCTGTCCTTGGTGCTTCTTTCCCCTCTCTATTCCCCACCCAAAAATCACAAATAAAAAATTCGGCTGCGTTAGGATTTGGCCTAAGTGTTTCACTATATGCGCAACATTGGACTTCACTTCAAAGTTTAATTTGTTAAGCAAACTTTCTCTTTGGCAACACTGTTTTTGTTAGCTCAGCTGTTTTTGTTATCTCAGCTGTTTTCGTGTAACTTTTTTATTGTTTAACATGTTCAGTTTGGTTTATGGTTTAAGCAAACAATGCTTGCAGATGATTAACTTTTATTATCAAAATTCATGTCTGTTAAGAAAGAGCATCGAGCGGAAGTTTTGTTTAGGGGCGAAGCCCATTTCTTGTTGAATAACCAAAATTCTATATATTTTGTGAAGAGGAGATGTCAGAGGCATCGCAATGCATTCCGAAAAATGGAATGTTTGGTGTGGATTATGTTCCCGGTGACATCATTGGACCGTACTTTTCAAAAGGAAACGAATGCAAGAGCATTATGGCAATCGCTGCCATGCGCTGATAACAATTTTTTTTTTCAAAGTGGAAGAGCTGGACTTGGCTGACATGCAGTTTGAACTAAAAGGTGCCACATCACACACTACGCTGGAAAGTAGTCGTTTGAGATGCGGGTTAAATAAAAGCACACGTTTGGAGCGGTTAATTGGCCGCCTAAGTCGTGCGATTTAGCGCCTATAGACAATTTTGTGTGGGACTATGTTAAGGATCATAAGTTTAGGGCCAAGCACACAAAGATTGAAGCACTTGAAGCGAATATTAAAGAATTTATTCGCAAGATACGGACCGATATGTTACCGAGAGTGTAACAAAATAGCAGCCAGCGTATAAACCATTTACACAACTCCGTCTTGAAATATTAAATTAAGTAGATCGTTCATGTGTTTCTCTAAATATTAAAGATCTTATTCATAAACAAATTTCAAATAGAAAATCTTGTTGCAAAAAATCTAATATATTTTGTAAACAAGGCCTTAAATATCTTTTTCAATCAAAACTGAAAGCTCTTAAAAAATGACCCTTTACAATTCTTTGATATTGCGAATTTATTTGATATTGTATTATTATTATTTATTAAAATCGTAACTAAATTATCAAATCTAATACTAAGTATTAGAGCATTAGCAACGGGGCTATCAGCTCTCGCTCTGTAATATTGTGCGTCACTTCGTTTTAATTTCTTGTTGCCACAAAACATGTTATTTGATATTAATTTATCGGCATTTACGCCGCCCACAATTCAATTTGAGATATCGGCGGCGGGTATGCACCGAACCGCTTCAAGCACTGCGCTAGAGGTTATTAAATATTCATTTAAATATTGAGAAAACCATGACGCGTTGCTAATGAATTTATTTCCGTCATACCTATTTAACTGCGCGAAAGCTTTAACTTACGATGTTACAACTTATTTATTTGTATTCAGTCCATAATTATCCGTATAAAAATGTCTTTACGATTTGCTTAATACATTTTTATGAGTCTGTCAACAGGAACATAAAAAGAATTAAATTATTCTAGAAAATGCAAAAATCTATTTTGTTTTAACAATCGCTTCTGTACGAGTATTTTGCATAAAATCAAAGCGAGCGGTCTATTATTTTGCCATCCCTTTTCTGTGGGCTTTTGACCATAAAATATATACTGCGAAGCAGTAATAAAATACTAGCCAATCCGAGTATTTTACTTTTCACAAATAATGCAACAGTTGTGCCGTTGAGTAAAAGCAAAATAAATGATTTATTGTAATAAAGTTTGAATGGAATTCGTTAACGTTTATGTTTTTATAGTTTTCTGTAAATAAATTTCTTATCGCCAACCAGCGATTAACTCAGAACAACTGTGGCATAAAAATGTTATGATATTCTAATAGCTGAATGACCACAAGCACTTAAAAAACAATCACTTCAAAGAAAAAGTGTTAAAATATTATCTAACTGTTAGTGTAGGGGATACTTAGCATGTGTTGCGACATCAAATTGGCAACACTAAAATATTAACAATTAGTTTTAGTGTTTCAATTCAACTTTCAAATCGGCGAGTTAACAAGTCGTTTTTTTAGGTGTTGAATTTATATTAAACTTCTCAAGATCTTTTAATAAGAGTGGACTATTTGTTATTATCATCCTACTCCCAGGAAGCATCGATACTGATTTCGAGAATGCTACACTATCTCTCCTGCATTCTTTTTTCCCCCTTTTGAAGGTGACTATAGTTCTGAATTTTTCTGCAAAATACTTTCACAAAAGTTAAACATGTTTTCCAACTAATTATGCAGAGCTTTAGGCCGTTTGCTGGTATTTGGGACCTCGGTACGCCTTCACAATATGGATTATCAAATCGTTCTAGTTGAGGTTAAAAAAATATTCCTTCCTCGAATTCAATTTAAACATATTTTCAACTCGCAAAACAAATAAATAAAATATAAAAAATTAATATGAAATTTATTTGTTGGGTGGTTAAGCAATGTCTATATGCATTTCATTGGCGCTTCTTACCAAACCGTCAGTAGACTTCAACCACAGTTTGGTTTGTATAAGTTTCATAGCCTGCTACACTTATTATAATGCGATTTTTTGAAATCGTTTGTGAATTTTTATAGTTAATTTATTTAACATAATTCTCAGATGGGTTTTGGAAGTCTTTTAATAGGTTGAGAAGTTTGAAACTTTGCAAAACTGTGGTTGAAGTCTACTGACGGTTTGGTAAGAAGCGCCAATGAAATGCATATAGACATTGCTTAACCACCCAACAAATAAATTTCATATTATAATAGTACAATGACAATATGTCAAAAAATTAGTTTATTAGCTATAAAAAATTAATAAATAAAAATAAATATTTATTTACTCTTTTTGTTTCCATCCCACCCACTGTGTGATGTTGAATACAAAACCATCAAGTTAAAATAAAAAAAGGTAAACTTTAAAACTGCCACAAAGGGAAAAATAATTATGCAACTGCAATGAAATAACTATCGTCCCCATTTCAGGCAAAACAGATTTAATGTGAAATTCAGAATATAAAAATGGTTGATTTGATTTTTATATTGTTGCATGGTTGCACAAATAGCGAATCCAACTGGGAAGAATAACTAAATGGCCACCCACACGTGTTCATATTGTTTGTTGTGTGTAGAACATGCCAACCGACGTGTAAACAAGGGATATGACATCGGTCATGTACATGGCGAACTTTTCTAATATTGCGAAATATGAAATGGTAAGTTCAAATATTTTAATTGCCTGTTGTATATTTTCCGAGAAAACAAGGAGAATTCAAATATAACAAAAGAAAACTGTCAAAATAAAATGAACACGAGTTAACCTTTGAGGCAACGTGTTGAGTCAGCGTGTGTATTATTTGGTAAGTAAACAACAGGTGAACATGAATCCATTAAATACAAATTTCGGGGATTCATATGGTCCTCGTATGTTGTAAAATAACAGCACGAAAAAATATGAGTGATGTGAACAAGCGTTTTATTTCAAAGAAAATATAATAGATACCGTGTATAAGTCCATCTCATATAAAAAAACTGCTGGAAAAAACACACTGTGTCTTATTGCGTAATTTCCATGGTAGGCAAATACGAGGTTAGGAAGTAAATTGGCTTAAAAACTACTTTCTTGAGAAATTCAGTTTTATTGATACCAAATTAAAGTAGAAATTTGAGAATTAATAATGAAATATGATATCGGGCAAATTACCACCTCTAGCACATCGGTAGACGTGTGCTTGTTTCACACAATCTTGGGCTGTATTTTGCAATAAAGCTTCGCCTATCTCGTCCGCACCCAATTTCATTTTTCGGAGCGTCAGTTGTTTACGTAAATCCGGTGTTCCAAATGGTCCTTGAGAAAATAATCCAGCTACGTTAAATTAGAAAAACGAGGCGGCCAATGGAGATCGCTAAATCGAGGTTGAGTGACCTATGACGCTGTTTTCCTGAAACCGAAGAGTAACCGACTAATCCAAAATCTGCCTCCTCACTGCAAATGATTTCGTTGAAAAATTTTTATTTTTTTTCAGTTTAAAAGCACCCAATTCACAAACATTCAGCGCAAATAGTGGTCGGCCCTCTTCATCTCTTGAAAGAGTTGAACTTTGAAAATGTGGAGATCTTTGTGCAAAATGTTGCGCACAGTGCCCAATTGTTGTGGACGTCAGTAAGTTGACACATTAAAATTATGACCAATTTAATAGTTAATTTCCACAACTAAAATGCTTTGTTCGAGAATGTAGCGTTTCATTACTAAAATCTTCAAAAAATTTTGCGAAATAAATCTCACAGGATGACAGCTCAATTCTGGGCATTTCATTATTTGGCAGTCAATTTGCTTCCTAAAACTTAAATATGCCGACACCATATAAACATTTTAAATATTTCACTGAAATGAAGAGAAGAGTTTTAAGTGAACAGATTAGAAGAGTAGACTTGATCGTAGCTGTTTCTCAGTACCAACGAAGGAGGGTGCCGTGTGTTCTGCTCTTAAATACATGATGGTAACAAATACTGTCAGTAATGATCAGCGACCGATGCTATGCCTTCGTTACTGAGACAAGCCAACAACAATTAACTGATGCAGATCAGAAAAGCTCAACACCATATTCATGACCGAGTGCGGAGTAGTCTTGTGTCCACTTCTTCAGCCACCAGCAGCATAAGTTTAAAGAAAATAATAATTGTTTATAAGAAACAGCGTCACATGAGAAATAATTTTGCGAGATTTTTAAAGTTTTGTATATCCGATATGCACTTTAAGACTTTAGGAATTATCTGAAATCACAGAAAAGCAAATATCAAATACTTGTGAAATCTTCAATTTTTATATAAATTGAAATGTTCATCTCCTGGCGCGCATGATTCTCGAAATAAATTTTTTTGTATAATCAAAAACAGCTGCTATCGGTGACTTGAGCTAAATAAGATTTTTAGTAGCGGCAAGTGGAAAAAAATTCTTAAACAAAACAAGCAACATATTGTTTATTTATATTAAAACTTTGCAGTTTAATTCCGCTCCACTCCTGATTTCACGATAGCGGATGAGACTCATCACAAAAACGCTGACAGCCGCTATTCATTTCACATCACAAAAATCGGATGCTGAACGATATCAAAATTTAAATTTGCTTAAATTTCCATCGATATAAAATACCGCGATTAGGGCCTACTCACACAACAAATTTATTCTACTATTTTTACAAAAAATTTGTGTTTTACTTTTACAAAAAATGTGTATGTTTTGGTCTTTGCAAAATTATTTAGTAATTTCCTTTTCATACAAACATGAAGCACTGAAAAATAAATCACAACAGAAAACAGTTCACTATCGGGCAATTCACAATAGAATTTGAATATTCACAATAGTTTTGTTGGGAGTGGGAATATACGTTTGTTCCCATACAACTTGTGCCCACAATGTTCGCCTCTGAGACTACAAATCGTTCGCGGTAACTGTTCTCTAGTGCTTTACATCCATGTCTGTACACAAGCAATAACACATCGGTGTTTGTTTGTGTGTATAGGAAAAACATTTGCATCTGTGTGCAATCGAGAAGAAATTGCAAAAACGTTCCAACGGTTTTATGAACTTTTATTTTTGCTGCACACACTCCTCGTACTCTTAAAATAAAAATCGAAACTGCCATCCCAGCAGTATTGAAAATGGGAATGAATCCCTTTCGGAAAAGACGGACGACAGTTTACGGGCATTATATGGCTTCTGCCATAATTATGAGAAAATTTATTTTCCTCCTCCCTGATCATACTATGGTCAACGAAATGGCAGGCAGCAGTAAGAGCGAACTTAAAATCACACATTTTTATTCGGGCACAGTCAGAAGAGAAGTAGGATTATCTGACATCTCTGTGTGCGCACATGCATATGTTTTGTCAATCATGTATTTATGGATGGGTGGGTGTGTACGTGTGTATTCTTTCAAAATTTTGCAAATGAAAAAGAAAGCAAAGAGTACAAAATAAAAAAGAAAACAAACTATCGACATCATTTCTCTACCACTAATGATGGCTTTTGAAAGGAATATTTGGTTCACAAACAACATATTCCAACAATATTTTTAATGTTTCTAAGAAAGAGGATTAAATCCTTTTGTAATTTTACTAGTGTGTCAGGCAACAAATAAAAAACCTTTTAGCAAAAGGGGAAAAAGCCTAAAATAATGAAAAATGAATGCCAGATCACTTTTCTGTTAACACACGAATTGTGTATGTGGAAAGTGGGTGGAGGGATGGGTGTTTTCAAATATTAAAAAGTGATTAAATTCTTAAAAACGTCTGGCATTATTTCTATGAACACTTCTAGTCTTACATGCGAGTACATTTTCTTTTGTGGGGATTTGTGTCATTGATTGTGGGACGGAATTACGTTTCTTTCTTGCACAAAAGAATATTTTGCCATAAATTGTTAACAAATGCTGCCAAGGAGATTTATTGTTAACATCGATATGCTCTTAATTGTTTTTGAATTATTCATTGAAAAATTGCAGGGTTTTGTTTTGATTTGATTTATTAGGAAGTCAGCAGTGGAGAAACCACAAGATGGGAAGGAACGCTAAAAGTTCCTGTAGCTTTTTTATATTATTGATTTTGAAAAAACCACAAGATTGTAGAAAGATTTAGTAACTTAGAAATTTATTTAAAATCATAAATAATAGTTTCGAAGTAGGTGTTCAGCATCCAACTGTTTGATTTTTACTTTGTTAATTTCAATTAAGATTGATTGGCTGTTTTTTTTTAAGGGGTTAAAATTAGCAAGACACGACATATATTCCAACGTACAAAGGAAAGTCAACATCAGTTTAATTATCCAACTTAAACAGCAGAACACAGCAGCTGCTTGTCATCGAAAGTTGCTACACGTTGCTATTTTGTAATAAAATTTGTGTAAATAAAAACTGTTCCCACATTCAGCTAAGCCACCTTCTAAGCAAAACTAAACCTGAGTACTGGTAATGAAACTGTAGCGGCTTTCGAAAACTGCCACTCTGCCTACCTGCGTAAGTTGAAATGATGTTAGCTTTTCTTGGCACGTTGGAATATTTTTTATGTTTTTCTAAATAGCAGTTTGTTTTTCTAAATATGCAGTTTGTTTGTTTACGAGAATTATTTATGGTTTCAACAGCCAAAAGAGGTAAATTCGTATGATTATTCCATTTGTTGGAAAAGCAATTCTATTTCAACTATGAGTTGACGGAATATTTAAAAATTTATTACATTCCGTCGACTTTAAGATGTGATGATTTACGGCGCATATTCAACGTTTTTGAAGAAAATGTTAACTATTTTGCTGGGTAGTTCGACGAAAAAAAAGAAAAAAATTTTTTTTAATTCTATTTACTCCCACTGTCTTATGGTGCTTTAACACTGACATGGTTTCACTGTTAAAAACAACTGTTAAGACCTGGTCGAAAAAGTGTACTGTCATATGCCAGTAGATTCGTACCGACCTGCTCTTTCAGAATCTATGGTGATCTCTAAAAGTGCTTTCAACTTCACAGTTCGGAATGTTTTTCAAAGAAAAAACTTAAGTTCAAATGAAACTGTTAAAATAAGTTTTATTTTGCCATTGTAAAATTATATGTATTCGCGGAACTGCTAAAAACAGTGTTGCCGACATGAAAGTTTCTAACAAATTCCTCGTTTCGAAAATACACGTTTTCACGATTTCATCATATTCTTTTTGTATATATTTTTATTGGATTTATTCCGATTACGTTTCAAGTAGGATATTTAAACTTCGTTGTTACGGCCGCATGCTCTCGAGTGTTTCGCAACTTTTAATATTTAAATTTAAGTTATTTTTACAACTCATTGTGTTTTATCTCGTTAATATTTATTTATTTACATTTCGTACTTAAACTAATGCTTCAATTTAATTTATTTATATAAATTTTTTATTGCTTGTTTAAATCAAGCTGCTGCTGCTGCTGCCTCTTATCATGTGTTTGTAAATATAATTGATTTTTATTTGCCTTCTGTTTTTTCTCTCGTTACAGGTAAATAAAAACAAATGACGAAAACAATCTGTGAATATAATTTGCTTTAAATTAAGTATTGTAGACTTGCTCAGGTAATTGTAATTAAGCTTTTATTACAGCTAAATTTGTTTATAACGAACTTCTTAGGAGGATAGAAAAACATGTTTTTAAATCTTATTTATATTCCTATTTTGGTCGTGCCATATTTAGTTCTTTATTTTAATTTTACTACTCAAAAATACTTAATAAGGGGACATCTTTCTTAATTGTTCAACTTGCACAGCAGAGCGGAACAGCTGTTTTCATTATCATAGACGGCCACCACAAGTAATAATAACCCAAAATCTCAAGAGTGTTAATGATGAAAGTGTAGCGCCTGTCGAAACCCGCTGTTCAGCTGAGTTGTGTAAATTGAATATATAAAACTGATATTGACTTTACCTTCTACAGTAAAAAGGTTTTTCGTATATTTTTAGCGTATCAAAATTAGATATAATAAATTATCTGAAAAAAATCTGTATCGTATTAATTTTGTTTGACATGCTCGTCATGAAATTTATAACCGGCAGTTCATAGTATCAAATTATTATCTCGTGAAAGTCACCGACAAATCCTTGGGAAAAAGTTCTTTACAAACATTTATTCATCTTAGCGGGAACTGACTGTATATTATGTGTTGCTGACTTTGTATGTTTCATAAAGCAGATTTTTTTTTTATATTTTAATGACTCCTAAATAATTAAATTCTAAAGCATTGTATTCAATATTTCGCAATTGAAAACGTTTTAATTTAAATTTTTAATAAGCCACGATGTTTTCCAATTGAAAAACACTACTGAGTACAAGTATTCGTCAAATAATCAAAATTCTAATGAAATAATTATTGAAATTAAATAAATATTTATTAAAATATATATTGTTTTTTAATACCGCACTTAATCATTAATATTTAAATTAGAAAACTTTTCAGTACTTTGACCGGCCCCAAACGGTGCCACAGAAGATGTACAAGCTGAAGCCCAGTGTCATAGAAATATAATAATAAAACAGTCACTGACAGTAGCCATTTACACTTTTCTAGTCCCGAGTACTTCCCTTCATCTGCAGAGTTGTAACTTTGCGACTGGAAAAATACCCAGACAAAAAAAAAATAACTTAAGGCCGAACTATAATATGCGTACGCTAGCGTTGGCGACTTTGCGAATACATACAATCAAATGTGTGCGACCATAATTTGCTTTGCTAACTTTTCGTTGAATTTAATTTTCCTACGCATAGAGCGATACTGATCGGATTTTCTTGAAAGGCCAACTGTTTGTTCGTTGTTATTGATAATTATTTTTAGATACACACATACCATAGACTGTGATACGTGCACACAAGAGAAGCTGCAATGTACGCCGAAATCAATTCTACACGTAATTGAATAAATAATGTCAAAAATTAATGGAAACATTAAATGTTTAGCATTTGTTTATTGTATATATATTATAGTGTATTTGTGTATTTTTCTACAATTTATGATACGTTGCCAACCACTTGCACACATTGTTATACATTGTTGTACAATGTAGTACTTTCCAATTTATTTCTTAAGTTACTTTCTAAATTGGTAATAACCTACTTGTGATAATATATTTATGTATGTGTAAATTGAAAATATTTATATATGTTTTTACATGTTATGTATATATCATAAATTAGTTTTTGCAAAAGTGCATTGCTTTAAAACTGAGTGTAAGCCACACAAATGTTCGCTTATGCATTTGACAGTCTTTTCGTCGAGTTTTGACAGTAGCCAAAGCTAGCCTACGCATATTATAGTTGGGCCTTTAGGATGATCGCTGTCAAAAAAGAGAATAGTTAAATATGTACGAAAACGAGCATGAGTTACTTTCTTGGTAGGCCGGTTATGCTCTCCATAAAATGGCCGAAGTGCTCTGTAAACTTTGTGAACAGATGTCGTGATGACATCGCACTCAAACCATGTTTCACACAGCATGCTTGACCATACTAAATTCTGAGAGCGAACCAACTTATTTTGAGATGCTTCCATGGCCAGACTATCAGATCAACTCTGTGTTACAACAATAAAATAAGCCAGGCTTGTTTTATTGTTCTCTCTGACTTTTATAAAATTTATCGTCACTTTGCCCGAAATAGTTGCCAAAACAAGAATTGTGCACACAAAAATACAAGAATAAATCAAATTTAAAGTTTAAAAGCATGTGTAAATCAAATAATACGGAAATACCGAATTGATCTAAAAAGCTGAAATTCTGAAGGCCTTATTCATAAAAAATATTTTATGCTTATAAGCTGCCAAAACAAATAAAGAAGGATGTGTTGATACAATTTGTAGCGTCAATGAAAACAAATAGATGTGTTTGATGACATCAAACAGATCTGTGAAGATGAAGCTTGGATCTGTTGTATGCGCATGATTCACAAATATAATTAAGAGAGCGACGCAATTGCTTCATTTCGTCCTGTGCTATTTGACATTCTCAGTTGTCCAGCTGCAGTAATCGATATGAATAGTTCTCATGCAGCTAATAAAACACCCGATGGAAAATGCATTTCGTAAGTGTTCGTTTCAATTGTTACGGATTAACAAACAAAATTTTTTAGACTTGTGGTTAGTCCCTTGGGTAGTTGCAGTTTTGTTAAGATTATGGAATCAATTGCAGGGAGACACAATGCGGGTTTAGTGTTGAGCTCATCTCTTCATGCGACTCTGTCCCATAAAAAGAATCATCTAGAGTGTGGTACTGAAGGCCTAAATTACCGAATACGTTTTCTTGATAATGAAAACGTTCTTTTATTCACCAAAAGTGTTTAAATCTTTTAAACAAAAATAAATATTTAATTTAATTTTATTGGGTAATTGTGCGAAAAATGTTTTTAATTCAGAAATACATAATAAATGATCAAAAGTCAACATCAGTCTTTACAACTTACACAGCACAGCAAAACAAATGTTTTCGAAAGCCGCTACACTTTCATCATCAGCCCCATGACAATTCTTATTTATTACCAGTGGTTAGATGGTTTAGTTGCATGTGACAACTTTATTATGAACAATCTTACACGTGACTGAATCAAACCGGTGGTAAATCTTTGATCAAGTTGCTGTGTTGCCATTTCGTTATGTTTCCTCATGTCCTATTTTTCTGAATATTTCGCTCATTAAATACATATCATTTAAAGGACCAGCGCACATACTTTCACTTGTGTTTACAACTGAAACCGAATTCGATTTAAAGTAGCCATTTTTCCATTTTTGCGGCATTTAGCAAACGCAGTATGAACAGCTGGATTGTGATTCTTAAGTTAATTCAAAGAAAGTTTCCGAAGTATGAAACTCGGAAACGAGCATAAGATTTAAATTACAAGGAGTTTCTATTTTGAATGCAATTATAAATATATTTTTTTGCTCTTATTTGCAGGAGCAACTCATAATCTTTTTTATTTAGTAAAAAAATTATTCAAAAACGAAATTGACTTCTTAATTTTGTGAGCAAGACTTGAGTTCTATTACAAATTTTAGCTTCTAAGTAGCCAGATTTCTCAATTGTTTACTTGTTAACAAAAAGGCATTTTGTCCATTTCAGCGAATGAAAATGAATTTAATTTTGAAAAATATTTGACAGTTTCTGCTGGTGAGCGAATATCATACCGACCGTTTTCATCATTCTTCATAATTTATTATTATTACGCAGTAGTATTCGTTGCTTTTCTGACCTCCATATCTATCTGGGAAAGTCAATCTCTTCGCGGGGGGGTATTTTTGTATATACTCTTCCAAAATGAAAAATTATTGTTTAATAAAGAAAGTTTTTGCAATGACGTGCCATCTAACGTGGGTGAAATATGACATTTAACATAATTTAATCGCCCTCCTCTATTAATGATTTATCATGTCCAACCCATACAAAGAAATATTTTGACAGATGTCATAGTTAATGGTGGTAGTAAAAAAATCATTTACCAAATATTTAATTATTCTGTCTAAATATTTTTATTTTAGGACGCTTTTAAATATGTTTGCATATTATTGTGTGCCCCATGTTGTAAGCATACAAATCTTTCTGCGGTACACAAGAAAATAAACATGAAAATATTTTAGCATTTTAAGATGACATAAAACATAATTTAAACCAAAAATAATTATTGTAAAAAAATTTTATTAGACGAAAGCATAAAAAGAATGAAGCAAAAAGGCCTTAATTGCCTGTGTACGTTAAATTTTATTTAGGCACGAAAGGCCGACCGTAGTTTTTTTTTCTGGCCCAAACATGATACGGATATAATATTCATCCTAATCCGTAACTTGCCGAATCTTCTTTTTTTTTGTCATTAAGGGCGACTCTTACTCAATTTTATTTCCTGATTAACTGATTTGGAAATTAATAGAAATTGATGTGAACTAAATTGTAGATTTTTGGAGGGTGGCTTAAACTTGGTAATCCATGTGCCGGGAGCACATAGCACGAGCGAGCAACCCTTTTTTTCTTCCAAGGAAGTTTGCAATCACTGCACATTATGGAACAACTTTTATCATCTATCATGTCTTTTAAACCATATGAGCGAACTTTATAATTTTTTTTTTAAATATGCAGAAAAGGCAATACTTGCAAAAAATCACTCTTTATATCAGAGCAATAAAATTATGTTGCGTACAAACATCATAGAAGTGCGTAAACAGTTTTCAATATTTTGAGCCAAAATTTACAAGTGGCTTTCATTATTTCAAAGACAAATAAACGTCTTTTTGGGACACAATTTTGTGGATTCTTCATACTGAATCAATTTTCTACAAAACTGCATCATTACATTTTTAAATTTTATGTGTCGAAAAAATTACTTATTGCACGAAAAATCCCACTGTATGACGCCATGATTGTGTGTATTTTCATATACAAAAACAAGTTGAATTAAGACAACGCATATTCCTTCTGAAAAACTCGTCGTTCTCAGCATAAATGAATTATTATCATTGACAAACGCTGACGTAGTTTTTGTTTTTTTTTTTTTTTTTTTTTTTTGTCAGGGCTGGAAAGTCGTTTATAGTATTTCTCCTTTCTAATTTGTTTTAAACGATTTTTCAATCAATTAACAATCCGAATCGATCTCTCGTCAATAGTGAAACAAAGTTTTGAAGAATAATTAATTTGCAATGACGCTTTTGCTGTTTGGAAACCTCAGCCGCTTTCAAGCCACGACCTCAGGCATGTGGAAGGTTTTATTTTTTCCACAAAAATTCACAATGTTAAGCAGCGAACAATAGACAAACGTATTTGGTTTACGAATACTGTTCATACGAATGTGTATGTTGTTCTTGAACTCTCCCCCTTTCCTAAGCCGATCAATAATAATGTTATTATATAATGTTAATAGCAACACGCCTTTTAGCAAAAGTTTTTGAATATTTTGTGAAATAATATAATTAAAATTTTTAAATACATTGTAATAATAATGATATTTATTTAACATGCTTTTAAAAATGTGAAACTTCATGAACAATTATATTCTATAAACTGTAAAGCAAGAGGCGAAAAAGTGCTGCACTGCAACAAAAACAATTTAACAATAGAATTAATATGAAACTATTTAATTGCCTCAATTCACACTTGAGTACGTTTTATGGAAATGAATGGATGGATGATGTTGAAAGAGTACAACGTTTGTTCACACTTAAAGTATTCAACATCCAAAAACATGTAAATAAAACCATTTTATATATAGAAAATATACAACAAGAAAACAAACGACGGCAGTGGTTCGATTTCCCACCACTGAGAAATGCATTTAAGAAAACCATTGAGCGTTGACTTGTTCATGAACGTATTTTGTATTTCATTTAAAATATTTAATTCTTTAATAAAACAAGTTTACAAATTTTGAAAAACTTTTCGTTCGCTAAAATGAAAAGACAAGAACATGAAGCAAACCAGAAACCTTGTACGAGTACAATGTGACGTATGAGTATTATTATTAATAATATTAAGTATACGCGTCGAAGCACAATACATAAAAAAATTATTGCCTTTTTCAGTTATTCAGTATTCAGGAAGATTGCAAACTTCCTTGGAAGAAAAAAAGGGTTGCTCTCTCGTGCTATGTGCTCCCGCTATAATAAAATGAAAGGTTAGACTGCATACTATCAATTTAGAAAAAAAGTTTAAATAATCAATAATCTCTTATAAAATCATAAAATTTTTCTTCAAGTTCATGAAATTTCTAATTTAAAAAAAATTCAAAAAGATATGGCATACTTTTAGGCACGTGCTGATGTAAGCAATGAAACTTTGTTACTGGCGTGTATGGTTCCGTTAAGTCCACAGACGATTTCTCAAGAAGAATATTGGCGAAATAAAAGTCCGTCATCAAAAAGATTCTGCCGTCCTATCTCTTTTGAATTTACCAAAGAAACAAAAGAAAAAATTTATTTAGATAATGATGCTTTGAAAAATACAGAAGTTGTAGCGTGCGGGAAGCAATTTTCGATCAAGCATAATTTCGTGTTTACGATGTTAGATGGCAAGACAGCTCAAACTGTTACAGGTTCAGATCTACTAACGGTGGAAATACGTCCAGGTGTTTCTTTTCTAACCCCGCACTTGTTGCCGATGTGACTGGTGTAGAGGAGCAACTAATTGATCGATTTCGGATTGTACTAAAAATAATAACTTGTGGCAAAAAACTTAATTCCTGTAAGTTCAAGAATTTTGCTCAAGATATAGCAAAACTTTTTGTTGAAATATGTAGTTGGTATTATATGCCAGTAACAGCACACAAAATACTGATACACGGAAAAGATATCATGGATGCGGCAATACTTTCTATTGGCATGCTTTCTGAAGAAGCCGAATAAGCCAGAAATAAAGATTATAGAAATTATAGATTAAGGTTCTCCAGAGAGTGTGATAGAGTTTCAACTAGTACAGATGTTTCTAATCGACTTCTAGTATTGTCAGATCCTTTTATAAGTAGCATTAGATGTCAACCCCGTAAACAGGTTCTCGAACTTGATATAAAAGCCTATATTTAAATGCTTGTATTGAAATTTATTTATAAAATAATTAGTTTTGGTAAAGAAACAAAAATTTATGGGAAAAAATATAATATGGATTATGTGGGTGGTGGGCATTAATTGAGGTAATAAAGGCTCTGTGTCAAATTTTCAAAACTTTGGGCCAAAAATAAATATTGATTTCTATGGGCGGTGGGTACCGGGGGTGGTCAATTTTGATGAAACTTTATTTTATTCTTGATTGAGATAATAAAAGGCTCTGCCCCGAAATTCAAAAACTTTGCGCCAAAAATAAATTTTGATTTCTATAGGCGGTAGGTAGTGGGCGTGACCAATTTTAATAAACTTTTTATATTTCTTAATTGAGCTAATCAAAGGCTCAGAGCGGAATCTCAACATTCTGCGAGCACTCCTTATATGTTTTGCCAAACATGGTATGAACAAATCCCACTGTGGGTCCCGACGCCGAAATTCGTCATATGCTGCGAAGTATGCTATAGATTTATGTCTATTTCTTACGCCGGTGAATGCATAATACTGTGATACCGTGTAACCATGTCTCGTTTCAGTGTTAAACTGTTTTAAATAATAAAGTTAATTGTCACATGAAAATTATAAAATTTATTGTTAGTTCTGTTTTTTTTCTTAATTTTTAGTCCATAATTTTGTAAATTAGTTTGACTGTCGAAATTTAGGATGTAGCTTTCGTTGGGAGTCCACTAGTAAATTGACGAAGTAGTGACTAGTCTATTGTTTTCCGTATGAGTCCGTATGAAGAAAAAATAGATCGACTTGTTTTTTAACATGTCAGCGAATATACGTCGCACTCCTTTTTTTATATTGACGAGTACAAGAAAAATGTTAGATATTAAAACCTCCACATTTGTCACTTGAAATTGTGCATCGAAATTGATTGAGTGCGCAGTTGAATTCGGATCTACATCAGCCAACAGCATCCTCAAAATTTGTAAAATTTTATGAAAAGCTTGTCTGTGGAAGGTTTGATCTTATTCCGGCGCTCAATTTGTTCCTAGAACAAACGTAGGGGATTCGACTTTCGAAATGCTTAAAATTTGTATAGAAAATAAAAAAGTAAATAGAGTAAAAAATATTTGATGTTTTGTTTTTATCAGCGAAGATCTTCGTTCTTCCGATTTGTGTTCCTCTCATTATTTATTTAATTTATATATTTCCTTTTACTGAAATATTTTTTTAAATTATTATTTTGGCTCAAGCTCGGAAATAGCAGCTTAAAAAATTTGCCCTAAATAGATTTTTATGGCTGGAGTGCTTAAAATATATTTAATTATTATCATACCAGCAGAAAATCGTAGAAGAAATGAAATGTTTGGAACAATAATAATCTGGAATGAGAATTTCCGTACTTACCAAAAGTGTTTTAACTTAAACATAAATTTAAGAATAATTCACTCTATTCATATATTTTGTTAAAACTAATTTTTTAAAATTTGATTTTCCTACTGACTAGAACCACCTCAAAAAGTGGGAAAACTGAACAGAGAACGCGAATGAGATGGCGTACCAGAAGGCGAATTCCGTACTGATCCATTTCACTGGTATGGGAGTTATCAAAAATATTCTGAATATTTCACTCTCTATAAAATAAATCGAGTATGAAACAAACTCTCAAATGAAAAAAGGAAAAGTAATTTTTCGTAGCTCCAAACTTCAGGTTGACTGAAAATAAGTTTTCTAAACTTTTATATTATATTTTCAAGATGTCAGATCCCACTATTAATTGAGGAAAATTAAGGCACTTGATATAGATCGAAATTCGTTTTTTTAATATCGATCGATATCGAATATCCAGCATAGTCCCTGGCTAATAGGCCTTTTAGAATAAATTTCGGAGAGAAACACTGCAGACAATTTCCCAACCCTGGAAAATGGCACGTCTGTCGTCTCAACAATAATAATTAATTTCTTTTTGCACAGAATTGTTATTTTAATTTTTAAAATTCTTTTGTCAATACTTTTCAGTAACTTTTGTTACGACAACAGTATCAATAAAATAAATATAAAGGGAATTTACCGATTTTGCTATTCTGTAACATTTTTAGCGATATAATATGGCGGATTTGTCTCTTGTTAAGTCATGGAAACTACTATTTCCCTTGGCTGCAAAGATATTCTCACAAATCAATTGTGGCATATTGCGCCGTCTCGTTGATGCCGCAACTACTGCACATCATGATCGTTCAATTTAGGAGTGTAAAAGTCAGTTGTCACTATTCGGAATCATAAAGCCAAGAAACAGTTTGTTCTGGATAAACCGGTGCCTCAACTATCATCCCTGCAAATATAACAGTTTTGTTTATTGATGTATGCATCCAACTAAAAGTGTTGATTCATCCAATAGAACCATGATTTTCAAATCAATTTGTCCATTTTTCAATCGTTGTGCAGACTAGAGGGCTGACTGAATAGGCGCTAATTAAAAGAGTGTTGCCAACTTATAGTTTTGCACCTTTATAAAAACACCCTTTAGAAAATAAATATTCCTAATTGTAACTATATTAAAATTTGAGGGGATTTATCCCCCGCGTCCTAACATACTCATACGCAGCGAGAGTTGAAAATAACGGATCTAAAACAGGGCATTCTGTTTATTGTGTGGGTGTGTGAAGTGGGGAGCCAATTTTTTTTCCTAATTTTTCAAAAAAGTCTGGCGGCATGGTTTCAATGGGGTCTTTAAGATACCCTTATAATGTTGCAGGAGTTGGCGGTTTGTTGATGCTAAAGAAGTAGTCCCGAGGCTTTAAATCGCTTTAACGGGTGAAAATAAAGTTTTCTCGAAATCGATTTTGCAATAAATGGTTTGCCAAAATGCTCCATATTGTCGTAACCAAATATTAATAATGTTCAGCTGGTTAATATTTGGAAACAAAAAAGCAGCCAGCACGGCTCGGTAGCGCTAAACGGCGTTGGCTCGAGAAGACGAATAATAATTTCTCGAATTGCGAGCTCAGTACGTTGGCAATGAAATGTGCGAAGTATTCCATTAACTTTGCAAACAGATTTCTTGTTTATTTATTAAAATATATAGTTTTATTTTCAAAGGAAATTTTCAGATTTCAATATCGTTGTTATAGCGTGACTTGCTAAACTCTACTGAACAGAACTATCAGTTATTCCTAAAAGACAAAACAAAATTATCGATTTCGAAAGTTGTCATGCAGCTGGAAAAAATCCCGATAGATTTATACACAACCACCCCCGTGTAAAATGTACGCCCATATTGCAACTTCCCGTTTATGGTTTTGGCCTGTTGCACTTGCAACCGCCTACAAAAACTGCTGTTATCGACGAGACCGAAATTCAGGCAGCCCTTAGCACTTTCCTTGCATCGATTCCTATTAGACTTGCTTATCAGCTTGTTTTGTTGCAAGCAGCAGTCACCTCAAGGATTCCCGAAAGTAAGCGCTCCGATATCTACACAAAATGTTGTTTAGGGAACACCAAAGTCCGCGCCATTATAGTACTGGAATAAACGTGCACAAGAGCGGATATTTTAAGAGATGATGATGCGAGCAGTTTCAGGTTCAATTTTCTACCAATTATGTTTCAGTAGGGAACGTGGGGTGTCTCTTCACCTTGTACCAGACTATTGTAGGAGAACCTACTTCCCTTTAAATTTTGAAATGCATATTCATTCTTCTGGAATTACAGGTGGTGTGGAGATTAACCAGATTACCTATCGTACTGTCGCGGCGGGAGATTACTCCTGCGATGCATGGTGCTGGACTATGAGTGGTCTTGAAACGGCAGATCGAGAAACAGGAGTGGACACAATTTGTTGTCCCATTTTAATGTTTAAATCGTTTCGAAAATTTGCTACAATACAGAGAAAATGTTGCGTTATAACGTGCTCTCTAGTATATGAGACAGTATCCAGTGATGCCCACACTGTGGCACGAGCATTCCTATGCGACAGGTCAACAGCAATTGACACAACTATTTTATCTCATATTCATGACCGGTTGCGGCATCGAATACGGAAATATCCACTAATGAAATAGCGTCTGTACGAGAGGTGGTTAAAGCCAATAGAAAAGAAAAACAATTTCATTTCATCCATAAACTCAAAAGCCAAGGGGACTTTTAGTGCAGTGTCTGTCCTGGCAAAAATTGATGATTCTATTGAAATAGTATTAGAAAATTATTTAGCTCAAAATAATACGAAAGGAAGAAGGAAAACTTCGAGGAATCAAAGCATTTCTGCCGAGGACGAGCAAACCGGTTACAATTTGTTGTTGTGGAAATGTGCTCCGCCTTATTAATTAACTGGTTTTGAAGATCAGCAGCATCTGTTTCTGCTTTCTCCATAACAACAGAGAATTGTGCCTGCACTATTTTGAAATAAATATTTAAAAAACAAGTCCTTTTAATAACTCCAAAAATATATTGTTTCATTTAACCTTCAACAATCTCATGGCACACTTTTGCATTTTATTTCATTTTATTTTGTGTTCTTTTCAGTGCAATCATGACTTGTTAGTCCTGTTCTCTCTTTCTTTTATGGGTTTCGTGCTTGCGTTTGGTTGCTTAGCGGCCTCATTAAATTGTATTCTTAAATGGTTGGCTTTGCTTGTTGGCAACTTGGCTGCAATTGTTATTGCTGCTGATTGTGTAGGTGTGCAAAAGTTGTTACTTTAACGTCCGGCAGTTAAAATAAATTGTTGCCAGTAGCAACAATGAATAGTTTTAAAAAATTTGCGACATTTTAATTACAAGATTGTGTTCCGAACACGTTGTGCGGTTCGGGACACACATACATACACATCTGTATGTATGTATTCAAATATGCATGAATATGCATGATGATGTTAAAGAGTTAATAATTAATTCACTCCTGTTAGTATTTTGTATTAATTTATTACAATCACGCCTTAAGCTTTTATAGCGGAAATCAGTTTTCGCACACACACACACACACACACACACACACACACTCAAACACACATGAAGTAGAAATTTAAAGATTAAGTGCATGTAGCAGGATTAGAAAGAAGCAACGTGCCAGTTTGTAGTAACAATCAGGAAGTGAAATGTTTTAAAACAGAACAAAAAGCGTTAACAAACAACATTATCCAGGCATTAAAGTGAATTCAATTTCCTTGTCTTTAATACGAGAGTGTTAGTTGGCTCAGTCGAAGATGCTTGTCGGGACTGCTGTGATTCTTAGACGGAGGGAGCCACTCAACAACTTTTACTGAACAGATCTCCAAGTGGAGTGTTTTCTTAAAAAACAACTTTTCTGCTTAACGTAGTCCTTGAAAATGACTGCGAATGAGTTTGTTTTTATATCACGCAGCATTTGTTATTTAGCTGGCTAAAAGCACTTTATTAATTAAGCAAATCTTACTGAGAAGTATGCTGAGTGAAAATTAAATTATATTTATCAGAGTAACTCCTTGAGTTATTGGGAAGTTTCGTGAGAAATCAATGTGCTGAAAGTAAAGGACAGGGACCGGGACCGTAACAATTATTAAATTTATAATAGAACTCAAAATATAATTGTTATTATTTTGTCAGAAATAGGTGTTATATTCTTAATATTTTTTTCTTAATCTGATTTTTTTGACAGAAATATTTTTCTTTATTTAGTTTTGAGAAATATTTGTCATGCTCTCATTTATATTATTATTTGCATATTTGTCAAAAATAATTGTCATGATCTGATTTTAACTTTTTTAAAGAAAAATTTGTGATATTTCTATGTTATCGGTTTTGCCTGGTTTCGAAAAAAAAATCGATATCTCGACGTTTTGAGGTCTTAGGAAACTTCCCTTATTAATTCTGAAAACCCGCCACTGTGCCTGTATATGTAAGCTGTGACCCGCTTATAACTTTGGAACGGCTTGACCGATTTCAACCAGACTGATGGCGTAATAAAGGGTCCTACTAAACCAACCGGTAGATTTCAAGAATCTTAAAAGAACTTGTTAAAGTGTTTTTTTAAATAACTTTTAATCAGCTTTACTGATCGATTCCAGAAACTAATTAGCACTCAAGATTAAAACACCATGTCGTCCACTGCAAATCGGTTAATCCGTTCGTAAGATATCGTGAACGAAAAAATTCCAATAAAATAATACTTTTACAATATGAAATTTATTTGTTGGGTGGTTATTATTATTATTAACAGTTAAATTGAGATTTCATTTTTCATTTTGCCTTATAAATAATTTCATTGTTATCCCAAGGATTTCTAATTATATAAAGGTATAGAAAAATAATGATAGTCATATCGAATAAAAGTTGTTTGCTGGGTTTTGGTTTGTATAAGTTTCATAGCCTACTACACTTATTATAATGTGATGTTTTAAGATCTTTAGATCTTTTGTGAGTTTTCATTTAAATTCTCAAATGGTTTATGAAAGTCTTTTGATAAGATGAGCCGTTTGAAACTTTTCAAAATTGTGGTTGCAGTCCACTGACGATTTGGTAAAAGCGCCAATGAAATACATACAGACATTGCTTAACCACCCAACAAATAAATTTCATATTATAATAGTACAATGACAGTATGTCAAACAGTTAATTTATTAATAGTGCTTTTAAAAATCGATACATATCCAATCAGTGTCCTTGATGTTTTTTTAGAACTTGAAAAACTACATCAATCCACACTAATCACGTGGAAACCGGTTTATTTACAGAAGCGCATACATGCACACTCCCTCACACATATATACGGATATAGTTGCACCATCTGAAAACTAGTCAGGAACGCTTCCTAGAAACTCAAGAGGTTAGAAGCCGTTAGTCATGATACGGTCGCGAACTCTATAGACTTTAATGCGAGCCATAATAATTCTGCCTGCTTGTTTTCTGGCTGTAATGCAGTCTGTAAACAGTGGGTTTTTTTTTCTTAATATACAAAAATTTTGATTAAGTACGAACTCGCTAAAGCAAAAATGTCTCATCGCTGACCACATATTTGCGATGAACCATGGCTGCAGTTTCCCAACGTCTCTAGATCCCAGTCGGCTAAGGAATGACGGATATGATGATCTCGTGGCCTTAATACCTGCACCAGGTGTATTTAGAACGGGTGTTACCAGAGATCATGGCCGAAATTTTTCCACTAAGCGGACGGATACAGTCCTTAATATTTGCATCCGACAGCGAAATGTTAAATTTCGATATTTTTCTGCGTTTTCGTTTAAGCGTGGCATTCTCTTTAGTATCTACATGCATTCGCTGTTTTCGAGATCTGTCAATAATTCGTCGGCTACAAAAGACATGAAATAGTTTAGAAATTGCGCGCTTTAATGACTGATTTTGACAGTAAATCTGTATGATTTGAAAGAGTTGTTTAGGCAATAATCCATTCATGACGAGTTGCACAATAACTTTCGAATAGTGTAACATTTTCTTTAAGAGCAAATCCTTTCGCAAATCCAGTCGGACTTAAAAGTCGCATGTGTTGAAAATTGTCTAACAGAGAAATAAAGGTTGCAACTGACATGCTGAGTATCCCGATTTAACAATGGTTTTTGAAATGCATTCTAAGGAATATTATATTTATTTCATATGTTTTACAATTCTCACTCTGTTTGTGATTAAATTGGGCACAAATTCTTGCTCGACTCCTACTATTTATGATAATTTCCACTGACTTTAAAGGTTTTCCAGATTTTGTTTCTGTTTTATAATTAAATAATTTTGCACTTGAACAATAAAGAAAATTGTGATTATCCAATGAACTTTAAAAGTAGTTCACATGTTACCCAACAAACAATTGGAGCTCACCTAAAATATAAAGATTCTTAAATATGTATTTGATTTGGAACGTGGAGAATACTCACATTAATATTGAGCTTATTATTCTGTATGTTTTCTAAATGTAACTCTACAAAACTTAATCTCATAATAATTTCAGTTGCAAACGCAAAAGATTAATCGAAAATTATTTACATCGGAATATTTAAATAGTGCTTTCAGTTCGTTTGAATATTTTGACATAAAGAACCATAAGCAATAGATATCAGCAGCCGATATCTTTGTAAAAAGCAAAGAGAACATGGAATATTTTGAACAGTAGTCATCAGGTTTGGGTAATTCAGTACTAAGCAAAAGTTAACTTAAAAATTATTATAATTGATTCTCATATTTTATTTCATAGTTGGCATTTCTTCTGATTAGTTCCACCATAAAATGAGTTTAAAATGAACAAAGAATGCTGAAGATGAGTGGATCCATTCTACTGTGATGATGATTGTAGTAAAATATTCACCACCATTTTTGGAGCGGAAGTCCTATTATGAATTTTTTGGAAGTAAAATCATCTTGTGTCGATATAAAAAAATACAAACGTAAAAAATTAAATATCCAGATTCGGTTAAGCAAATAGCGTTTATCTGCTAGAAGGAGAGAAGTAATCCCTAGAAAGATTGCAGCGAAGACGTACCTATCCGCTACAGCGGGTTGTCAAATTTATTCAATATTAACGTCGGTACTTACCTTTGCGGTCCAAATCGATGCTGTTCTGAACACTGTGAGAAGTTGAGTGCCTCGCGGTATCTCGAAAGTAAAATAGTTTAGCTTACCAGGTACACACAAATGGCAACTTCCCCTAGGTAGTCGTCCACCATGCACAAACACCTGTTACAGGAGTTCGATATATCTAAAATCTCAGCCGCAAAGCAGCTATGAGTCAGTCAATATTAAGCGTCGTTGGAAATTGTTTTAGGTGCAGCCATACCAGTCATCGCCTTCTCTCTCTCTCTCTCTCTCTTTAGGAGTTTTGCGTATCGCTCGGATTACTTAAATTTACATGCCGCAGGTAATTGTTCGGCTCTTCTAAGAAATAAGTCGTATATATTCGATCACAAAATGGGCTAAAATTAGGGAGACGGCAGCCCTTCCCATCACGAAACTATACAGCAACAGAAAAAAAGAAGCTTCTACTATATAATGATCCGAAATCTAACCATTCACTAGTAGTGACCAGGCATCAGTTCTGAAACCAGTACCTCTCTCAGAAATTTATGTCAGTCATCCGTGGGGGACACTCTGTAACCACAGCAACCACTTAGACTCTCGCAGAAACAGTCACCCAATTTTGGATTTTTCCTAAACTTTTTGCCAAATAAAAACAAAGTTCGCTCACATTCATATCGAGGAATCAATTTGGCTAAACGCCAACATCATTGTAAAATGTGATGCTAGAAAACATTCGTTCCACTTGGAACGTCATCGATTTAGTTCCTAGTAGAAGGCATAGAATTTGCGGATGTTAATTTGTTATTCCACTTGGGTTTGGGCAAGGCCTTAAGTGAGAAGGTCTGCATCCCGTGCCTTTTTATTCCTACATGCATATCCGATGCCTTATAATTTCGTTGATTTCGTTTCAGTAAGCTAAATAAAATGGCTACCGAAAATTATCTCTTCTGTCAGAAATTATCTGTCCTCCCAACCGTATCCTTTTCTTTAAGCGTTGGCAACTTTTTGACTTAAAAAATCGCTGAAGGCCAAAAAGTGCTCTAAATTTAGCAAAAAATTTAAAACACTAAATTTAGCCTAAAATGTTTAATATTATCCAAAAACTATAAAATTTTGAAAAATACATAAATTTTTTAAGTTCGATATTAGAGTGAATGCAGAGATAAAAAGAAATAAAATAAAAATATTTATCTCTTGAATTCAAAGTAACGTTGTATCTAAAAAGAATTAAAAAAGACGGACACATTAAAAAAAGGAAAAACAAAATTAGTTGACCAAAATGCAAAGTAAACAGAAAACCAAGTTCTCGGAAGTCTCTATATTCCCATCATCAGTTTTCGTGATCATTAAATGCGGCCATCAACACTTGTTATGCCGCTTCTGCACTGGCTAAGACGTAGAATGTGAGTACAGACTTGGATATTCTCCCTCCATCACAAATTTTTTATTATGCTCATCTTAATTGAAATACATTTTTTCCAGGAGAACCGAAACAACTTAATCAAACTAAAATTTCCTTGCAAAAATTATGTTTCAGTTGTGTCCAGGAACCCAAAATTAAAATTAGTTTAATTTAGTTTAGTAATTGTGCGTCGTATGTTTGCTGGGACAGAACAGTGTGTTGAGTGTTCTGCATGACACGTGTGTATGTGTGCACAATATTGTTATGACAACGTGACAAAATGTCAGTTTTTGTTAGAGGCAAGAGAAAAATATTAAAAATTCATTTAAAACCAAATAAAAATATTAAATTGTATTGGAACAACACGAACTTTATGCCTGCCGTGCGTGTGTTGTGCGGAGGTGGCACGCGCACATTTTGGCGAAGAGGAAAACAAAGAAATTTGCCAACAAAAGCGAATGAAAATATTTCTCCATTCTATAGCGTTCATAAAATTAAATTTAAAAATAAATACACGTGTCAGCACTCTTTATCCAAATTAATTGCTTGAATGTTGTGAAAGTTATCGATCGGCCATAAAAGTGCTTCGCAAAAATTTTGCTAATTTAATTTAACTTGAGGAAAATGTCGAATCTTCGACTAAATCATATGACAAAAGCTAAAAGTACCATTTCGACAGATTTCATTGAAAATCCACGACTAGATTTAGTTAAGTTGTACTTTTTCGAGATGTGGGCTAAATTTAAACTTAATTCAAACGTAGTCTCAAGCTTTGGTTTATCCGCCGAAATGTTACTTTTTTATAATATCATTATATTTTTTTAAAACTAATTTGGCGATTGGGGCATAATTCTCTTTTCGGATTAGCTAAATCTAGTTTAACTGCGCTTTCGAAACCCCAGTCAAAGAGACAGATTCCAGTTTTGAATAAGTCTTTCTGGTGATATTCTTTTCGCAATTCCAGTACAAAAACAGAAAGTAAAGAATTCGGAAATGTAAATACAGTCCACGGACTAGAATCTTCTGACGACAACACGGCTTTAGGACCCCAAACTATATAAACATCAGGTTTGAAGATAAAAATTGGGGTCAGTTGCTAACTGCCCCAAGTCGAATTTCTTTTGAGCGGTTCGAGGACGTCTGTCTCGGATCGTCCTTCGGAGTCTAACAGATGTCGGCAATGCTTTCAGCGGGCCTTGCGCTTGATTTACGTAACGCTGTTGGTGGCTCGTTTGGGGATCTAGTGGACTAAAATTGTTCCGCCTCTCGGAAGGACTATTGTGGTGACCGCAAATTAGCGCAGTAAGTTGCTCGTACAGAACTCCTATTTCGATCAAATAATTTTATGATTTGCAACTCTTTTTGAAGGCTTTTATCCCTCCATGTCAATTTGACAACTAATTTGACTGATGGAGCTTAAATAAGATGGCCGTTAATTGTCGAAACTCAGAAGTCCCTGCTAGAAGTACCTCCATAACGAATAAAGGCCATCGGATATTTTGTCTTACTTTCTGCATGCATCCATGCTTTTGTACGTGCAACGAAGACGTATTCTCCTACTGTAAATGACAAGTGATCGAATTTCGACCACCATGCGATTATAGTTGGTTTAAATGAGCATTCATTGAAGTACACACGCACTCATCTTTAAATGTAACTTTGGAAGAAGATAAGAACTTTGTTCGAAAATTTATCAATCTTTTACCCCGTTTTTGTAACTGAAGTGAGAACTTCTCTCATCGAAAAAGTTTTCGCCATTCTTTGAAAGACAGGATGGTTCAGAATATATTTCTTTATTTCCTTAGATTTTTAAAATAATCAACATATTCTATGGACCGCCCTGCAATAAATAGCTTGACAAGCATTATCAATATTTATATTTTCAATGCAAGAAGCTCTCAAAGAAACCAGACACACATTGAGTACTGATACTAGAGAAGAGTTTTGCTTCCATCGATTGCCAAGTCATACCTATCACATTTATTTTGTTGTTGCTCAGTTATTGGCGCCAACTTTTCTATCAATTATGGTCTTTATTTTTATCAATCTCTGGGATCACCAAATATTAAAAACTCTATTTTCAAAATTATTAAATAATCCGTCAGCAGAATTTAGTACCAGAGTAGCGTTTGTTTGGATTTTTTAATGCAACAAAATCCTGCGGAAAACATATTCGTAGTGGAGATACAAAAAATGTGTTTTCAGTGATGCGATGTGATTTCTGTTATATTTTACTTGTAGCGAATGTCACATTTGGCCAGTATGTATGTGTGAGTGTGAGTGGCAGTATGTGGGTCAACATTTGTGTGACAGCTTGCTCTGACTGATGGCACTAAACCAAACAAAAAGAAAGGAAATCTCATATAAAACACGATACATGTGACTTTCATACTTCATTTATCATATTTAATATTTTTTTAGGTTTTTCTTTACAAATTCAAAAAATGAAAAACTTCATATTCAGAAATGAATTATGGCCACAAAGGCGGGATGGACAGACAGCAGAAACATTAAAACCGAAATGGATTTTAAAAGTTTTATTGTTTTAAATATTTTTATTCGCTTTTTTCGAAACTAAATATTGTGTTGGAACATCTGCAGCACATGGAAAGGAGTGAAACATCCTTGGGGTATTTAGGAATTGATGCTAAAATCCGTTTGTTGTTTTTGTTTTAAATTCTTCTTGTGTAATTTTCTTTTGAAGAAATTCATTTGTTTTGGTTTATCTACTTTTTTTCTGTGTTACTCGTATGTAGAAGGCTTTTCTTGTACTCAGCGTGCAATTAAATTTTGTGTTGATAACAAATGCTTTTGTTGCTGCCGTTAGGATTGTGTTTAAATTGTTGAAAACATTTTAAAACTATTTTGCAAGGATGTGTGTAGTTGTAGAAGCACTTGACCAAGAATGTATTTTGAGAGATAAAATATAAAAATATTTAAATAAAATACATAAAATATGTTATTGCAAGCAAGTAGAGCTTTTTCTTAAAATAAAATTAAAAAAAAACTTCCTATTATTATTATTGTAGTTGTAATTCTTTAAATTGCATAATTCAATCAGTAGTTTCAATCATTTGATTAAAATACAAGAAGCTGAGGGTAGACAGAACTACATAATTTATGCAGGGGCTGTTCCCTTAACTCTTATGTGTGCGGCAAAACAAACACCTTCTAATGCGCTGCAAGGCACCCGGGTACCTATATGAAAGCTAAGAACAAAAAAACAAATTTTCGCATCATATATTACTTTGAAGGGTAGGCTAAAATGATTTTATATAATTTTTTTTTTAAATACTTAAAGTGTGCAATACATATTTTAATGTTCACGTAAGCTACGTTTTAAATTTAACAGATTTTGTTCGTGTACATATAAAACATACTTTTGTAATAGATGTATAGTACGTATGTTAAGTTAGTAATTCCCCTTTCCAACTGACATAAATAATTTATTAAGTGAATAAGAGAACGATAAAGAGGATTTTGTTCATTCTGGCAGCGATTAGAAATATATTTCCCACTCCCTAACGAAATAATATTGGAAGATTCAGACACTGAAATGACAGGTGTACTAGAAGTAGAAAAAGATTAGTTTGACTCCGAAGAAGACGCTGATGACGATGATGAAGTGCAGGCAAGAATTGAACTTTCTAGCATATTAACCCATTTAGAGAATCCCAGACTGTAAAGAAAAATATTTACAACAACATGCGGATGCAAGCCCAAAAACTCAACGAAACAGTTAGAAGTATCCTGTCAAGTGGAATTTCCGATATAATTCTTAGAGAAACACATCGTAAAGGACAGCAAATTAACATAATATGTAATAAAAACAATAAAAAAGAGCGAGAGATATATTTGTGCCTTTTATAGAAGAAGAATTTAATGCATTTCTGGGTATTTTGATTTACGCTGGTGTTCACAAATCAAACAGAAAACATGTATCTGAACTATGGAAACCAACTAACTTGCCATTGTATCGGGCGGCAATATCGTACAACAGATTCAGAATGCATTCACGATGTATACGTTTTGATAATGAATTAACTCGGGATATACGTTCACAGTCTGATAAAGCTGCAGCCTTTCGAAATATCTGGACGATGGTTAATGCCAATTTAGCTCAAAGTTATAAGACAAACGCACTCCAGTAGTAGGAAATTGTTATGTGTGCTCTCAGCTACGTTTGAAGCAGATAAAATCCCGTAAATCTTCTACTTGCTGTTCAAAGCCAATCTGCCGTCAACACTCGATTAGTCTACCAATATGTTCAAAAAGTTTGATAAATTTAAACTAAAATGTTATTTCTCTTGTTTTTATTACTTATCGATTCTTTATGTTTCTGCTTTCAAATTAGATGAAATAAATTCTTATTTTTAAACTTATGCAGATTTTTATTTATGAGAAGCAACTAACAACTTCAAATAATATACTTGCAATGGCCTCTTTCTCATATAAAACCCGTACAGGTACCTGGGTACCTTGGTGCGCAGTAAAGGGTGTTTGAAATAAAATGGTCTTCCAGGCAAGTTCCAAAAAAAAATTGGGCTCACGGCTGAAAAATAACTAAATCATTTGAAAGTTAGGAGTTCTCAAAAAGTTTCAAACATGTAGGTTATCAATTTATATGAAAAAACTTTGATTGAAAACGCCAAAGGCACCCGGGTATCTTGGTGCACACATAAGGGTTAACCAGCACAAATCGGTTTGCAGATTGACTAAACGTAGTTGAACTGATATCTCAAAAACCCAGCCTTTCAGTTGCAGTTAGTCTATTTATGTTTTTCAAACAAGAAATATTATTTATAAAAGTTTGTCGTACTGCATGCTTTCGAGATATTTGTGCACGGCATCATCTCTATTGTTTTATCAAAAATTTATGGTTTTAAAAATATTTGTTTTGGACAATTACGGTGCGTGATGCGAATGATTTGGACACGCCGCATTGCAATCACCAAACTGTTTCCAACCAAGCGCATAAGTTTTATTTTTAATTCGACTTCTTATTCAACTAAGTAGAAATTTCATACAATATTCTATAGCTCTTCTGAAAGATATTGGATTAGGATCTCCTGATGATTTGGATTAGCCTTCGCGAATTTTAAAAATTTTTGTATTTTGTGTAATTATTTGTTTATTTCCGAAAAATGTAAGACCAGTCTCAAAAGCCAAAATAAAATATTGCATTAAGCCCAGAAAAACCCCAGGACATACAAAATACGTCAAGTCAACACAGACCATGCTGATCCTGCTCTAGTTGTATAATGCAAAAAGAAAAAAAAGGTAGCAAGAAAAAAACTCCGCAAGACAGTAAAAAGTTAATATGACTCGTAAATGATAGTTTGTTGTCTGGCTATTAAGAAGGTCCTGTACGTGCCACCAATCGAGACACTGAAGGTCCAAAATAATTTGAGAATATAACGAGAGCTTCATTCAATGATCCGTTGTAAACCCAGATTAATATCGGCCGTCAATATAAGATCCGAATGAACCATTTATTAATAAAAAAAATCATCATCAAAAAATAAAAAGTTTTACACGGTGCATAACCAATAGAAACCGGTAGACCATTCACATGTAACACAAAGAAAAGAAACTCCAGAAATCAAAATTAATGGTTTAGAAGTAATTCCATTTAACAGCACTCAGTGCGATTGATCAGATGAATATGAAATCATAAGCTGAAGTCATTTTTCAAAGTGCCCAGCGGAACAAAATAATCAACTGATATAAAAGCATTGCGTGAGTCGAATCAAGAACACTTCAATTGTGAGAGCCATGGTGAGATTTTAAATCCTTTATGAAACACATGCTGTACACCAAACATATTATCACTAACACAACCAAGTTGTTTGATCCTTGACAATATGCTCAATAGCTCTAGAACGAGCGGGTATATTTAGATTTTACAAAAATCATTTGGGCCACGAATCTCGTTTGACTTCGGCATAGGAATAACTCTAGCGACTTTCCAATAAGACGGAAACTTAACGAGGGTAAAGTCATAATAACAAAAAACAAAATATGATCAGACTAGTTGGACAGACTAAATCGATAAATTTTATGGAAATATCTTCAGAGTCAACTAATCTTGGGTTCATTATATCCAAGATGCATTATAATTCCTGCTCACTACAAAACCCAAAGAAAAATAAATACCAACGTCATTAACCGCAAAAAGTCGGAAGCATCAGGGGCTAATGAACTATTATTTTTTTCAGCAAAAAACCCATATGATTCATCAGGACTAGCCTCGAAATCTGAGAATTCATCCAAACACCCATATCGATCTAAAATCCTCCAAACGCCTACTGAATCCAATTCAGAGCACAATCTAGAAAAGTGTCGTCGCTAAAGTCTACGTATCACGCTTTTAGCTCTATCCAGTTCCTCTGAGGTGGATTCAGTCCAAATACTCTTGTTTTCATTTCAAAAGTAACTCCAGTTAAACTTCTGATAAAGTTTTATTTTCGCAAGCAGAAGGTGTATCAGTAAAAATGAACTTCTTCAATTTAAAATAAAAGCAAATAGTTTATTTTTTATAATTGTGATCTCTTGTTGGTTTGTTAAGAATACGCGTATCTGTGAAATGTCCCCCACAGCCGTTACTATTTTCATTAATATCCATGATTATTTTCGCAAAACTCTAAAGAACTATATCGGACGTCGTTAAATCGTCTGATACTGGTCGCCAGCTAAGATCAGAATCTCTTGAGATGATTTGTTTTGCAATAAATCGATATTTTTGTTAATTTTTTGTTTGATCCTGAAGCAGCACTCAGGGGATAGCCCCTACATGTGCGATGCATTGTTCCTGAACTAGGAAAATGGGTTATGGGAAGGAGAATAAAGGAAGTAGTGGTAGTGTTTGTGGAAAGAGCTCCGCGGAAAGTTTAATACGACTGCAAACCATTCGCCAAAGAAAGAATTCTCTCTATAAGGATGCCGTTCACTGCCAACTTGAATACGAAAGGAAGCGCCCAGTGTGAAAATCGTGTAGCTCGCAAAAAGAATACATATTTGGCACGACGTTCCTAATAACATCTGAGAACATCTCGTTATAGTATCGGTAAAAGATGTGCGATGTGGCAGGTAGCGATCCATGCCGTTCAGTTGCGGCCGCAATAACTTCTTTATCAGCGCTATTTTCAATTCTTAAATCTAAGTAGCATATTAAGCCGATCTTATGCTTCTCGTATTATATTTAATACAGGCGTCTTATTTACCAATAAGAAATAAGAGTTGAAAATCAATGTTGCAGTTGTTTAAGCGTTACAGAAAACCGCCTTAAGTGTTTTCGGAAACTACACGGATATATATGCCAACTGGAGCAATAGCGTAAGCAATGCCAGATGCAAGTGGTATAACAGGAGAGTCTACTTATAATTTCTACACAACCCAAGCCAAAATGGCTGGCTGAATATACCGCAGCGATGTGAGAATAAACCCCTTTGTGATTCATTTAGATGGGCCTTTAACATCTAGACCGTTATATATCAGTTAGATGGGCCTTCAACATAAAGACCGATTTATATGAGAAAACCATTATAATATTAACAGCGTGTAAAAACTTACTTATTACGAAAAATGGTCACATGAAATTAAAAAAAAAATAATTGGTTTTCAACTTTAAACCGAATTAATATTAAATTTGTTTTATTGTTAAAATGTGCTGTTAATCAATTACTAATGAAAAAATAGTTATAATTCATGTTAATACTTAATCAATTAACGCTGTTCTTGATTAATGATTAATTGATTATTTATCAAATAATTGAATAATTCGAGTTTCAGCAATTGAACGTTTTTGCATTTGTATTTATGAAATTAATTTGCTTGAAAATACAAGTACATCTGATATTGTTAATAAAATTCTAAAATGTTGGCCAATTGGACAGATACAATAAAGTTATTCGAATTTGAATATTCACAATTAAATATCTGAAACAAATCAGCATTCGGATTGAATCTTTTTGGCAACTCGGCTGTTTTCGTGTAAAATATTTCTGTTAAACATGTTCAATTTGATTTATAATTGAGCCATGGATCGATTTACAAACGAAGAATGGTATGAAAGTGTATCGCGCATTTCTTCCACTGTGTGATCAGTTTGGACGACCTTCTGAGGCGGCTAATCGGAATCATGTGGCTGAATTTCTACTCAAATTCGCATTAGAGTCCATTGTTGCTCTTTTCTGCCCAAGCGACGACGTCAGAAATGTCACATTGAATGGCGAGCACTACAACTCTTTCCCTACGCAATCGAAGAGTTGGACTGGGCTGGCAAGTGGTTTCAATAGGACGGTGCCACATGCCACATAGCAAGCGAAATAATGGCACAATGGAGAGGCGATTCGGTGAACAGTTCGTACGACTTAACGCCTTTAGATTATTTTAGGGGCTTTTATAAGGTCACAACGGCTGATGCACTGGTTGACATTGTAAAGAAGTTTTTCGTGGGATACCGGCCGATATGCTGGAAGAGTATGCCAAATTGCGCGTATGAAGCATTTTAACCGTAGCCACCTTCATTTACATTTACATGAAATCATCTTTAAACATCGAATTATGTAAGTCGTTCTAATGACTCAAGAAAAGATTTCATACTTTTTTCTAAATCGTATGTGCTTTCCTCGATTTTAAATCCGATAAGTCTGAAAAAATCACCCTTTTGGTAAATTCGGTTGACAAAACAATTATTTCATTCGAAAACGATTTAGTTCGTGAATGCCGGAATTTTTTCTATTGAGTAACTTTTATTACTACAATTCTGTCGATAAATTCAATACAAGGAATATATATCGATTTTGCTATTCTGAAACATGTTAGTGATGGTCGATATCGGTTGAAACCAGGTTGTCTTCATAGTTATCGGAAATCAAACGACAATAATTGTTGTGTTGTCAATCTTAAAGGTTTGTCTCAAATATTTGGCTGACTTGTTCGCGTGGCACGCCAGCGATACGCAGCAGTTTTCTAAAATAACGCCTCAAAGATATTTTAACACAAGACTGGAACTATTTACATACGAAATTGATAGATAATTTTTAAAATTAATAAGTTTGTTGGCCTTTTCCCATACCTTTTATAGTTTTTATTGTACTTATTCATAGAGATGCTACATGAGAAAGTATAATAACGATATTATTAATAAGAAGTTAGTGAATCAGACAGTCGTTAGTGCAAACAGTTATAATTGACACATTTTGCTTGTAATGAATCGTTGAAAATTACTGAATTGCTCTACTGATGTCTCTAAGCTATTGGCTTTTAAATGGAAGTGCTTGTTAATTTATTTTACCTTAATTCGTTTTTAAAATAAGTACTTTAAGCGTAAAAAAATGTTTATTGAACAAATCTATTAATACGTTATGGGATCAAGTACTATTCTACTCATATGAATTTATAAAAAGTTATTGATTGCCCCACGTATGCAGGAATGTTAAGTATGATCTGATTTCTTAAAACTGTAAACATTTACACCGCATACAGCCTTGCATAATACCATTTGTTATAGAAGGATCTGTGTGTGCATGTCTTTGCATGCACTGGCATGTCTCACATTCAAATATTGAATGTACCAGTTAAAAATAAAATAGAACGTTCATCTTAGTTGCTGTTGGTATTGTTAAGCTTAAAAGTATGCTTTGCATTCTCTGCAAAATAAACTTTATATATCAAGGGCTTTATTAAATTGAACAAAAAATATAATTTAAAAAACCATAATAAAAATCCTCAAAACATTTTCACAATTTTCAAATTTTTTTCTGTCTTCTTGCAGATTTATTTTACATTTGAAGGAAAATAATACATTTCAACTCAGGATCCTCTTCTCAAATTACGGTAAGTGAACAATTAATCCTTACCCTCTTTATAGAAATAGATTATTGCAAGTGTGATGAAACAAAGAAATCTGAGTGGCAGAGGGCGAAACATAAACTGTTGCCATCACATCACATCATATTATTGTTATGGCATTTGTACGATTCTTTTGTCCTAATAGTAGCGTAATTTAATTTAATAAAAGTGTTGTTCTCAATATGTTTTTGTGTGTGTATTTCGTTGCCAGATAATTAAAAGCTGTCAGTTAACTGTCAATTAACTGAAATTAATGAGTTACAAACATACATACATATATGTTTTATTGCGTAATAGGTTTCTTTTTTTAACTTTATTCAACAAATATTTAGAAGACTTAACGAAGGGCATCGTTGTGAGTGTTTTTCTTGTGTTGAAATAATAGATATAAAAGATTTTATTGCCGCATATAACCTTCTGGAACACTTGCGTGTATTCTATAGCCTTCCGCAATTTTTTGTTTTCTTACGCCAGTTTTTATTTGTTCACTAAGAATGTCAAAAAAAAAGAATACAAAACACATTTATTCAATTGCCTTCACCAGAGCAAACACACACCACAATGGCCCGTTATCATATTTTCCAAGTAAAAAACTTTAAATTAAAAACCTTTTTTTACCGGTTTCATTGTCATAGTCAAAATCAACTTTTGTTTTAAGTTAAAACGGTTTTAAGTGGGTGGCACACAAAATGCAAAAAGCTTGCCGCTTTAGTTGAGCTGCCTTTACACGGTGTGTATGCAACATGTGACATATCAGCTGTGCGACTCAAGATCAACAGTTTACAGACAATTTATAATATTTTCTTCCAAACGTGCAATTTTAATTACATTTGTCATACAGTCGGAAAGCAGTTTAATTGAGGCGACATCAAGTCCCTTTGCAGTTATTTAAGTGCAGTTAGACCACTGATCGTTTAATGCCTTCCAAACTTTTGCGCATCACTCCCATGACATTTGCCATGCTTAACTGCGTTTCCACCTCTTTTGTGAAATCATAAGTCGTGTACAGTTAATCACAGGAACAGATGGAATACGGGTTAACAACATCGCCGACTTGTGTATCAATTCGCTTATCGGCATGTCTGCTCCGATATCTGAAATATCCTCCAAGTGCTCTGATTTGAGGGCGAAATGATGGCTTCTATATCGTACATACAATATTGTATTCCGTTCGCAATTTTTATTCACAAGAGATTATTTTAGGGCGTACTCCTTGTCAATTATATCCGAGTATATAAATAATATTAAGGAAATAAAATATACTCGCACTCAACCAGCGAAGTTAATGTCATAAAATTATGAAATTCTTCTATTTTCAATAACGTTTGCCAGCTGTACGTTGTGAATACAATATAATTGTTGTTAACCAGTAACTGAACTTTGTTCATTTTTTTATATTTGCCGCCGCACAGTGGCTCAGAATCGGCCAAAATAGTGCATTTTTTGAACTAATAAAGAGTTTTTGTAATTCTTGTTTTTAAACGGTTTTTATTACCTTCACTTTTATATTTGTTTGTTTGTATTTATGTAGCTTTCGTTGTACTTACTTATCATGTTAGTCATACACCACATTGAACTCAAACAAAGTTGTTGGTGCCCATAATATATTGAATAAATCTTAAATTTTAGAGTTTCGTGGCATTTTTTAGTATCACCTTCTTCGTAAAATGTGTAGTCCATGTTAGTTCTCTCTTTGGTAATAACTGGTGCTTATTCTCATCTTTTCCATAATAAAGAAATTTGTGCACTTGGCATAATGCCCAACATGTTTCTGGTATTAATATGCTTTTTCCAGGCAAGTACTTCCATAATTGTTTGAAATCTTCAAATAGTATCTGCTGGTGGTATTAGCTGTTAGAAATATTAAACGTGGTGTCTAACACGAGTCTTCTTGCGGTATTGACATCATTTACATTACCTGGTCCTTCTTTTGATTGATCTATAATCAACCCATGTCTGGAAGATTCATCTCTAAATTCCAAATTATAGCTGCTTTGTGCTGGAGTAGTGAACACATTATTACGAGGCCCTAGATCCCGGTTTCGAATACTGTTGTCGGTCTGTATCAATGACAAAGGCATAGCACAGCCCACTGAACATTGCTGACAGGGAACAATGACGTCATGGACTAAAGAACAAAATACAGCATCCTCCTGCGTTTGGACCTGTAATGAAAACTTCTCTGGTAAAAGTAAAAATAGTTACAATAAAATTCCCTGTTTTCTAATCTGTTTGTATCTGTTTCTTTAACACTATTCCCTCTTTTGCTCCAACCACAGTTTTGAAAGGTTTCACACATCTCATCTAATGCTAAGACTTTTATAAACCATCTGAGAATTCTCGAATAATTTTAAAAATCATTTTATAATAATTGTAGTATTCCACGAAAATTACACAAACCAAACCCAACAAACAACTTTTATTCGATATAAATCCATTTTATTTTTCTACACTTATATGAGATGATGGTTTTAAAATTATTTAAAACTCTCAGACGGTTTATAAAAGTTTTTGTGTAACATGAGAGATTTGAAACTTCTCAGAGTTTTGAGGGAAGTCTGCACTCATTTGGTGAAAACAGCAATAAATTGCAAATAAAAATCGCTTAACCAACCAACAAATACATTTCATTTAAAACATGCGTATGACAATATGTGATAATACTTTCTTAATACTTGTTATTGCTTTACAAACAAAAGAACAGCTGCAGCACAGTTTGTGTATTAAGTATTATAAAATGTAGAGGAAAATTAAATTTATTGGACATTGCGCGTATTAAAACCTGAACTTATAAAATCTGCAGTGTTTTTAGTTTTAAACCAATTTTTCAATGTGCAAACACGTTTATACCCTATTTTTAGAACTTTTGGAAATATGATATCTTAAAGGTTCCCTGTACATGCTTTCGCTGAGTGTGTTCCTTTTCAACAAGTTAGATAAATTTAAAATTTTCTACAATAAAATCCAACATACGAAAGTGTTTTCTAAAAATAAAAAATTTTATCTCAAACGCGAGTAGTTTTTATCTGAATAATTTTCAAATGTATGTCTTCTAAGCTTTGACATTAAAGGGACACTTGATTTGAAATGGGGAAAGTGTCATTCTGTCAAACATTCCTTCTCCAACAAACATCGATTTGCATGTTAATCTTAACGTCGGTTTGACAACGAATTATGCAAAAAGTTTGAAACCAGCAGTCGATAACCGGAGCTGGTAGTACCAAATACTTTGTGTATAATTTGTATTAGCTTTATATTTACATAAGATTAATATCATTTAAATAAACAAATAAACGATAGAACCAACCAGCACGTTTCATACGCTTGAATTTTCACATCTTGAAGAATTATTTGCTGCGAAAGGAACAACAGCTTCCACCCATTAAACAAACGAAGCAGCCGTCCATAACAAACAGTTAAAGTTTATTTTAAGCACTTCTTTGCTCAGCGCTGTCCCACTGCTTCAGTTACCAAAAGAAATTAGGAATCAAGAAAAGAAAAAAAATTAAAAGAATATAAAAAGCTCAGCAGGGCTAATAAATGCAAGTTAATGATTGTTCTTGGTCACTTTGGTCGGAACGTGAGTCATATTAAAGTAAATGGAAAATTTTCCAGTCAAGTCAAGTACCGAAAGGGATAAAAGTTACACAAAGAAGAGAACAATATAAAATCGCATTAAATAAAACTTTTTACACTATTTATGTGAGTGCCCTTTGCCTGTTTCCTGTTTCACTTGTTTTTTCTCTAGCGGAACCACAACTTGTCAGTGGCTTTGAAAGGAAATTACACTTTTAGTGTTGTTGGTAAGAAATAAAATTTAGCTGCACCCCAACGACCAGAGATAATGGAGGAACTAATCTGAGAAAATATTTGAAACACAACTTTAAGCACCAGGTTTTCAAATCTACCACGTGTAGAATCAGTGGGTCTTGAGATATAATCGCAAACTCCTGAAAGGAAGTCATTTTGGGTTATAGGAATTACGCAGCCTCTTTTCTGATTTAAACAAGTCAACAATAAAACGTAGAAGAAATATTTTGCTGAAATATTAAATTTCTCCTTTCAAATTTTCTAAAATTCAAAATAATCTTTGAGATTTATTTTTAGTTAGTGCCTACACTGAAATTATTTTCTTTTCTAAATACTATGGCTTTTTACATTAATCCAATTAAAAACTTCACTGAAATTCAACTTCGTTGGATCAATGAAGCAATTAAAATTTAGTTTACTGAAAACTTCATGAAATAAATAAAATAATTTGGTGGTCAGGGACACCAACTGACTCGCCGCAATTAGGGCTCTGGATTCTAAGCTAACGAGGATATTCGATTTAAACTTCCCCAAGCTGGAAATGAGAGGTTTAGCAACGAGTATCTCAATCACAAATGAATGTCAGCTGAGTGACAAATATGTTCCCTGCAAAAATTATTGGTTTTTCCGGCACAAGCTTTCTAATATCACGCAAGGACATGTCGTTGTTGTAGTGGTAAACAGTGTCACATGAGCTTCTTCGCTCTCTCTCTCTCTCTTGCAAGCGGTAGAGTAACTTCAAAAGAGATTTTGAAGCACCGGACCTACAAGTGAGTGAATGTTTGCGCATGTGGGCGCACCTCAGACATTTATTCTCTTCCTGATTTTTAAAACTTTATTTTTCAATAGCAATAGTTTCCGAACGAACGCATTTGTTTAGATTAAATCTGAATTGAAACTCCAGTGTTTATTTATATATATTATTTTTTTCACTTACCGCTATGAAAATTTAAAACTTAAAAAAATCGGGGAGTTATTGGTTTTACCCCGTAACGAAAGAATCGGGTTATCATGTTTTTATGTTCTAGGAAGCTTCCCTGACTAATTCTCAGAACCCGTCACTATGCCTGTATGTTGTGTGTATGTATGTGTGTGTATGTGTGTAAGTAAGTAAGATTTCAACAAAACTGATGGCGTTCTACTGAACTTATGGTGTTTTCTTTTGAGGAAAAAAGGTGACATCTTTTCATTTATTTTCTAAAAAGTGACAGTTTGGAGGAGTTTTCAAACAGCAAAATATTTTTGTAACGAGTGTCGTATTGATTTCTTATAATTTCAAATTTTCTATTAAAAAGTGTAAAAAATATTGCATTGTTTTGTAGAGAAGAAAACGACGTTAGATTTTCCGTGAATTTTAACCGATTCTATCCGGTAGATTTCAAGAAATTAAAAAAAAAACTTGGAAAAATTACATTTCAAGGTGATTTTTTTAACTTTTAAACAGCCTTGGCGATCGGTTCCAGAAACCAATTAGCTCTTAAGATTAAGAAACCATGTCGGGCAATGCAAATCGGGTGAAAATCGGTGAACGGTAGATTTAAAAATTAAAATTATATTGTTTTAGCTGGAAAAGCTGAAGAGCGTAGAATAGCACAAAAACCAGAATAAAATTGGCGGGAAGTTAAAGGAGGAATGACCTTCATAATCAATGGTTTTAAATTTTTTTGATTGGTTTTTTTTTTCAGAAAAGTAGCATATTGAATTAGACGATATTTCTATCTTTAAAAGCATTGTAAAGTTTATTTTGGAGTTCAGCCGCACCACAACTGTAAATGACCACATTTCCGACAGCGATTTACACTGTCATCTACTAAAAGCGCAGAAAACACACCCTCCTTTTTCGGTACCTGTAGCAGGAATATTCATCGGCGAAGAGAAAAAGTAAAAGCAGCTGCAACGAAATTCTCTATTTTTTAATTTGTCTTCATCTGTCCTCTTACCCCTAACCCCTCCTTTCTTTTGCTGCAATCAAACTCACTGCCCTCTCTAGCTCTCACACAGTGCACTGCATATGTAGGGGCCATTCCCTGACTGCTAGTCAAAGACAGAAAACGGCGTGCGCAATCATCTAGCGTTCATTGAAATTTAATGATTGATCAATACAAATTATATAAAATTCTTAGAGGATTTCATTAGAAATTTGCTGCTGCCATCAAACGCAGTATCAGATTGTGATTCCAACAATTGTTACAGGGTATCCACAACTTAGAGTGTCCTTGCCTCCCATCGGGTTTTAATCACTTGAGTTGGAAAATGTCTGTCATTTCTTTAAGCGATCAATCATATTTATTATGCCGGTTGAAATGGATGTGCGTATTAAACTTGTTGGCTGTTGTGTGAATGTGTGCTGTTTGTTGTTTCCCATTTTCCCAACATTTGCCTTGATGTTTTGCCAGTGACAGCCAACAACTGGCAATTTATGAAGTCCATCACACATACATAGACATACTCTGGATATTTGAACAAGAAAATTAAAATTCTTTAACGCAAAACAGCCTTCAACTGTCACAGCCTTTTCACTTTAATGGAAAAGTGTGCAAAAGTTTGTCATGCTGTTTGTAATTTTTACAAATTTAACATGCGTCTGCTCACACGGAATCTGTTTTTCAAAAACCATAGATAATTTTCTTAATTGTAAAAGCTATTTTGAATAAAGTAATCTAAACTCCATTAAATAAAGCAGACGTGCTCATGACATGGAGCCGTTCATTTGATACGTTAAAAGATAAATGGCAGGGCAGAAACTTCCAAAGCTGATGTCACAGTTCGTGATGGAAGCAACTCCCACTCGCAAAAAAGGTCATGGCTTATTGATTCCAATAGCAAAGATCTATCGAAAAAGTGATTGAAACATTTAATTTTGTATTGTTGGCCTGTTTGTCTTACGTGCGTGCCACTGCCATTTATATTTGCCGTCAAATAGATAAAATAAACTTTAAAATTTTGTTTGGTCAAACAGTGCTAATCCACTAATTTTTTGATTATTTTAAAACTGGGTTTTTTTTTATAAAAAGTTAAATCAGGCAATTTCGGTTGACCCTCAAGGCCATAACTGTAACTTCGAGCTAATAGTAACCTGGATTTGGAGCTTTTCAAGCTTAAACCATTTTATTTATGTAGTTTTCGATCATTATAAAATAAGCGAGAACACTACCTGATTAGATGTATAATTCCGGAGTTAAAAAAGTCACTTTTTTCGAATATTTTCGTCCAAGATATCTAACGAACAGATTTTGACCCACTGTACGGCGATCGTGGTTTTAAAATGTCAATGATCGATGAAGCCTTTTAAATGTTATTTAAAAAGGAAATCACTCAAAAATGTTTTCTTTAAGTTTTTTTTTAAGATATCCGGAAATTTATGGGTTCAAATCCGTTCAGATTTAAACGAAACCTAAACTCTGGAACGCTCTTCAGAACAGTACCAGCTCACACACATACATACACCCACATACATAAACAAACATAACGGGCTCCTTCTTCATAACATGGTAAAACCCAATAATTTTTTTTTTAATTTTAAATATATCTAGCATGATTAATCATGCTTAATTATTATTATTTTTTCTTCTACTTCTATCAGATTTTTCGTACTGCTTTTAATAAAATAATAGAAACTTGATTGTACGAGCTGATGGATATTTCCATCAGTAATGATTTTCATATGACCGGTCATATGACCTTCCGCGATTTTGTAGGCATGTACTTCGGTCTCCTAGATCACTTTTTATATTGAAGAAGCACAGCTCAGGAAGGTTTTTAAGTAACGCTTTTACTTGAGCCAGGTGTAGGAGTGATCGTGCAAAATAGGTTGGGAAAATATTTTGATACAGCAGTAGAAGAGTGCCGTGGATAAATTCGATTTTTTATAGTGCATCTTAAGAAATTTTCTGGGTTTTAATTTAAGAATATGTTAGTTTGTGTAACACCGGCCCCGCTTGATCGAAAATCAATTAAAGTGTTGGGTGTCATTTAATAAAGATTTCTGTAAATATTCTACTACTCCAATGAACTCTTGTCATCGGCACCAATTGTGTGAACTCTCCTGATGCGGTAAGACGAAAAGGTGCATAATTTGCTATTTCGCCGACTGATTTATGTCAGAGTGCCGTAGTGAAATTCTTACGACATGACAGATCTCAAATTGGAAACATTAAAATGGTACCAAAATAATTCAAATTGTACTATTTCGATTCTAATTGTGCAAAAAAATTTTGTTTGACAATATCTGTATGTACTTGGGCTAAAATAAATTCAAAACTTTGTTAATTCATCAGATTAAATTTTTTTATATATATTTTTCTCTGATCTATAAAAAAAAATAATATTGATACAAAATTTATTTCATGAGCCTCCTCCATGAATACATATTTTATTTATTTATTTATTTTTTCTGCAATACAATTTGTCTCATTTATTATGCAATAATTAAAACTGCAAATAAATTAGAACGGTAAATGAGAGACTGGTTCACTATCATACTTTTTGGTATCGAATACTTAAAAAAAAAAGTGTTTATACTTTTGCAACTCTGGTGGAAATGAATATGCTCAATATTCTCCATTGAAACAGGCTGACGAGAATTAAAAGAACCATACAAAATTGGAAATGAAATTCATAAATAAGCTCTTAAAATGCTATTCATATATAATCGTATCTACTGTATATATCGTTCATTTACTGCAATAGTGTCATAACTAAAAAAAATTAAAGCAATTTTGTTTGTGTTATAACACTATTAAAGCGAACGAACGACATGTTTGTGTTCATTTGCCTTTGTGTAAATAAGGTTAACTCCAGTCGTTCCATTTAATTTGACGTTTATTAAAGCGTAAAGAAAATGCGAAAAAAGAGTTCAGAACTTAAATAGAGCATATATCAAAAATAAAAGCAAAATTGATGGCTTTGTTGACTTATTGAGGTCGTTTACATTTCATTCTCCACGTTTGATTTGCTCTCTACAACGAAGACAGAAAACACGAAACAATGAATTGACGTGTTGTATTAAATTTGTGTCAAAAAGTAAAAATGTTGGTTAGAATGGGTGGAAACATGGTTGCATGCCTTAACGCTGTGACATATTTGCAGTAGATTTTGCATTGAAGATCCATTCAGCCCACGAATGATTTGAAAATTTTGTTATTGAGCATTGAAAATATGCGTTTGCTGGGCAACTTTAAGAATGAAAGCCCACACTTTTATTAGCATACGAATATAATAATTATTTTAGATTAATATTTTCTTGATATCAAAAGAAAAAAGTTATTGGGCTTGGCTGTCACTTAATATTAATTTTCTGCTGGCGTGTAGAGAAAGGACACAGTAGAAAAAGGATGTATTTATTTGACTTGGTTTATTACAGACAGTGTTGCCAAATGTGAAGATGAATAAACAGAGTTTTGCCCCATAAAAAGATGTTCCATTATTCCAGTTTCCTTAAATCGATAAATAAGGATTTCGGGTGTAACTTCGTATTGACGACTGATCTCGATAAAATTAGAGAGTGCGGATTGTCAAACTTAGAGTGTGCTTTAAAGGCACAAAGGTATTAAGGTATTAACTTAAGGCAACTTTAAATATAATAACAGTTTGTGAATAACTTCGTTAGTCATTAATAGAAATTATCTCGCCATAAAGAGAAAGCCATTTAACTGTGCGTCTCCACAAAACAAGTTTTGAGGAGTAGCATTATTTTGTTATTTGTTTTCCTATACATTTTCAATGTTCGAAAATTTATCAACTCCAAAACATCTCGAAATTAATCTAAGCAACACTGCGTTGCTCGTATAAATGTGAATACAAGTCGCTGTTAACAGGCAACCGCGATTGTGATTTACCAAAATAATTATTTTGAACGCATAAAATGTGCAGAAAAAGATTAAATTTTTGTTTGCTGTGTATGATAATTTGTGTGATTCCGAAATTCGATAAACATAATGGAAACTTTAACATGTTTTAGGTAAAACCACTTGTTTTACTCGTGATGGGAACCACCATAAGAATTCTTGCACATCTGTTCTGCTGAATCGAAACATGAACGAAAATATTTAATATAATTAAGTCTATTATAACAAAATGTATTATTATTTGTATAAATAAGAATTATCATATTCCAATTGCCACATAACAAGTGGCGACGAGCAAAAAAGCACATAAGTACTGAGGATGAAAGTGTAGCGGCTTTCGAAAACAGCTGCTGTGCTCTGCTGCGAAAGCTAAGTATTAAAAAACTGATGTTGATTTTTCTTGTTCTGTAATGACTGCTGTAATCCTCTAAATGGCGTTCTTGTCCGGACACTATTTTATAAATAGAAAGTCTGTTAATTTATATGTATTCGACCCCTTTGAATGTACTATACGTTGAACTTATTCATTTTATATTTTTACACAGAGGTAAATTTATTAAAATTGAGGTTTGCAAGGACCAGCAACTGTTCCTAGAATTTAATATAAAACTAACCATTAAATATTTACGGCGTTAATTGGGAAAATGAATACACCATAAAAATGTAACTTTGTGTTCACACCGTAGATTTAATAAATTCAGGTTTTAACATGCAGGAATTCTAACAAATTTAATCACAACGAGTCTCTTATAGAATAAATGTATTTCATGTTGTATTTTTTATTACTTCTTATAATACTTAATTCGCAAACTGTACTGCAGCTCTTTGTTTGTATAAAAATTTTAAAATGTTTAAATTGCGCTCTAAAATAAAAATAAATTTATATATTTTGCAAATTCGTGCTTCAAAACTATGGAAATACATATACGGAGCGATTAAATGCTTCAAAACATATTGTTTCGTAACAAATCAAAGAAGTTCTGAAAATCAACGTGTATTCTGCGAACATTATCAGATGTTTCCAATATATAACTTGGCAGCACTCTGCTTAGAAAATACAAAAACAAGGCTGCATTTTATGAAACCAACCAAAAAATAGTTTTTTCTCCTTTGCAGTTGATTTTAACGTTAAAACCAGAACGTATTAAAACCACGTCATATGAAAACGTTATGAGATACTGAGTGATGTGTTATGGACCTAAACTCATACCGGTAATAGAACTAAGAATATGTAACCGTAAATATAACTTTAAAAAACCTTTATTTCATAAATTTGAAGCCCCCAAATTCAAAACGTTTAAGTTGAGTTTGGACTGCATATTATTTTCACTTCAGCATTTCCCGCAGCGAAACCCTTCCGGAAGTTTTGTATAGTTCGTATCGAAAAGGAAATTTGTTTGAATATCCAAAGTTGGAAGGATAATTGAAATTGTAATAATTAATAATTTTGTATAGCGTTGAAATATCAAATATTCCGAAACGCACTTGATTTTATATACCAAAATATATGAGACATTTTCTACTGGCGTTTTTAATAGTAGAAGGAATACAGATTGTGCGTTGCTAAAAAAAAATACGCCGGTCTGTTATATAGTCCGGGTGAATAATTGTCCTTCAAGGCTATAAACTCTTCGCCCTTTCAATTATAGTTAATTAATTGAAGAGTTGGTTAGAATTTACTGCACACGATGAGTGTGTGTGTATGTGGACATCTACAGCAAATAAGTTCTGCATTAAACTGAGTTGACGCCCGTTTCGCCTCAGCAATTAATATCCTTTGGTTTATTTATCGACTAAACGGGAATGCACATGTATTGGTAAATTTATACGCCACATAAAATCTTGTTGAAGTAAAGCTAACGATTCAATTTCATTAAAACATCTTGTACGTGCGTGTTAAATATACTTGAACACGAGTAGAATCTCGTAAGAAGATTTGAAAACAACAAACACAAACAAAAATATTAAACAAAACCTAAGAAATACAAATAACACTGTGCAACACAAAAATACACGAAAACTTCAAACCAAATATTTTGCAAAGCCGACTAAAAAGCACACGCACGCATACAAACGCACAAATCAAGCGGCGGTTTGAAGCTCATCATTTAGATTTCAGTTGATTTTCTCTCTGTTTTCAGTAGAACTCAATTCATCTACGCGTAACTTTGATTTGAAGAATTTTTACATTCACAGTGTGCATTTCTGTGATCCTTTCGTGAAAGGAGCAAATGATTATCTCTAGCCAGACGAGAACCATCCAATAAAATTCTGCATTGAACTCGTACACAGGGACTTTCGAACTTTGACAGTTGACAACAGCCATCTTGTTGATGACGCATCTGTCAATTTATTTGTCATTTATTCCAATATTTTAAAGTGAGATCGTGGCTATTGAGGAAGGGATAAAATGGCTAAAAGAAATCGATAACAAACTACCGGTTCGTATATTCACGGACAGTAGGAGAGTTATCGAGGCCCTAAGGAATCATGTGGTTCAATCTCGGTGTGTACTACAATTCAAGGATGAGATTAACTCATACACGCAATGTGGAAGCATAGAGATAATATGGATTCTCTTAAGGACATCAGGGAATACCTGGAAATATTGAGGCAGATAGGCTAGCAAAGATGGGAGCATTAATGGCAAACATCACACTAGATAATCCAAAGCCATTTCAGGTTTTTAAAAACGAACTTAAACACTGGGCCATAGAATTGCATGCAAGAGATTGGCAGCACTCTACAAAGGTAGGGTGACTAGAATTCTATGGAGTAGGCCAGCACTACGGAGACTGGTTCATTTAATAACAGGACAGAGTTAAGGACTCACCTGGCACGAATGGGTATCGTTGACGATATAACATGCAGGGCCTGTCAGGAAGAGGACGATACACTGGAGCACTACTTGTGCTACTGTCCAGCTTTTAGCCAAGTCAGAAGACTAAGATTTAATCAGGAGATCATACAGGAGATGGATTCTTAGGGGCTATAATTGGAGGGACTTAAGGTAATGTGATAAAAATCTAAGGTTTTTTAACGGTACTGATGGAGGTTCCATAGAATGGTAACTCCTTCATTAGAGCGCACAACAGGCCTATGGGGCCTAAGTGTAATCCTTGAGAGGATTGGGATGACTCATGCCCCTCTTTTCGAACTAACCTTGTCAAATCGCCGTGGACGGAAATAACACTCAGGAACATGTACGAATAATAAAATTGTTGTATCAAAATAAGTGCTCTGTTCGGGCAACGTACCGCGTTTAGCCGTCCTACCGATAAGACTATTGCAACGTTCTATAAACGATCCATCAAAATCTTTTAAGTCGTCCAAAATATTTCCGCTGTTCGTAAGAGACAGCAGAATCGACACACAATAAAAATAACGTGTGTTCGCTGAATGATTCCTGGAACAGTTGGCAACGGGACCTAATTTTTATCGAGAATTTATTTTCAGCGCTGAGGTCGACTTCCTCACGAATGGAAATTCGGAACGATGTAAATTCATATGAGAACGGATTGGTGCGGATTTTGGGGTCATCGATCCATACACCCTTCAGAATGTCGCCTGGTAGAATATCACTGTTAAGGGCGAGTGCTATAAATCGATGCTTACCAACTTCTTTCTAGTTAATTGAATAATGTGGAAACCAACAACATGTGCATTCCACAGGTCGGCGCTAGATAGCTCACAGCTCTTGCCACACTCAATATTCTGCACGAGCAAAGATTGTGAATTAGACTTGTTCTTGCGGCTATTTCTCAAGCCCTCAAAGGCAATATAATTTTATATGTCTGTGCATGTAACAGGGTAATCAGGTAACTGGATCGATTTTTCACTCTTCACAGTAGTACCAGACATAAGGAATATCAACTAGAGTGCGTCCTTTTTAGAGTGCCATCACTGCGTAAAAATGCGCTAGAACCTGTAAGATATTTTAGAAACCCTTTTCTTTTGAATTTTTTTTATTACATTTTCGGATAAATTAATTAATTTTTGTTTTAATTTTCTGATTACTTTTTTAGACGTAAACAAAATCAGCTGATAATTTAATTCTTGTACGAACTCACTCGAAGAAAAATTTCCTACAATTTTGAACAGGAAACGAATAAATTATTCTCTCATTTGCTTTAAAAATAGTACAAAAATTGTTATGTGGAACACTTTTGGACTAATTTATGCGAGTTCGATCTTTTTTTTTTTTTGCTATGCATTCCAACAATATTTTTCTTTAGCCCCATATGGCCTCAAAAAGGTTTAGGATCAATTTGGTCGATTTCAGAACGTTTTGTTATGTATCTGAAACAATCCGATTACTCTACAAGAAAATGTTTAAGATCGGCTGATATTTGCAAAAGTTATAAGCTCAGATATATTTTAACCACCAACAGTTTCTATTTCACCGCTGCTTGGAACTACCATGTCTTGCAACAGGGTGCCTCCAAATATAATGAACACTTCTGCTCAAACCAGCTTGTATCATCCAAATCGGTTGAGATATTAATTTTCTTTCCCTTTCTAGCAGATGTTGATGTCGTTGCTCAGTGTTACCAAAAAAGCCAATAAAAATGCCAACCCACTCCAAAACTTATTGTTATTCCTTTTGATGATATTTAAAATATAAAGCAACATAAATTTGCGGTCCAACCACATGTCCTGACACATTTAACTAAAATATTTGTGTAACAACGTCAGATTAATAAACATTTATATGTTCGGTTGTGTATGTTTAGGGCATTCAATTCAGTCGTTGGTCTTAGTCATTTAATTAAGCAAAAAATCGATTGCATGGAAAGAGTGCAGCCTTCAACAATAGTCAAACGATTTGGTCAGTTTCCCAAACAACAAAACCATTCTTATCATGACTTTGAAAACTTCTTAGAATTTTATCGGGCATATCACACATTCCGATCGGAATGGTTTTGACTCATTATATGCGACTCCAGTCGATTTATTTTTAGGTTCTTCAGATTCGGACCTATTTCTATGTACTCGTACAAATTTTCAAGTCTTGCGTTTCGTCCAGTAAAGTACAGCAGAATAGAAAGCAGAACAAAACGAGAAGAACTACCTCCTCCTGTATTCGCTGAATAAAAATGATTCTGAAAGGTGCATTTTTAAATACTTATTTTATCATTTGCTGTGAAGATAAATTAAATTCATATATTCCAGTAAATTAAATGCTATTAACAACTTTCAATTAATCGCGTAAAAGTTTTTGAAGTGAACACCCTAAAATGTGCTTGAATAAGAGTACTTATGAACTCGTGTTTATGTTGTTCTACAACACGTTTGTTGTGACTTTTTGTGAGTCCAGCTTTTGGTTGTTGTATGCAATTTCTTCCAAATACAGTGCATAACAAAATTTAAATATTTAAAGCGTGGCCATAACACATTCTTATGTGAAGTTTTCCTCCCAACTGAAGTTTTTATTTAACATAAATTTCATTTGTGACCACGTCGATATGACATTTTGTAATATTTTCTAAATATATTTCTCAAAAATTTCATAACCTGAAATTTTTTTCATAACTGTATCTCTATTAACGGAATTCTATATATAAATATGGTATTTTTGGAATTTGTGTTTTGTTGCCCAGGAGCGCAAGTTGAAAGCTGTTCACAGCTGCAGTACACATTTGCCAAAATATAAACTATTGGAATTATTTTATGTGGCTTTGGTTTTATCAATAGAAACCAAAGAAAGACAGATAAGGTAAAAGGGGAGGAATAGGGAGTGTGATGGAAAGTAGCCACTTTTGACATTTTTCATTTAAAAACCATAAATAAATTTCAATTTAGCAAAATTCTATGGAAATATTAAAAAAAACGAAGAGACAAATTCTCAAATATTTTATCAACACATTTTTAAGCTGGAAATGTATTAACAAGAATTCAATTTTGAGGTAATTAAATTCTTAAATAAATAATAAAAAATTAAATTCATTTGCTGGATGGTTAAGCAATTTCTATATGCATTTCATTGGTGCTTTTACGAAATCAATCGTAAAGTTCAACCAACAGTTTCTATTAGTTCCAAACCTCTCCTTTTATGCAAAGACTTTTGTAAACTATCTAAGAATTCACAAATCAAACCCAACAAACAACTTTTAATCGATATGAATCGATTTTGTTTTTCTACGAATTCATGCAATTTGAAAGTCTTCGGATAACAATGAACGTATTTATAAAGCACAATGAAAAATAAAATCTTAATTGAACTCTTATGAAATTTATTATTTGATATATTGTCATAATATTATATAAGATTTTTAGGAAAAAAGAAATTATATAAATTATAATTTATAAAAATCCGACTTAGATTGAAAAAATAATATTATTAAAAATAAATTTAAATAGAGTAGTTACAATAGTATTCATAATAATAGTATTAACAATAGGAGAGATAGGATAAAACATGTATCTATAGGGAATTTATTGGTTTTACCTCGTTTTGAACGAATCAAGCTCTTCCCATTATATCTTAACGGTTCGAGGTTCTAGAAGGCACTAAGTCTGGTTCGGATATCGTGAACCAAAAAAAAATTAAAACAGTGTTTTATTTTAAAAATTCCTAAATTATGTGATCAGTTTATATTTAAAATTTTTTGTAGGACTCGGAAACTATCAACCACCACTGATCACTTATGATTTTTTAGCTCAAAGGGTTTGACATCATAGAACGACACACAAATTAGCATGATGTTTTAGAGTTGGAATAAAAGTTAGTCCTTGCTAACGGAGTTTCGTGAACGCCTAAGACTTTCATAATAGAATAAAATTTCCAATTTTTAAGTCAATAGTAAACAAGAGGACAACGAAGATAATCCATAACATTTCTGCTCACATACGAAGTTGGAATCGAACTCCTTAAGAAGGAGGACGGTACCTATACCTAAGAAGCCACTGGCATTGCTATTTGGTCTTCATTTGGTCTTTATTTTCCTGATTCGATTCTTGAAGTTCAGGGTTCTGTTGGCTGAAATAGTTAACACGAGAGTGTAAAGCGCAACATTACGAGTATGATTCCGAACTTAGTCATGAATATTTTGCCGAATTTTTTTGATTTGAATTATCAATTTTCTTGGTTGGAATCGCATCAATCAACAAAAATAGTAAAAACAACCGATTTGATACAATAAAATACAATTTTTCAAAAAATATGGTTGTAGTCCAACTTTTTTAATTAGACTACAAATAAAACTGTTGAATGTGCCATTAATAATACTTTCTTTATAATTATATTGAAACAAGCTGTAGAGTTACTATATCAGATTGATATTTTAATCAAGAAAATTATGTTCATTATAAAAGTCCCAAAAACAATTTGCACTAAAGTTCCGATGCTACTATAACGCAGTTAGTTGAATCAGCAGAGATATCGCAATCTTAAAAATACCAACAACAATTTACTTTAAGAGTTAATACACAACTAGAGTTGGTTCGATATCCCAACAACTTTAGTTTTGTGTATAGAAGCGGCACAATGGACTTCATATGTAGGGGTCATCCCCTAAGTGCTGGTCTTAAAGACGCGATCAAGTTGCAAAGACGCGCTCAAGTTGCTAAGATTAATCTTCCATCCGGACCAGAATAAAAAGTCTTCAGTTGGAGGTTAACAAAGTTTAGTGATACACTGTTAAATGCTCTTACCCCTTTATTCAGAGCCAATTCTTTCTTTGGAAGTTAACCGTTCTGTTTATTCGCAAGACAGGAAACAGGCCGGTAACTCTGGACAAATAATATGAGCTTAACATCGTTTCTGTTGAAATCTGCACGCAAATAAGTTTTACTTATGTAAGAGGAAGTCAACGTAATACGCTCTTCGCTATCAAGCACATATAATTGGGAGGTTGTCCTCGTGCGCTTCCTTGGACAGAGAAGGTGCCTTTGAAAACACGAATTACACTTCGATTGATAAATCCCTAATATGGAAGGGTCTGGACCACGCTAACATCTAGTGGACTACAGCGATGGTGGAAGCAATAACACTGCAACACTGAGGATGGAAAGGGTCACCATGTTTCCACTACTTTGGGCAGCACGGTCTTCTGCGTGGTTTTTGTGAAAAATGGACACGAACTAAGAAGTTATGCTAACCGCCTGGAGATTTTAGTGACAGGAAAGTTTGGCCTCGTTCTCTAAAACGTTGTGAATGATCTTTAATTTTAATTATTTGCTGGTTCTTTTTTCTCAAAATCTTACTAAAGAATTCAAAATGCAGATCATCGGGGAACTTTAACCCAACACCTCTTACAATTACTAAAGATATTTATTTCAAACTTCCATTTTAATAAGTGAGAAGTCTAAAACAAATATCAAAGTCATAACAAGAACTCACTGGTCACTTTGCCTTTTTTATTTTCTTACGTTTTGTGAATGATGTTTTTTCACTGAATCCAAGCCTTCCTGAATAGAATAAGAGGTAAAAAGCTGTGGTGGACGCACATTGAGACTGAGTCCAACGGTGGTCATATGAATCTATAGTGATGATAAGACCCATTGTAGAGTACACAGCGATATTAAGATGGCCGAAGGCTAAGTAAGTAGCAGCCACTTTTACTTTGAAATGTCCCACATATTGACAGTTGCTAGTAGACAGTAAGAATTGATCCATGGAACAAAAGCTCCGTTGGGAACCGTGGTGCTGGTCTCTGTATCAAATCTTGTCAATTAGCCAACAAAACGTATGAAATTTGGGACGAAATGCACAGGAGTTCTCTTGAATGTCATGCAAAGTGTAAAGATCGTTTATATCAATTCAAGATTTTGGGAAATTTAGTGGGTGACTGCAGAAATCACGTAAGAAGCCTTAAGAAAAATATCTTTTAATAATATCCATTTAGAAGCAGGATGCTGCAATTAATACAAATGAAAGAATAAAAAATTAAATTTAGTTTTAAATTTCCCTCAAAGCTGCTGTTGACTGAAACAGTTAACGCATAGACCACAAAGCATTCTACAAAGTCTTGCATTGCATGAGTAGGGTTTCAAATTATCCCGAGAAATTATGAAGTTTGTAAAGATTAAAGAACATTTTAAAGTATTTCTTTAATCAATTACAAACTCTCGAGTTGTTTCGAGCCTGAGACTTACAGTAAATTTTTATGACAAATATTTTCCAAGGATATTTAAATCTTCCTGTTTGAAATAATTTTTTTTTGCTTTTTTATGAAAAAAAAGGTTAAAACACTTACCAAAGATGGGACTTGCAGCCTTATTTACTCCCAAATTGTTAATACTTCAACTACACAACAATTCAATGTGCTAGAAAACATACTAACGAACCTGCGAAGTCTGAATTCAAAGAAATATATTGTTTATTGCGTTGCATATCTTGACTTTCGATAGACATCAAGTTTAAACCTAAAATATGTAGCTGATCTCATTCAGGAAATAAAACAAAACCGTAAAGGACACAAACATTAACTACCGGTCAGAACTGCTGGTGTATTGCAGTTGTGTACGTAAGGAAAATATATGCCGGCACATGGTGTCAATCTTTGGGTCCATAGCAAATATGCACGCATACCTGCAGCCTTGCCTTCTATATTGTTTTATAATATTCAAACTTTTAAGATTGAAATATATTGTGGTTTTATAATTCATAACAATTTTGTAAGAAAGTAATTGTGCGGTTTAAGTTGTTCATCAACACGACAATAAAATAAATTTATTCATAAAATAATTTTACTTCTTCTAGTATTTCTCAAAGATAATCTAACGAATTGCTTGAGTTATTAACAAAATTCCTGACCAAAAAAAAATTTTTGTTTTTAGGAAGTCTCCAAAAAAATGGATTTTTCTTCTCATTTTTGTTCTTAATCCTGTTTATTGACAACAAAATTTGTTGTTTTGTTACTGTCAAAATTTAAGTTCTGCCAGTATTCGCCATATCGACACTCTTTCGATATAAAAGGGAAATATAAAATATTTATTGCTAAAGAGAACAAGAGAAAAGTGACATTCAATGCCGGAAAGCTTCAACAAATATTTTATAAAACAATAACAAAATAAAGAAAGAAGAGAACGTCAACAGCTACTTTACATCAGTTGTCCTTTGTGTTGTTGTAGTGGTTGTTGTAGCAGCTTTAAAGAGCATGTAAACGGATTAAATGGATTAAATTCAAACAAGTAACAATTGACAGTAAAACTCAACGATTTATTTTTATTTTCCTCCCTTTTGTTCGTGTGTGTTTGTATGTTTTAGCATGTTTTCTCTAAATGGCGACTTAAACGACTAAATAATAAAATGAATTGAATGAACAAAATACAGGAAACAATAGAGAGCGATTAGTTTATCAACAGCACGAGAGATTAAATAATTGCAATTGAATTAAGTGAAATAGAAAAACGATAGAAAAAAAATCTCAGGAAATCTATTCTGTTTAGCAGACAGTGAAAAACTATTAATTAGAAAAGTATTCGTGTTTTAATTATTCATTGTACGTATTGATGTATTGCTAATCTTATATATTTATTTCTCAGCTGTACGAGGGTTGGATAGAGGAACAGGAAAATTATACGTTCCATTGCACTCATTTTAATTACATGCAGAACCTTCCGACTAGCTCACGGATACTGCATTCAACTATCAGGATACTCGGAAGCTGTAATCATTTGATTGAGTATTCGCACTGAGATTGTTGATGCTTCCTGAAAGAAGTGTTGCTAACTCAGCTCCTTTGGCAAAATTTTTATTGCTGTTTAATGACCCAAAACGGCAAATTTTTTGGAAAAACACCAACTTGGTGCTTCTTCTTCAAATTTTAATTAGTGCCTTTAATGCTTTTGAATGCAAAACCAATACGATTTCATTTACTTTCGTTCAGGAACTGTTAAGTTTCATAGAAAAAACGCAACATTGTTCATATATGACATTTTGGCATTATAAATGCCATTATGAGTTCATATTACTTGCAAGATATTCAGGTATTCAACAGAACTGTTCAAGATCCAAATAACTTTGCTGATATAATTTTAGTAGATGAAAGCAATAACTTTTTTAACCATCCGCTAGTAAATTGAATTTTTTTTAAATCGGAAAATTATTAGTATTCCCCGTTTTTGCAAAAATCGAATTCTTATCAGACTCCGACGTCTTGAGCTCTTAAAAAGCGATCTGGAATAATTTTGAGGGGCTGTGACCATGTCTGCCTGTATGTACAACTTTTGAGCCGCTGAACCGATTCAAACCAAAGTGATGGCAAATCGAATCCGTAGATATCAAGATAAAGACTTTGCTTCCAAAAACTGTTTAGCCGCTTTATCTACCGATTCCACAAACGAATCGGCTCTTCACAGTCGATCACCGTTCATTAGACATCGTGAACGCCAAAGGTCGAAAAAATGTAATTTAAGAAAGAAACACTCCGAAATTATATATCTTTTCAGTTATAACTATTATCGAAAACTATGTCAATCACTGTTTATCATGTGGGAATCGGTTGATTTTAAAACTGAAATAATAGTGTTTTAACTCAAAGACCTCAAAAGCATGGAGTAGCTCAAAAATCTGGTTACGATAGTTCTGCTGTTAAAATTAGAGCGAAGTCACAGGGATGACTTTTAGGGTCAACCGTTTTCCATACTTTCTTCCTTGGTATTATTTACTCTCAACTTTTTTAATATGTTTTCTACGCCTCTGTTAATTTCAAAATTACGCTCTTACTGTACTTTTTGTTAAAAAGAAGTTGGCAACACTGCTTTAAAGCAATGTTTCATCGAAATGTCAAGTCAATGTTTTCCTACATTTATGATATGCTTTTTCAAATTATATTGTCTTTAGCGCTATCGGGGTCATTTTCTAAATTATTATGTCAAAATAATCTTGAAAACAAACTAAACTTGGTTTCCAATAAATTGATTGTGACATTCGCTGTGTCGCTTGTGGCGCCGTCCTGTTGGAATCATATGTCCTCCAAGTCCATATCATCCAATTGGGGCCAAAAATATTCGGTTATCATTGAACGGTAGCGATTCCCATTCACAGTAACGTGCCGGTTTGATCATCACGGAAGACGTACGGCCCAATGACGCCGCCGTCCCATAAACCACACCAAACCGTAATTTTTTCGGGATGCAATGATGACTCATGGAGTACGTGTGGATTGCTGTCTGGCCAATAACGCATATTTTATTTATTGAGGAAGCCATTCAGGCAGAAATAAATTGGACGTAGCGCTCTTAACGTTGAGGCCACTGACTCCGAATTTCGGTAGTATATTTTAATTTTTAACTCGTTGTTGGCTCGTATATCTTTCCATGACAAAATGGCAAACCTTAATAAAGAGAAATGTCAAAAGAGCGGCAAGAAATATGGCGTCGTTTGCTGTCCTTGTCGCTCTACTTTTGTAGCGTCTTTTGAGGATCACCCTATATTACATGCTGCTTTGCTTCGACTTTGCAGCATATTTAGAACAGCTACTTGTGGAAAACTGACCCAGTAGTATAGAAATAATTAATTTGAAATTTATTATTATTATACAATGACAGTATGTCAAATAGTTAATTTATTAACAATTAGAAATAGTTAATTAAATTTTAAAGTCTGTGATTAAATCTATAGGCAACAAATTTTTGATTAGGAACCGCAAGGCTTTTTTCAGTTCTACTAAAGAGGGATTATATTTTCAATCGCATTATATTTTGTGTTACTCAAATCAAAGAGCAAGAAGTATTCGCTATCTGTACATACTTTGGGCCAACATTTATAAAAAAAGCGTAACGACTCAATAAAAATGAAAATGATTTTAATTCAGCAAAGTGCTTGTGTTAGACAGTTTACAATAATTTTGAATTCTTCGTCACTGATTGTTATTTACGAACGAAACTGTTTTACTTAAGAAACCTGCATCTAAATCAAAATATTTCTCTTTAGTGGTTACGCTTTTTCGCGCAAATGCTCGCCAAGCGTTACCGTACCCAAGTAGTTTTACTTTGGACTATTTTATTGCTTAACGTATCCTCTTGGCAACAATTATATAATTATGCAGTCTAAAACACTCTTTTAAATTCGCAATTTGTATAAAAAGTGTTGATTCAATATTATTCGAATATTGTTCAAAATAAGTTAGAATTGTTTATAATTCTAAATTAAAAGTATTTATTCCCTAAAACAAAATTTGAATAAAGTTGTTCGTATATTCGTATAATTTTTGTTCGAATAACGACGCTAGCGGCATGGCTGATTATGTATTTTCGTAATGTGTTGCTGAAACAGTTTGAATGCGAAATGCAATTTTGTTAATAAAATGATAGCGCCCACTAGATCATAAATGTTCGCATTTGAAAGATCATACGTCACATAATCCGTATGAAATATTGCAGAATATAAATCAATATTACCTGAGAAAGAATTTTATGTTACCGTGTGAAGTGGCCATTAATTAATAACATTTTTTTGAAAGCGCATGTGATTAGTTCGATATGTGGAAACTTTTATTTTGTATGGGTCTTGCAAATAATGTTAATTGATTTCATCCAGCAGCCTTCTTTAACTTCTTATTTACTAATAAGTTGAGCAACTGTGAATCACTCTAAAGTAGCTTAAAATTACAAATTCGTTCAATTTAAAATTTTATGTTTGCACTTTCAGAACTAACAATTTTAGAACATTAACACATTTTTGCTAAAATCTTTACATTTTACGAACTCAATCTAATGAAACATTCCTCGTACAAGCAATAACATCATATTTTCGAACGTGTTGCATGAGATCAATAAATATAAATGATGTTCGAATATGTATTGGAATATATAATTGGCTCAGAAAATGTGATAATTTGTAAGGAATAGATTTTACGTTGTAAACGTTGCGGTTCACTTGCACACACACACACACACTCACACTCACATAAGTCACATGTGAAGTGAATGTAAAACATTTAGAAACACACTCTCGGCTTACTTGTGGGTGTTTAACGTCATGTATCTCGCAACCCATGTCCGGTTACATTCCAGTTGAAACGAGTAGAAATTTGTGTGTATTTTATTAATCCATAATTGTCTATCGTTAGCGCTGTTCTGCAACCAGAAACCTTTAAAAGCTTTCAAACGAACCTGCCAGTTTTAATAATATTAATAATAGAATTAATGGCAGCGGCAACAATAACAATTCAAATGTTTATTTTTCTACTAGTTTGAACTGACAGACACCAACAATCAATCATATCTGTAGAAAAAACAGTTGGGATTGTGTAAAAACTACAGATTGGAAAATGTTATTTGGGGGTGTTGTATGCAAAAACTTTTATATTCAAACTTTTATAAATATTTCATCTCTAAAACAGAATTGTGAATTTAAAGTTTTTTCACGCTAAAAGTTAAAACCAGGCTTCAGCATTCAAACCATAAATATGCGATATTAACGTCCACTCTCCAGATATAATAAAATTATTTTTTATAAAAATGTATAAAAATTTATATAAAATCATTGCAATAAAATAAATCTCTCATAGAAATAAATGTGTTTCGTGTTGTACTTTTCTCGGCCTTTTATAATACTTAATACACAAACTGTACTGCAGCTGCTTTTTTTATAAAAAATATAATTTGAAAGAGAGATTATTTTATATATTTTGCAGAGTGATTAAATATTTATTAAGAAAAAGTCAAGCAAATTGTGTAGAAAACATGCAGTTCTGGTAGATTTGTCTGTGAAATGTTCACACATTTTCAGATGTTTCCAATGTACAACTTGGCAGCACTCAACTTAGCACAAACAAAAACTGGTAAAAATAAGGCTGCATTTCATAAAATCTACTTAAAATCAATTCAAAAATGGTTTTTATGGCAGTTTAGTTTCAGGACATCTTCCAACGCTTTACTTATACAAACTAATCCTGTTTGGTACTTTTTCCTGTGGTAGTATTTTAATATCAGCTGGCAAGATTTCGTTGTTATTGAGAGATCACCCAACTTCTGGCATTACTCACCGAAATACCGGCAGTTGATAAAAAAGTAGTTTCGTAACCTTGATGGCGCACAGTTTCATGATGCAAAACACTTGATCTAGGAATTGATCTGCACTTTTTATGAGAAATTTCAATGCTTGTGGTTATATAAAGTTTCAGTTGGCAATATGATTTCAGTCAAAAAAGAATGGAAAACGGTTGACAATAAAGGTCATCCTTGTAACTTCGCACTAACATTAATCGTAAAGCCTTCGTAACCACGTTTTTGTCCTGTTTTATGCTTTTGAACTCCTCGAGCTAGAACACTATTTTACACGTGATTCACAGTGATTGATGTAGTTTTCGATTGCTATAAAAGTACGGAGAACACCATCTGATCAGGTATATAATTTCTGAGTTTAAAAAGACAGCTTTTCTTAGAATCTTTCGCTCATGATAACGTGTTAACAGACCATCTGTTGTTTTTAGTGTTGTAAATATTATGAGTACCTAGCTACTCGGTAACTTACACTAAGCAGGCAAATAATTCAATTAGCTCAGATATATATTTGCAAATATATTTAAATTAGCACATAATTGATTAACTTACTTTTTCAACTCACGTTTGCTTGCGCGTTAATGTAGTTTCTTATTAGTGTCTACATAAATATTTCTTCATAAAATCACATTAAAGAATACTTAATATTATACATATAATTATTATAATAATAACGCAATAAGGTGCCAAAATAATAATGCTGAATATAAATGACCATAATCGTATTATTTTTATAATACATATGTAAAATTTGTCCAAAAAATATAGGGGTAGTTATTGGGTACTCATATATACCTATACCTTACAACACTACTTTAACTTGCAAATTTTAGCTGGTAAAGTGTTCATTTACTTCTTCACATTTTTGGGAGTAATTGTGGAAAATTTCTTGTTACTTTGTTACTCTCTCGTTGCTAATTTTTACTAGTAAAGTAAATGAACATACCTATAGTTAAAAGCAAAAATTTATATTCAAACAGCAACAGAATAGTTTTTCATTTTACCGGCCATTCCACGCCATGCTTCCAGGCTATAATAATTCATGCGCGGTAACGAATACGGAACATTAACGTGTCTGTCACGGAGCATTACATCCGTGTGAAAGTGGAAAATGTTTTCACAATCACACTCGAACAATTTTTCGTTTTACAGAATCTGATCTATTAATTAATAAAACGAAGGTAACTTAAGAAAAAAAATTCCTTGAACTTGGATCTGATAACTTGTCTACTTAATTAGGATATTGAAAACAATATGCATATATTTAATTTGAATACCCAGGCCGTGTTTTTGAGCCGTGCATTAAATTAAATTTTTCCAGCGAAAGAACTTTTGCTTTATTATTTTATAGAAGGCCAACATATTAGGAAAACTAAGCTGTCACTTCAACATTTTATATACAAACCTGTCCACAAATCTTTTTCCAGATTAACCAACCTTCATTTAACTGAGACCCCAAAAGCCCAGTCTTCGAAAATGAAACATAAAAGAAATTACCAAAAAGTAAAATATAAAATTAAACCGAATTATGTTTTCTTTATGTTCGAATATTTTCAATCTAATTCAAGCATACAATTTTTTATGTTATTTTTAGATCAAAAAATTGGGCGGCAATATGGCTACCAAAAGCAATCCAACTTTTAGACCGCAGTGTAGTGTGTCGAATGCATTTGGAATAAATATCAAAGGTTTTCAGTTAGAAATTTTCCAAAATTTAAATGATGCGACCACCAGTGCAGAAGAGTGCGTTACAGCAAAATGAAGCACACTGCTTGCAAAACCATCAGCAGACACACAAGCATTTACGACAACAAAGACAATTACAACAACAGCCAGATATTATAGCAACAAATATAAGTGATTTGCAACAAACCGAAACAATAGCAAGAAAATTAGAACAACGCGAACTACTTGTTGAAAACCATTTGAATAGCGCCTGCTTTGCTCAAGTGCATCCTCATCAACAACAGCAGCCAACATCACGGCAACCACTACCGACAGCACCAAGAACAATAGTACGCAAATCATTGCCAGATTATTACAGCGATTCTCACCAGCAGCAACGTCCATCGGCACCTCTACCTCCTCCTAATTCAGCGAACAGCGCCAGTCAAAACAATAGAAGAGATTCCTTTGCGGCCGTAAAATTACTCGATTTTAGTACATCACCACCATCGCTTAATGAAACATTGTTTCGAACTCAAAGAAACTCAGCTGAAGTGTTGCAAAATCGCACTCCCTGCACACACAACTCAAACAATAGCCATCAACGCTTCTCCTTTGCCAGCCAGTATTCGTCACGTTCATCGTCTAGCGACGATAGCAGCAGCAGCTTAAGCCTCACAACTGGCTGCGGTGGTTTCACACCGGAAGGTGGACGAGAAGGTGGCGTTATTGTTAATGCAAGTGGCGACTACAATTCGTATAATAACACATTCGATGATGCCGCTGAGAATTTCATAATAAATTTTCCAGCTGAAACCTCACCGCTGCCTGCTCATTGTCTGCCATTATCTGAAACGGAACCGTTGCTAACAAATATTGAGAACACTGTCAATGATAAACAACGTTCGATATATTTAAATAAGAACAGCGCGTCATTGATTTTTACCCGCAAAGATTTATCAGCTACAACTACATCCACATATCAACAGCATCAGAAACAACAGCAATTTCAGTTGCAATCGAAAACAAATAATAATTTTAATGGCATAACATTTTCTGGCTCAAAAACTTTGCCAGGTATTGTTTCTACCAATTCAAAGAATTGTGGCAGCACAACGACTGTCAGACGTCCAAATCATTCCACGTTACGTTCATTTTCCGAAGAGAATTACAAGCGTAAACCCACAAAGCATTTACCAGCAACATATCATCAGCAACATCGCCGTAGCTTGCAATTGAATTACAACAATAATCTAGTGACTACAACAACTTGTGGTGCAATTGGCAATAACAACCATTGTTGCAGTGGCACCAGTACTACTCAAGCCTTTGCAATTAATTCAAATTCAGCTGTTTTGCATAAAACTCATCACACTTATCAACAGCAGCAGCACCAGCATCAGCACCAAAAACAACAACAACAGCAGCAGCAGCATAAACAAGGCCATCAGAATTGTAGTTCAAATTCAAATTCTGGTGCGGCAACGAACAACACGGCAGCTGCAACACGCAAACAATACGCGTACTCTTGGTACGCTCCCGTCTATAGTGCGCTTGAGGAGGAACTAGAACAAGATTCTAGGGTAAGTAGAGTTAATTATACCATCAGTAGCAGCAGCAGCAGCAACAACCAGTACTTGAATGCATGTTGCATACAAATTCACACGTCGTCTTAGCCAATTCGCAAGTGTCTACAATTTGTTTTGTTGCCAATTCATGCAAAATGCATGTCATGAGTTACGAGAATTGTGTGGTAGATTTCCAGCACAACGAACGAAGAATTTCAAAGGCAAAGACCAACAACTACTTATTGTTAACGTCTTGTGATTAGACCCTTAAAGAAAACTTTTGTTTTTAAGCGGGTCATCATCCATTTACGGTGTTCAGACATAAACTTTTAATTGAGTCAGTATTAGTGTTGTTAATTATAATCATAATATGTTCTTGTTTTAGCAGCCAAGTAATTTTAAGTTTTTATTCGAATATATGAGCGAATAGAGAACTAAAAGTTTCATTCCAATAGCCATATAATATCATGTAACATACGACATTAAGTTGTTTGTTGGGTTTTGATTTGTGCAAGTGTCATGGAATACTACACTTATTAGGATGCGATTTTTTTAAATCATTCGTAAATTCTCAGATGGTTTAAAAAAGTCTTTGTAAAAAATTAAAGGTTTTAAAGTTTTCAATTCTACTGATGATTTCCTAAAAGCTCCAATGAAATGCATGTCATGTAACAAATAAATTTGAAAATATTATTTATTTTTAATATTTTTTTTAATTATTAATTAAAATAGTAATGAAATCATTATACGATAAATACTCCTCAAAGCGCTTCTACCTTTTTTCTAAACAATGCTTGTATATTATTGTTTTAAGATTATTTTAAAATTTATTTTTAAACTTTTTAACTTTAACTTTTTTTTGTCTTATTAAAAAGCGGGTTTTTTTTAACTTTTTATGTTAATTTTTTACTACTTCATTTATTGTGCTGCGAAACACCAATAACTTTGTGCAAGTACAGTGTGACGTATGAGTAACATTATTAATTATGTTACGCATACGCCTGGAAGCACAGTATAAAAGGAGACATGAAGAAGCAAACAAACCGCAAAGCCAATAAAAAGTGTCATAGAGTATAAATTTTGTAGATCTCTTTTTCAATTGTATAGTAAGACTTGCACTGATTAGCAGTACAGACATTAATTAATTTAATTAAACCAAACAATGATTTCGATGTACGCACATATTCACAAGACTTACTTGTTCTAATATCCGAATGAAATTTTTAATTAACTCAGCTGTTCCAACAAGATATGAACGATTATAAAATTTTAATTACACCCAATTCACACGATGAATTTTATAACGCCTAATGCTCGACGTCAAATTTTGTTTGATAGCAAACGGTGTAGTGAAGCAAGTGGGGTAGCAAAATAGAGTTGATTTCCGCTTTCATCGTTTTTTTTTATATTTCGCTTCATTGTTGTTTTTTTTTTCTTGTCTTAAGTCATGCGGAACAATAAGAACAAATAACAATAGACATGAAAGCCAAACTCATCATGTGAACGCATAGAAATTTTGAAGCGAATTCGAAAGATATATAATAAAATTTGATCCAAAAAATTCTGCGCATTAATTGGGTGTTTCTATCTGGTTATTCGTGGAAAAGCTTCAGCTTGCTAAAAGACAGTAACTCTTGGAAATGATTTAATAACAAGTCGGAAGATTTAAATATCTTTTGAGAATTTCGGTTAACTTATGCTGCTCTGATAATTACGTAGCATTACGGTTCTTCTGAGGAATTTTCCGTGGTTAACTACGTTTCCACTTCTTATGTGAAGCCATAAGTCGTGTATACTCAGTCAGAGTAACGGATAAAGTTCGGGTTAACAATATCGTCCAGTTATAGTCAAGTCACTCTGTCGGCATCAGTGCGCCGATAAAGATTCTCCAAAGCATTTTCCTAAATCAATAACATTCACGAAAATATATTTTCGATATCAATCGTTTGACATTTCCTTATAAAAATTAAAAGTAAAACAAAATTTATTAAATAATAAAAATTTGTTCAACTTTCAGGATTCCTCGCCAATTCACAATCTGGCCAACACGAGGAAACAGCCCATCAGCCATTATCATCAAACTCACAATTCCAATTCTTTGTTAGCGCCAACTAACGACAACGAAACCGAAGCACTTATTGAAAACCGCCATAACGTTAATATACAAACTCATCCGTCATCAAACAGTGTTAAGCGGGAACCGATAGCGAAGCAATTACACCCGACAAAGTTATCCCTTCAACACACGCGTAATACCTCCGGCAAGAGGAACCAACAAGTGGTCAAAGGTATTGCTCACAGTGGTGGGACTGATATTGCAGCCGTCGAAGAGCTTTCAAATTATGACTTGGAGGGCCCTCATGCAGGCTCTTTGGGGCTTGCTGGGGGCCCACAGCCCAGGCGTATACGTTTCGGTAATTTCCTCAAATCTTTGGTGGGCTTGCGGCCATCAGTATCAAACCGCAACAGCAATGCGGGCACAAATGCTTCAAACTCTACAACAAATGGTTCGCAGTGTGAAGAGGATACGCCACCATTGGCCATACCATCATCACCGGAAATCACAATCACACGTACCCCTTCCGAACAAAATATGGTTGTTATGCGGGATCCTGCCGGCTACCAGGACTACAATTCGTACAGTAGCCGCGAAAAGTTAGCAAATTTCCAACGCGAAAAAGTTGCAAAATCCGGCAGTACTTCGTCGCTAAATTTCATGCAACAAAAATTGTGGAACATGGTGCGCAGGGATGGAAGTGCAGCTAGTTTGCATCAGGAAAAATCGCAATCGATTGTCCACTATACGGGTCTCAGGAAATGCGAGACAGTTTTAGCCTTAACACGGCAAACAACGTCTCCTTGTTCACCCACAATGGGTGCAGGAGTTGGGCCGTCTTATTCAAGAAATCGCTTAAGCGAGAGTAACGCCACTCATTTATCCCACAACGGCAGCGGTATATTTAGTGCCAGTGGTGTAGAGCAAATACGTCCATTAAATCGACTGAGGAATAGCATATCCAGTATGAATAACACTTGCTCAAGATGCTCCAGTCTCTTATCGTTGGCTGCATCCAGCTCAAGATATTCATTAAGTAATTCAACAAATCCTATGGCTCATACTTCCCATCAGCACCTACGTAATTCTAGCAACCTAAGCAGTAGTAATATAAGTAGTACGTTAAGCCACAGCCGGGATGGATCCGTTGATGCCGGCCTACATTTTGCTAATAAGCGAAATAGTCGAATATCAGCCTTAGATTCACAACGAAATTCCACCTCCGGTGCCAATAGCACAACCAGCAGTAGAACACCATCAATGACCTCACCCACAACAACCACCGCAACTACCGCATCCACAATTAAGCTCACAACACCGCCCACCGATAATTCTTTGTCTTTATCTCTACTGTCGCCACCCCCAAACACTCTGACCATCACATCAACTGTTCCTCCACCAGTCCTGAGAGAGAGTGCAAGTTTCCCCGCTGACGCATTATCAACACCACTTACGGTCACATCACTGCTAAGAGTCGCCAGCAAAGAAGAAGCGACAACAAATGCCAATGAACACCAGAATAATTCCGTTTATAATAACGCTGATAATGATGTTAAAAATGGTGACTACGATGTGATTGTTGGTGTCTATAAGATTAATAGCGCCAGCACCAGCACCAGTGGCAACACTATCAATAAACCCTACTCTTTATCTTCATCCTCCATCAACTGCTCGCTCATGCCGATTTCACAACCGAACGTGACTTTGTCGACAAATTCAATAGAGTCACCTACAACCACATACCCAGAAACAGCCGCTACAGTTGCTCCAACAACATCAGCAATGCAAAATTGCAATACCAACAACGAATTCCTCAACCATTCAAGTTCTGCAGCTGCTCCAATGCATGCATCAGCACGTCCATTCGAAATTTTCACGTGCAAGTTGTGTCTTATCGATGTTCACAATGCCAGCAATTCAACTACGCTGCACCAGTGTAGCTGCCTGTTTTGCACAGAGGTAAGTTTCTTTTCATTTGTTTTCACTTCCTTTGCTATCATGTTCTGTGTCTGCCACTGTCGCGGCCTCTGGCCTCTGCCGCCACTCTATTGCCAGTCGGTCGGTTGTGCTCCATTGAATTACTTACTACTCCATGGAGTGTGAATTGAACTGAACACAAGAATTTATGCATGTGAAGAAAACATGTTTTCCGTGTTATTTCTGTGCTTGTGAAAGCACAAATTCTATTTATTACAATATTATTCTACGAAAATAAAGAACAGATACATATTTCGATGAACATGCACACTCTCTCATTCATGCATATTTTGGCAAACTCAAATTGAATTTATTCAATAAATTTACAGTTTTCGGCTGACACTAATATTTTGTAGCAGTTTTTCAGCAATTTTTTTCTTTTCGAAAGAATATCTGCCACAACGTTTTTCTTGCAAAAAGAAAAAAAAGGAGTTTTGCTGGTTACAGCTAAAGAATAATAATCAATTGAGTGTTTGAAATGATAACGCTGCCTGCAGCAAGTCATGCTTAAATTAATGTGTTTACGTAAAACGCTTTCAGCAATATTTCTATTTCGATAAGTTATCAATTTATTTGTTGTTATTAGTTTCGAAAAGCCTCGTTGTATTCGGAGTTGTTGCAGTAGCAGTGATATGCCACTAGTTTCGTATATACGATGTGAACTTTATTTTTACATTTTAATTGGGATTACTAAACAAAAACTATCGTATTGTAAAAAGTTCGTGAAATGAAAGTGAGCTGAACATAAAGTGTAGAGTTTTATTACTTTAGCATGTGAAACCGAATACCCTCAATCGCCCAGGTGTGTATGCTTTACACATCCGGCTAATGTAAAAAGTTTGTGTTGAAACTACATAAATTGCTACTTTATTTTAAAAGGTTTTTTTAAAGCTGCGGCCCGAAATGGGCTAAATATTTATTTTACGCTTTTGTCAATTAAAGAGGACATTCCTTTTAATTAAGAGAACATTTTGTTGTCATAACGTTTTGGTAAAAAACATGAAATACAACGCACAGTAAGCTGTCTAGTAGAAAAAAATAAAAAAAAAAATTTGAATTTATCAGTAAAATACATATGAGATGAAAGCTGACACTCCCACGATTCCAGAGGTGTTTGGTTTTTCATGTGCGTTACACATATAAAAAGTTATACGGCCTTAAAGTCGAACTATTTTCATAATTTTTTCATAACTTTTGAGTAACAAGAAATGGGTTTGGAAAAATTAATATAAAAAATTAATTTTTTTATAAAAATGCTTGGGATTATATTTGTTTTATTCAGAAATGTAGCAGAAATATTTATAGCAACACTGTAAGAAAAATTGTGAAGAATTTAGCCAAAATATGTACTTAAAAAAAAAGTCAGCTTCGTTGGACCCGAAAAACTAGGCACATCTTAGAACTACTTTTATGCATCAATAACCTTATTTTCTGAGATATATACTAAAATATGTATAAGAAGGTTTAGGTGTTTTCTATGCCAACTTTTGAGATATAATGATTTTAAAAATCATCCCTATTTTATGTTTTTATTAAAATCAGCTGATATTTTTAATGTTGATGCTTTAAACCAAAGAATACCAAGTAGCATGACTCTAACACATATAAAATTTATTCTCACATATTTGGACACCATGTGAAGCTAACCCTTTATTGATACAAATACGTACTTAAGCAAGAACTGCCAAAGACTCGGGACCGAAGTGCTTTATATGCCAAGCTAAACCTAAAGATATGACCAAACTTCGCATTACTTATTCTCCCAACGAAGATCATTATAGATATGGAATTCCACCTTTACATTGTTTGCTAAGATGCTTTGAGTGCATGTTACACATGCGTACCGATTGCCTTTTAAGACTTGCCACGTTAGGAATGATAAAAAAAAAACACTGTACAATAAAAGTAAAAAAAAAATAAGTTCAAGATAAATTTCGATCTGAGATGGGATTAACAGTTGATAAAGTGAAGTCTAATTTTGGCACCAGTAATGATGGCAATACAGTTCGAAATTTTTTTCACGAATTATCGATATATAATTTCAGTTAAATCTTAAAAACAGTATCCTCTGTAAAAAAAAAAGTAAAAAAAATGTATCTTTAAATAGCTAAGGGAGGAAATTAGTAATTACATAATAGTAGATGAACCTTTTAACACTGATTCAGACTCAGAAACGTATTTCTTGATTAAGAAATTGTTTACAATTGTTAAGTTATTTGAATTTGTTTGTTACTTTATTAATCTTTATATAAATATGTTTTTTATCTTAAATAATAATTTAATTTTTAAATATTTAGTGTTGTCAATTTGGCAACCCTATTCATTTGATGTTATTTGAATACCAATGGTTGTTTCCAAAACTGCACCAAAAATTAAAATAAAAATACTAAAAAGTTTAACATAATGTTATATTATAAAAAGGTATACGGCAAGCCTAAATAATTAGTGATTGGTTAAATTTCATAAAAAACTATCACGCTTTATAATTTTGTATGTGAAATGACAGATTAAGATTAAAAAAATAATAATTACTGAAATAGGGTAATTTTTGGTATTTAATTGTCCCCGCACCGGAAAAATAATAGGATTTCTAAAAATTTGAATTCATTTTCGAAAATAGTAGGCCAAGAGAGATATGTGCCAAAAATTCCATTAAGCTGTCATAACTCCTTCGATTTTTTTCCACTTTTACTCTGGGGACCGTTCACTGTGCAACGTTTTATTAATAAAATTAAATCACGAATGCTTCGATTTTTTATCAAAGGTTTTGAAAAAAAGATATCTTAAAAGAAAAAAAAGCAGCCTTTCATAAGTTGAACATTTTGAAGCAACAGTTTATTATGAAACAAAAAATATGAAAAAAAAATATACATTCTTTGATTAAATGAATTTGCACACGCTTTTTAGTAGATTCACTTGCATGTGTGTTTGTATCTAACTCTCCTTTCTTACTGTGCTTCTGCGCGTATACTTAATACTATTTCCACTATTTTTATTCGTATAAAGATGTTGGCGTAGGTAATGTTCCTATCTCCTCAAAATGTGTAAGTATTTCTACACGTTTTCGAAACAAATTAACAAACAAAAAATGTCTAAAAAACTAGATTTTCAAGAAAAACGAACTAAAAAGTTAAAAACAAATTTTAAAATAAAATTAGAATTATAGTGAACAAGTTTTATTTAAAAAGAATCATGGGCGGATTGTGTCCTGTTTTTCATATGTCGATCGCCCGACGCTTTTTTCGCAATAATACCTGTATTTTGTTTCATTATTGTTTTAAGATTATTATGAAACTTATTATCAACTTCTCAAAAAGGGTATTTTTTTTTAAATTATTTTGAATAATATTTCAAAACATTTAAACATTTTTTTTTTGTTTTTTGTCTTTTTTTATTTTATTTCGGCACAGAGTTGGGCTACAAAATGGTTGAGTTTGTGAACTGGGACTTTGTAACTCCAAATATTGCCTCTAAAATGGCATACGTATTATTTTTGTATATGAGATAGTTTTTAAGATATTAAGAAAATTAACTTTACAAATTCAGCCAATTCCACGAAATATTGAATACTTTTTCATCGACTTAAATGTCAAATAGAATGAAAGAACACCTTTTACCGAATTTTCTTCAAGTTGAAAGGCGTGGTAATTGTTTTTATATAATATAATTGTTGGGTCCTAATAACGGACTTACTTATGGCGCTTTTTTCAAAAAAAAAAAATGATACATGCGAATATAAGAATTGTTGCACATTTTACTTCCACAAAAGAACGCATGATAAGCACTGTCCGAATTTAAAAATAGTAAAAAAGGTAAGAAATCTAAAAATTGCGGGTAAGAAGCACTAGATTATTGTATCCAAAATGCATAAAAAATCCTTATAGTTTTATGTATTGGATCCATTTTTATTAAATTGAATTTTCTTTAACTTTTTAACATATTTTTAGATCCGAGTGGTCATATTATTTATATATCATTTCTTTTTGATATTGTATTTTTTATTTCACAATTACAACAACTCCAAAGTGCCTGTAACACATTTTTTGTGAGTGTTGTAATCTTTTGAATACTGAATAATTTCCTTAAACTATTCCATATTATTGTTTTTCCATCTTAACGCAGAGCATAAGTAGCTAAAAAGCAAGAAAAAAATTTTCATTAATAAAAAGTATTTCTTGTAAAGAATATAAAAGTGCTTGTAAGAAATCGACAACAAGTAAAATTTAAAGCAGGTGAACTCCGCGATACAACAACTAATATATAGTTTTGAAATACAACCATGATAAGGAAATCATCAGCTGACCTTTTTTTAAGTTCAACTTCTTCCAGAATAAATTATGAGTTTAAAAATCTCATTCTAAGAAATTGTAAAAAGCTTTATTAATGTCCGTTTGGTAAAAAGGGGAATTTAAAAATGACCGAAAAGCACCAAAATGGCAACACTGGTTATTGCATTAATATAACATGCCATGAAAATACACTGGTTGACACCTAATTAGAAACGCTTCTATTAAAAAACATACCCACTTTTTTTAATAAAACAAAGTAAATATTCATTTATTTCATAATATTTCAATTAAATATATTAAATATTAAAAAACATATAAAGTGAAATTCAAAATACTTTTCAGTCTTAAAAATTTTTTGCGAACTTAGTTTGCTCTGTTAATTATATCTGCGACACCTAATTAGAAACGATTTCAGATTATTAGATTAGAATTATATTAAGCTATTTGACTTACTTTCTGTTAATAATTTGTTGCAAAGCCCTTTTGCTTTATATCTGCCTCACATCGGTTTCGCATTGATAATATTAGACGTCGACATCGCTCTACAGGTATCGCCTCCCACGCTTTTTTACTTCATCAAAAAGAGCCGCCGTATTTGTAATATTTTTGCCACTAATGGCTCTTTTTACGTTCCCCATAGGTGTTCTACGGGGTTTAAGTCAGGACTATACGATGGCCACTCCAAAATATTGATAGAATTATCGTCAATGAATTATTTTGTCAGCCTCGCCGTGTGCTTCGGATCGTTATCCTGCTGAAATTGCCATATTACAGGCAAATTTTCTTCAGCATCACATTATTTGCAGTTTCTACGTATTTTTCCTTATTCAATATTCCATCAATTTTGTTAATTGGGCCAACGCCATTTCAGGAAAAACATCCCTACACCATAATTGATCCTTCACCATGCTTCATGGTCATGTAAGACGTGATACTTATTTATTGCTTGCCAATGTGAGATGTATTTTGCTGGGAATAGGAACGAGAAAGTACAAGCATAATTGAAAAAAGAAATTATATATGTGACTCCTAAATTATGACTTCTTGTTCTCTAACTTTTTGTCAACTTGATATCAAGACAATATTAAAAAGGGAATTTTTACGCAGTCTTTGGGTATATCTTTTGACAAGGCAATTAACTGCTGAAGAAAAGGAGTACGTAAGAATAAAGGGTACGATCTCATGTATGAGTTAATTAAACTATCTGGCGGGTGTTCATGATGGGCTAACTATATACCTAAAGAAGTAGATTTGCGTTAACACTTCCTCTTATTTAAATCAAGTATTTCATACACTTCTTACACGCTCATGCAAATTGTATGTGTCTTTTTGAAATTAAGTGACACTGTTTCTGCTTTCCTAATTCAATAAATTTAACTGCCATTTCTTCGAATAAAAGTATTTTCAGTATTGCTGACGTTGGAGAAACTAACAAAAATTGACATAAATTCTAGATCCCTTTTCTTCTTTTACCTTTTTCATAAAGAAATGAACAATCCTCACACACACACACACACACACACACACACACACACACACACACACGAACAACAGCCACAATCACACACACATACTTGCAGCCGGGCTCCTCATTCACTATTGGCAACACCACTATCGCCACAACTTCCGCTGGATGTTGCCAGCCAGCACTGGGCAAATTTACTGTGCCATGGATTTTTCCTGTCAATTTTGATGATTGTTGTTGATTTGTTTTATTATTTTAGTTTCTGTTTATTTAGCACTACAGACTTGTACAACTAAACATTTGGATTGGTTCATGCGTATGGCACGAATTGGGTGGGGTTGGAATTTTCAAACTAAAACAAAACTTTTGTTTATTGCGGGATGGCTATCATTTGGTAGAATTTACTTCGAGCCAAAACTTGTATGCGTGTTGTGAAGAACCAGCAATGCATGTCAATCATTAAACTAAAACAAAAATATAGCAAAAGTATTTTAATTTTTGGGGGGGAAACCGTCACTAAAATTAAAACGTGATCATCGCAAAAAGAGAAACGCAGAATCGAAAAAGTAAATTGATGGCATGTTGTTGCAGGTCTTTGATAAAGTTTGTTCAGAGTAAGTGGATTAGCATTTAACCGTTTGCGAGTTAATTTAAAAATGTTCAGCAAATCTTTATTAATTGAAGTTGAAACTTGTGCGGTGTGTGCATGTCCAACCTTTAAAATCAAAAGTATGCAGACCGAAAAAATATTAAGAATGAAATGTTAAAGTCGTGCAAAGCAAATTATATTTGCATACCAGTTGGAATATTAAAAGGCCTATTCTGAAAGTTTTTGGAATAAAATTCTAGTCCTTCAATAACATTCATTCATTTCAAAAATTTTTGTTTTGTTTTTTAATGTGGTCACCACAACGACTGGCTTGAACATAATAATAACTAGTGCGACGGACATCATTTCAAACTTATTATTACAGTTATCGGAGATCGTGACATCCGGGAACTCTCTTATACTTCCTACCTACTCAGCTTCCAATTTTCATAAATACAGAACGATTTGTAAAATCTTACACGCATTATGTTTAACTAAACAAAATATGTAAAAAACTTTTGTATTTTTTAAAGTTTACGGTTTCTATCAATTCAAATTTAAAATTTATTTATACTCATACTGACGTACTCCTCCCCAATGCTATGAGGTAGGCAACATGCATGTCCACAACATGTAATCCAATAATATGGTTCGGGCTCCCAGCATAAATATCTGGAAAAACAATTAAAAATATTAGCTGTAATTTTTCAAAATACCCTCTATTCTGTAACTGTTTGTCAACGTTATGTCAAGACACGTGCTGGGTTGCCCCTTTCCCGGAGGAGGGAGAGACATCGCATACTAAACCTGAGGATTTCAGGCCGATAGGTCTTCCTTCTGGTTTTCTCAAAACACTGAGAACTATAAAAGAATATCACTCTGAATAGCAGCGCACCTACACTAAAGTCGAGTCTGTGGAAAGCGATCTCTATTCCCTGGTAGGCCACATAGATAAATCCTTTGAGCACAAGGAGTTCGCTATGGTGCTAGTCTTTCTGGATATAGTGGCCACTTTTGACCATGTCAAACCTGATTCCATCATTGAAAGGCTGTTGGCAGCAGTAGAAATAACGATGTTTGTTAGAAATCTGCTAACCATCAGGGCTTCGATTGTGGGTAGTCTGCTGAGAAACTCTACAGTTTAAACTGTCGCATACGTTGACAACGTGGCATTGGTGATCTCTGGAATCCGCACTGACACTAGTGAATGGCTGAAATGGTCTCTTTACTAGGGGACACAAGAATGATGACTTCACATATCCGAAGCTAAACAGCACTTTGCGCGCTGCTTTATTCATTGAGGTTAGGTTGCATATCGCCTGTCCATGGACAGACGTGCCAGGCTACTGAGACTGATTAAATACTCGTAAATCCATGACAACGTCGGGCATTGTATGGCAAAGCCTTTCTTTAGTTCACTATTCTATTACATTTTCGGCAACAAATGAGCAGATATTAAGCTATAATTTCCCTTGTTAAGAGTTTTTACTGACGGATACAAAAGGCTAGGCTGCGGTTTTTATATGGAGAACTTCATTTACGAATCCTATAAAATAACGTGGCTAATTTGCTTGACGGAAAGATTGATATGATCCAACCAGAAAACGCATCCTTCTAAAGTTTGTAAGTTTCGATTGCATTAACTGGCGATTATTGTAACCGGACACTAACTTTGGGGACGATATAAGAAAAGACTTGCAGATTCTGTGTCAGTATCTGGCCCTGATTAGCGGAAGAGTAACGGCACTGGGCCCCAACTTTCGACCAGATTTTGACAGCTTGCGAAAATAGTACTTTTCAGGATGTCATCTTTAAAATTTAATCATTTTCTCAAGTTCAATTAGAGTCTGTAATAAATAATTCTATATATTCACGTACAAGGGTGTCAAGCTGTTCCCAACACATACCTCGTGCGGCCACCTCGTTCTTGTGATATAACGCCTCTGGTCTATTTTCTGTGGGACTATTTGAAAAAGGGGATGAACAAACGAACAAAATACTGCTCTAAAAGATGAAATTCGAAGAGATAAGCGAAACTTTGTTGCAAAATATGGTTTAAGATTTTGAAAAGAGCGGATATTTGCCGGCGTGTTAGAGGTGGTGATTTGCCCGACATCATATTTCATTATTGCTCCCCACATTTCTAGTTCACATTAGCCGAAAAAGTGTGTTTTTAAGTTAACATGCTTTCTAACCTCAAATTTGTGCAAGGAAATTGCCAAATATTTTGTCGAATTTCCTGAGACGACTTAAGTGCAACATTTACTGATGATTATTAAAAGAAAACAAACGTGAATTTAAAAACTTAAAATTTATGCAGACATTTAAAATAGAATCAGTTTCCTTTAAGCTCCCTTAATATTAATATTTTTCTGTTGTCATCGTCCTTGTTGTTGTGTTAGTAATCCACTCACACGAACAGCATGTCTAGTTTGCAAAATTGTAACGTCAGTGGATTTTTTGAATTGTCAGCATTTATTTATCGCTGTGCCCGTATTTGTTGTTTCTGCTTGTTTTTTTATATATAAATATTTTTTTTTGCAGAAAGTGTCCTTTATATTGTTGTTGTTCTTGTCTTGTTTTATTGCTGTTGCATTACGCGACCATCAGTTATGAAGTCTGTTTGCAAAGTTCTTCTAAATTGACGTGCCTCTTTGCAAATTATCTCTGAAGCAGACTTTTTGCTGCATTAATTGTTCTTTAAATGTGTAAAACATGTTTGAGCATGTCCTTTTTCCTCCAGTGTGTATAAATTTTTAAGAATATGTGAATGGGTATAAAGGGGTTATTGTTGGGGGCGTCGAAATGGGCTAAAATGATAGTGAGTTTCATAATAAATATTTTAATATGAGTAAAAGGTTTTTCCAAATTATGTATGTGGCAGTGCACCACGTTGAAAAAATTTAATAATAAAGTCCAATATTTGTTCTCTTAAAACCTTAAGAAATTTTTTTTGGATCGAGTTGCACATGGAGCTGGTCTGTTGGATATTGTAGTAGTTTTTTATTGAGCATCTATAGGCTTGAACAGAGTTACATTCCTGTTCAGGTACATCCATGTACCTGCTCATTCAAGAGAGAAACATCTTCCAATATCGGGTATGACTCTGTAGGCGTTCCTATTTACGCCTCATGTGTTTCAATCTACATTCCTTGATTTGTAAGAAACAACTGTGTCGTTATAAACACCAACGCAACGCTTGACGCAATAAGAAAAAAGTTTATAGGGTTAAAATATTCTTGTAGATTTTTACACAAAAAAGTGCTGAACAAATTTCAAACTTATTGCGAGCTTTCATATCCCGAAAATAGTTCGGTAACCATTAACAGCAAATAAATTATTCGGTCCTATTATCGTTGTTGTTTCAATAGTAGTTTCTCTGTCGCCGTCGCTTTTATAGTCGCTTCCTTCGTAAGTTGGTATTCTTGAAATAGAAGTTGTCAGTATCAAACACCAATAAAGATTGATGGCATCACTTTATTCCAAATTGATATATATCAAATTCAGCCTGATTACAGTTGGCGTTTTTCGCCCTAAAATTCAATAAAAATAGCTGCATTTTTCTTTAATCTATTACAAATTGTCGAAGTTGAAGGAAAAAAACGGCAACCATAATCAGTTTGTTTAATGATATATTTTTTTTATGAAAAATCGAAAATCAAAGAAGTAGTACAGAAACGATATTTATATGAAATAATTTCTAAGTATATATCTGAATTAAAAATATTTGATCCCATTCAGTCTCTAAACGTTCCTTTTTGTTTTATTGTTTACAAGTTTCGTTTTCAGCATGGATTTTAAGCTCTTCCATGCCTTCATATAGAGAAAAATTATTCGTATAAATATATATTCTTATTTTAATCAATATATATATATATATATATATATATATATATTGCTATACAAGTAGGGCTTTACGTCCGTCAAGAACTGGAGGTCCAAATGATTTACTTTTTCCACAAACCTCCGAAATTTAGTGGCCTCGTATTTCTTTAAACAGAATTTCAAAGTGATTTTATCATTTTTATTAATATTTTCTTATTTTGTAATCGTTTTAACTTAAATGGTGACGACAGAAAATATATCCAATATATTTTTCACAATAATAATTGTGTTTAAACAATAATAGTTTTGATGTAATTTTAAAATTTATTTTTAGATTTTTACTTCTACTCTCTGAAGAATCGAGTTTCTTATTTTATTTTGTTCCTTAGTTTCATGAGCAGTAGCGAAAACGTGTAAAAATACTTACACATTATGGGAAGATAAGAACATTAACCACATCAAAAACTTTGCACGAGTACAATTTGACGTATGAGTAACATTATTAATAACATTAACTATACGCGATGAAGCGCAATACGAAAAGAGAGTTCGATACAAACAAACATACAAATGAAATAAAAACTGACAGAATCGTGGACGAATTAAAAATTATATAAAATATGACGATAAAAATGATTTCTTAAAAAAGTTTGATCAACTTTTGCTTGAAAAAGTTTATCGTGTGCAGCAAACTAATTGATTCAACTCGATTGCACAAACAAGTCGCAACGTAGGGACAGGAGAAGCCCAATACCATGGTCGAATTTTTATGACCAATACCATGGTCGAATTAGTCAAAAATTTTTGGCAACTTTAATTATTTTACATAAAAACTTTGTATTTTAAAATTTTGTGGCAACCTCATGATTTCAATAAATTTTACGGTTTTATTTTGTTTCATATGAACGCAAATATTTTGTATTGCCAAAAGAATTTTATCTGTTAAAAATAATATTAAGTAGGCTGCTTTCCACTTCATTGATCTTGATTTTTTTAAAATACGGGTATTTTTGGAAATTATTTTGGAATGTACCGATCACAATATGATATATATCCAGAACGCTCAATCAGCATTTTTGGAAAATTTCATATGAAATAGAGCTCATTTGCTCACTTACAGCTTCGATAAGATGTCAAAAATACTTGCTTAGTTGCTCCACTTTATAATTATGCAAATCACTTTGTGTCAATGAACTTAATAGGAATAAAAAAAAAACTTAAAATTGTATTTGAAAACAATTTCTTCACGTAGCGAAATGCATGCGTTGCTTTGCCTCCTAAAATATTTTATGTGCGTATGAAAAATAGAATCGAACAGATTAAAGTAGAGCGAATGCGGTAAAATCATTAGAAATTTTGTTTTTGTGGACATACAAATTTCGCAAAATCCCCTTTCACAAACATCAAGTCTTGGGTTTTTGGAGAAAGGAGAGAAGAGAACGGAAAGAGGAACGAACGTGACTGCACCATCAAGTTTAAGCGAAATTCATACTTGAAGTTGGCTGCAGGATATCAAAAAGCATATAAAGTTGAAAGCACAGGCAATGAAACGTGCGGGTTTAAATGAAAATTTAAAAAAAAAAAACTGATCAAGAAAACCTGATGTGTGTGGAAGTGATTCATAAAATTTGGGCCCGTGCTTTTTAAAAATTATTTATGAATTTTTGTAGAAAGTTTTTTATGTAGCAGTATTCCAGTTATGAACACAATAACCGATTATAGGCGCGCAGGTCTCTGTTTATCACATGCAACGCTAAGACCACTTGGACGGCCGCCTGAATTCAAGGTCAATAATTAACACGTATAATATAATGCAGTATTCTGATACAATATCACCATCCATTTCCACGAGAAGCTGATCCCACCTAAACTTTTGTAATCCCTAAAGTTTTATGCATTTTACAAGTGTCGGTTGCAACTCCACAGACAAACAAGTTTGCAACTACACTAAAGCTATTCATTGAAAAAACTTACTGTGGCGTTAATTTTCCAAAATAAATTTGTGTTTAAATGTTTGCTTTAACTTGCGTAATAATTGGGGGATTCACACTGTAGTCATAGAGTCATAAGTCGTAAAATAATAGCACTAAATATATGACAAGTGTGAACAACCTGTCATAACTTGGTCTGCTAAATAAAGTTGTATATATAAACTCTAACAGCTGCTGCCTTGTTATGAGCTGAATAATTTTTTTTTGCGGCGGCATATGGAAAAACGTTCAGTGGCTGCCAGCTACGTAATTTAAACGAGAAAAATTGTTCAATTGTATATATTTAGTTTTTTCGTTTTAGTGCTCCTTTAATATATTTTATGTTATAAAAATGTGATTTAATATACAGACATATAGATATGTATAATTTTTTATCCGCTTTTTAGTCGTGAAACATATATAAGTAACGGCCTCAAACATATGCTACCGCCGTCTGGCTTAAAGATTTTCAGAGTTCGACTTAGATCTCCAGAGCTATTTTATGACAACACAAAAACATACCTGCAAGAGTGCTATTATTTTATGACTTTTTTATATGCAGCACAACAACAACTTTTTTAAACCAGTCTAAAATTTTATGACTCTATGACAATATGACTAAATAGCACGAGGTGTGAATGCCCTAAATATATTTTAAATTTATTGTAAAACTTAATAACCAAAATCCTCTTAACATAATCTGCTTAAATTGTTTGTTTTATAATTTAATTTTATTTTGCACTTAAAGATAAAAAATATTCATGTAGTCGCTTTGGTTTCTTCTTCTTTATCTGCATCTTTTTCGTATTATTGCAGAAGAAATTCAAAATAATAAACGGAATAAAAAAGTTGTAAATATGAACGAGTAAATAAATTGAATTATTTACGTGTTGATAAACATGACACATTTTTATGCAAAAACTAATTTACAAAAAGAACAGAAGGACGTTTAATTGCATGAGGAAATCCTTAAAACGGAATGTGCGAGTACAAATAAGTTCGTCACTTTTCCGCTGCAGTTTGAGAAATTATTGCAACAATTGAATCTCTGCCAGCCACTACTTTTCACAACAACTGTCAAGACAGTTCAGAGCCAAATCTTTTCCAATTTAATATGTAGATTTGAAGAAGTTTATTTTCTTAATTTTTATTCACATCAGATTTGCTGAGGAAGGATCTTAAACTTTCATACGTGTAATCTCGCTTTTCAATTTTCATTTCTCAACTGATTCTGCTGGCATGTATTCTTATAATTGTCAAAAGTCTTTTAATTTTTTTTTTTTTTTAAATTAAATCATGCAACAGTGCGATGTTAATTAGCGGTTTTAATTCCAAAACCTCTGCCTAGAACTGCATCTGCTGGTGTAGATTTAAGTAGAATTAAGTGCAAGAAACAAAAACAGTAACAAGGATGAAAGGCAGCATTATGAAAGTATGATTGTATGCAGTTTGCATTAGTGAGGCGCAGATCAACATGTCAGAAAAATGTTGGGCTATCTGTCATCCAGTTATATAATCATTGAGCAGAACAATTTCTACTATTCTTTTTATAAAGATATTATTTATAGAGCCAACTTCTTCGATAGAAGGTAGGATGAGCAAATTTCAGTTTAAGAAGTAAATGGGCTGTGAAATGATGAAATGTCAAGAGTTCAGCTGTCATTCTTTGACATGTATTTAATAAAAAGTTGGCAAATTTAGCCATGGAAGGTTACACTCTTCGACAAAGAATTTGGTTTTGAAAATCTGTTGTGAAATCAGGCTCCTTCTGAGGCCTCCACATTCGAGACTCAAGGTGCCGTTGATTACAGCAAAGTGTTGAGAATGAACCTGGAACAGCTGGATTATTTTCTCTGAGGCCGGGCCTACGAAACAAATCACCAACAACTGACGCTCTGAAAGATTGACTTCGGCGCTGCATTGGCGATATAAGCCAAACTTTTCTGCGAAATTCGTTTTAAAATTTTGTTAAAAGAGCACCGTGCTAGAGGTGGATGTTTGTCTGACATCGTATATCATGCCAGAAAAAATGTGTTTTAGAACAATTTACTTCCTAACCTCAACTTTTCCCATCCTTTACTTTGCTTTCCATAATCCCGCCTATTATTTATGTACATATCTTGAAAGTTTCCTTCAGTCTTCTATTGAATCCTGGTTAAATTTTTACGTATGCTAAATTCCGTGGCACACTGCAATGCAATTATTACGCTTTCTATATATTAAACAATAATTTTAGTAAATGCTTTTACTTGTTTTATTATTGCGAAATTGTCTGAAGAAAAGTTTTTGGTGGGTGCTGACGTGGCATTAAACCCATTTTGCTTTTTAAGCATCATGAATTAAAAAAGTGTAGGTGTAGTTGTGTAGAATATCTTGCAGTCTTTTAAGTAGTTTTCCATTAATTCGAGATATACATTTACTCGTTTCTTTTTTAATATATTTAAAAAAAATTAAATAGAAGTTGCAAAAGCTTTAAATCATTTGCGAGAGTTTTTTATTTGGTCCTAAAGAATATTAGATCGAGTAAACACTACATTTATAACTTTTTTAAACTTCAAACAAAATCCCATTTTTTAATAATGGAAAATATTGTATAGGGTGTTTTTATAGAGTGAGTTGGCATCACTGCTTTATTTGATCACCCATTTAACAGCTGATAGTTGCTTTTTGTTTAGTTTGCTTTGACATTTCATTATGGCCCGACTTAAACCAGAGCAACGCGTGCAAATTGTGGAAATTTGTAATCAAAATAATGGTTCTGTTCATCAAACTTATCGTGCACCTCGTCCATTTAAAATTTTATTTTCCGACGAAGCCCATTTTTGGTTGAATGGGTACGTAAATAAACAGAACTGTCGCATTTGGAGTGAGAAGAATCCACAAGCTTTGGTCGAAACACCATTACATCCACAGAAAATGACTTTTTGGTGCGCTTTATGGGCTGGCGGAGTCATTGGTCCATATGTCTTCAAAAACGATGATGCTCAGAATGTTACTGTTTGTGAAAATTGGTGTTCCAGATTGCGCCTTTTATGCGCCAGCCGTGGCGGCCTCATGGCCGAAATCATATTTAAACATTAATGTCATAAAATTGTCTATCCAATAAAGACCGTTTCATTGATATCAAATATATATTACTATGTTTTATTATGATTTAAACTTGTATCACTCTATAAAAAACACCCTTTACTTAACAAACAAAGGAAAAGAAGCGATGACGCAACAAAAACAATAACACAACCTGCTTTATAGCATACATTCGCATCCATAAGAAAATACAAGCAGTAGCCTTGTATATAGTGCTCTCTAGCATCTGCCCAGGAGTTTCAAGCTCAGCCAACTCTTAAAATCATGTGCTGAAGAACAGAAGCACCTTCCTTCGTCGGTATCTGTAGGAAAAAAATTCACGAAGTGAATTGCCTCTGTCTTTATCGGTCTTCTGAAAACTAGTTCCAGTTCTAGCACAATGAGTGCTAATCCAGGACAAAAAAAGGTCGGGAAATGCAATTGAAGGAAAACATAATTTGTCATGTTACACTCAGGATCTCTCTGTGATCTCCATTTAAACAAGAAAATAGCGCTATTCAAAATATTTCGTATCCCGAACACGTCTTTGGTTTTTCAAATACACAAAACATTTCCGTCACTGGAATGTACAAGAATCTCAAGGGTTATCTTAGATAAAACCTCTTTTAACGTTTCCCTACCGGTTCTTCCAGCAACTTAATTTTTCTTTTAAAAACTAACAAAAAAAATTCAGGGAATTTGATATGGTTTTCTCATAAAAGCAGCCATCCTATTGTGAAGTGATTTGCTTCTCTATTTGATTTCTGTTTTTCCAAGAAAATTCAATGTGTGTATTTGTTAATTTGTGTGTGTGTGTGTGTGTGTGTGTGTGTGTCTGTGCACTTAAATGCGATTGTATGCGAGTGTATCTGCAAAATACACATTGCAATTCAGGTCAGTAAGTCATTACAAAAGTTTCTTGTATTTCGTTTTCGTTGTATTTGTAAGGATGGTAATTTACAAGCTGAAATCATAACGTCTTAAGGGTGATAATAAAGTTTTCAAGGAGTTTAACAATTTAAAAGTATGTGCGAACTAATTAGCTTGAGACTTTATGTACCGGATAAGATAAGAAGTTTTCAAGATATTTACGATAAACTATTTTGCGTTCAAAACAACTTAATATTTCTTGCCAATTAAAACCCTAATTGGATTAACAACAACATGATTTTACAAGCTCGGCACCATTCATCTTACAAATTTTTGGGAATCATGTAAAATAATTTTTCATTTCGATTTCATGGCTTCCGTTTGAATCGATTTTTCCATTAACATATGCCGCCCTAATGTTTACATCTGCTCTCAGAACACGCAAATGTTTTATTTGCTTGTGCATTTTTCTTAATCTTTTTAATATACAAATTTATAGATTATGCTCATGTATGATTTTGCTGCCGTTTGAAAATATTAAAAGTTCTAATATTATCCTGCCAAGAAAATCATTATAATTTACTTACGGAAGAGGTTCCCAAACTTTATTTCAGGGTCGTGAAATAGTTCCCAAATATAATATATATGTTGTATACTATTCCAAATATGCTGCTTTTAACTCGAAGTTTAAACTTCGTAGAATTGCCCTACAGAGTGGAAAAAATGGTAACACAAGTCAAATGCAGCTCTGACTTTTATACAAAACAAGAGGAAGTTCTCTTTAATGTCTCTAAAAATAAAATTTCGGGGAAAGTACATTTTTATGTAGAAATAAATATCAAAACAGCAGTTGTTAGATCTGAACCAAAAGCATCATGTTTTCTTTTATGTGCAACAATTTTCTTCTGCTTGTATTTTTGCAGCTGTTTTGTCATACATGTGTGAGTGTTTTGTCATATTTTGTATAATTTTGAACTGCCATCCTTAGCCGTTTAAGTTTTCGAATAAACCTTTAATATTAAACATAAAGATTTACACTGACTACATCTCCGATCTCCACGTATAACAAACGTGGATATAATTATGCTCTCAACCGCCAAATTCCATTGCCAACACGACGTGTAGACGCAGAAGCATTTATTTGCTCGTACAATGCGAAATAGTTGTTTCAGAAATTATGTTGAACATAAACTGTCGAATCCGGCTTATATATCTTTGGCTTATCTTCTTCCGCTATTGACAGATATCAGAGCAGCTTGTGTTCCAAAGAATAAAGTTTCTTTTCAGAAACATAGAAGGAAAGTGCATGTATTGCCTTATAACCATTCGCCTAAAACTTGTTTAACTCTCCGCTAGGAAAATTGAAAATGTTCGAAATCCGGGAAGTTGTTGATTTGCCGCGATTTAAAAAGAATTTAGTTCTCAGCAGATGTACACATTTTGAGATCCTAGAAAACTTTCCTGACATTAAATGTCTGTATGTGTGTGTGTGTGTGTGTGTGTGTGTGTGTTATGTATGTAAGTAACCCGGTTAAACTTTTTAAGCGGCTTAACCGAATCGAACTAAACTGGTGGCGTTCCAAAGAGTTCTACCAAACTTAGAATTCGATCCGGTTCGAGCTGGTAAGTTCAAGGAATCTCGGAGATGATGTTACTGTTTAAGGATTGATATTGACGTATCGGGTGTATTTTATAGTAATACAACTTTGAGTTGGCATCACTGCTTTATTTGATTACCCATTTAACAGCTGATAGTTGCTTTTTGTTTAGTTTGCTTTGACATTTCATTATGGATCGACTTACACCAGAGCAACGCGTGCAAATTGCGGAAATTTTTAATCAAAATAATTGTTCGATTCGTAAAACTCATCTATTCAACATTTTATTCTCCGATAAAGCACCATTTCTGGTTGAATGGTCACTTAAATAAGCGGAATTGTCGCATAGAAGTGAGAAGAATCTATAAGCTTTTGTCGAAACACCGTGATATACACAGAAAATACTGTTTGGTGCGCTTTATGGGCTGGCGGAGTCACTGACCCATATGTCTTCAAAAACGATGATGCTCAGAATGTTACTGTCAATGGTGAACGGTATAGGAAGATGATTCAAAATTTTTTCGTACCTCAATTAGCTGGCAATAATCTTGCTGATATGCGGTTCCAACTGGACCAACTGGAGCCACATGCCACACAGCGGGCGCTACAATTGATTTACTCAAGGAAAATTTTGACGAAAAAATAATTTCACGAAATGGCCCAATTAATTGGACCCCAAGATCGTGTGATTTAACTCCATTGGATTATTTTCTTTGGGATTATGTAAAGTCACTTGTGTACGTCGATAAACCACAAACAATTGAACACCTGGAAATCAACATTCGAAGAGTTATCGGTGAGATACGGCGCAAATGCTGCGAAAAGTTTGTGAAAATTGGTGTTCCAGATTGCGCCTTGTACGCGCCAGTCGTCGCGGCCACATGGCCGAAATCATATTTAAACAGTAATGTCATAAAATTTTCTATCCAATAAAGACCGTTTCATTGATATCAAAAATATATTACTATGTTTTATTATGATTTAAACTTGTATCACTCTATAAAAAACACCAGATAGTTTTTTAAGCAGACATAAGCTTCAGCACAATTCTTTGATAAGCGATGAACTTGGCGAACGGATTTATTTTTTTAAGTAAATTTCCATTTTAAGTTGGTCTGGCATTAACAGATTCATGATGACTTGAAAAATCTTACTAAACATAAATGTCAACACATTTTGATATTCTTAGCTATCAAACAATATTTATCGATATCGATATCGATATCGATAGCTCTCTTGCGGCTAAAAATATTTGATAAGGCAGACTTGCAGCCTGTTAAGGTTATAAATACAGTATAACAATATGACAGAACTTCTAACGTGATCTTATTATTTCATGCGATTCGAAAAAAGTCGAATCTTAAAATTCGAAAAGTTTGTCTATCCAATCGAGTTACGCAACACACTCCCTAAATGGAAAAGTTTGCGAAAACCCCAAACTCGAATAATATTATTTATGAAAACTTAATAAAGATGAAGTGTTCTTCTGCTGAGATTTTACAATAATTTTTACAACATGGATTTTTGTTATTGTTCTGTTTGATTTATATTCCCTCATTTAATATAAAAACTCCAGCATGTTTCGCCCAGGAGCACGACACAGATTGTGATTTTAAAGCGAACGTCAAACACGACTTTTATAATAATCAAATGCCAAAGTGCTCCGGAGGAACACACACATAAACGCATCATGACTAGGAGCCCCTTCTTGTTTATAACAACAAAAAAACAGCAGTTACAGTACTCGAAGCAATTACTGCACAGTGGAGAGTAACAAAATAAAAATTTTACCAAATAATAATGAAATTTCAAGTTGCCACCTTCCCTTGTGCATATGGATCAACTTACGGTGCGCGTTGAGGGATTTCCAATAATTACATTTTTAGTTCAAGATGAAGTTGTATAGAAATTTTTTTTATCAGCAATTCAGCTTTAAAATGTCGTTTAAGCTTTAATATTTCATATGTTGTTACTTTATTATTTACTTCACTGCATTGTGCAGCATCAAGAACGTTGATTAACATTTTGTTTCTTTTTATGATCTCAAGTGTAATTTAAAGAACATAAACCAACAACTGGTACTACAACTATTGCGGCTGCTGGCAACAATGGCTTGTGCGTTGCAAACAACAAACTTTAACAATAGATGAGCGTTTAAATATTAAAAAATGCAAAATATCTTAAATAAATAATATCTTGAAGAAATAATACACTTCATCGTGTGGAAAATTGTATTTCTATATCCTTGAGAAATATATTGACATTCAAGCTTCGATATACTGTTCTAATTTCATAACACAGATAGACAAGATCCTTGTTGTCCACGAAAGCTTTTCAAACCTGCATCTGAATTGAGTTTTTGGCAATAAACGCCATTATGAAGCTCAATTATCCATTTAAATTTATTAATTGCTCAATTAATACAAAATTGTTATAATATTGATCAAAACTAAAAATACAGCGCTATCTGAAGTATGTTTGGTGAGCGGGACACAACTCACTAAACGAAGTTTGTGGAGATTTGGCCAATAAAGTTGATTGTTTAAAAATTTTCGGATTTATTAAAAAAAACAAAATTTAGAGAAACGCTTAAAATCCTTATTTGAGTCGATAGACCAATCGAAATAGTTCAATATTTGAAGATGATTTCAAGTAAAACTTCAATTTCGACATACTCTCTCCAACATATTGGAAAGTATCTCGCTAACGAACTCTTCAACATTTGCTTCCCTAACGTTAACAGTTGCTGACTTGCCCCTATAGGCGTGAGCTTTAACATCGCCCCACCAAAAGTAGTCTAAAGGTGCCAAATCGCACGAGCTAGGCGGCCAATGAGCCGGTCACCAACATGACTATTTTCCGAACTCGCCTCTCAATTAAGCCATTAACTCGCGTGCTCTGCGCTGTATTGAAACCAAATGTCAGCTAATTTCTCCTCTTCCACTTTTGGCAATAGAACAGAACTTTGCATGGTAGCGCTGGCCATTCAGAATAACGATCATTCACGTCTGCGAAATTTTCCTCTTTCCACACTCCACGTATGCTTTTGGTGGTTTATTGGCCAATAATGTAATTTTCTGCGAAGTTTTGTGACAAGATTCCGAAAATAAATTTTCTTAAAAATCACTCGATATTAACATTAAATTTGTTACAAATTAAAAACCGAATAATAGCAGATATCGACCTGAGGCCTCATGACAGTTCCCAATACTTTTTTCAACTTAATTTTGTCATAAACTTAATATTGACTCAATAAAAAAATCATGCCTGAACACCCTACAACCAGCTTTCAGGGCATGACCCCTACAAATGCAGAAATATAGGAAGGAGAAGATAGTGTGAAGAGGACAGATGAAAACAGACTAAAAGATAGAAAACTGCTGCAGCTATTTTTAATTTTTTTACTTCACTGGTTAATTTTTTGCTACTGGTACCGACGCCGGACCCTATTCATGACTGAGTGCGGAGTCTAATTCGGGATCTGAGTTTTCATTACTTCCCGCCAACAGCACCTTCAAAATTATTTAAAAAAGAAATTTATAAATTGAAGCAAAAATAATCTCGTACAGAGCGTACACTATCGTTCTCAAAAATTGAATCTTTCACGCATCAGTCGAAAATTTGTCCGATCGAATGGAATACTCTGAGACACGCTGCGGTAGCCATACGAATAAAATAAAACCTAATCTCAAACTGGTAGAATTATCCTTCACAGCAAATTATTGCATTTTTATATTTAAACTTTTAAATTACCCGCTCTTTATAATTTCTGTTTCTTTTAAATTGTGCTTAACTTTTTACAGCAAATCAAATAGTAAAAAGAAAATTTGTGTTTTTAGTCACGAATGTCAAAATCTAACGACTTTCCCAGCAGCTTCATGCCGAATGCCACTCTGTTTACCCCTCTTTCCAACAAACGCAAAACTTGAAGCTGAAGTATATGAACAGGGACAGTACACACAAAAAGTCGGTCCACTAAACTTGTAATTAATTGATTTCTAACAATTTTCAAATAAACAAAAATTAAAGAGGTATAAACAAAAATATTTAAACTAAAAATGTGAAAATGTTTAATTATTAATGACTTATTAAGCCGTGAACACACTATGACATTTTGTGCCATCGCAAGCCAATGAAATTGTAAAGTTAGTTATTTTTCGTATATATCGTACCGACGAAAGCGGTTTCCAAATGGCAGCTCAATGGCGATGTCGCAAAATCTCACAGTGTGCTGGCAACTTTGTCACTAGAAAAATTGGAACGTGCAAAATATGTTTGGAAATCTTAAATGTTTATGTAATTGCGACCAAAATATTCCAGAATATATGAATTATGCGATCTCATAAAACGCCGTTGTCTGTTTAATTTTATGGCGTTTTCCTTTATGCAAAAGATGTGACTTTTTTCACTACTTTTCTGAAAAATGGCAATTTGGAGGAGTTTTTAAAACAGAAATAATTTTTTATAAGACATCTTCAAGTAATTTGTAATAAATTCTGCATTTTAAAATGACATGATGTGACCGTTTTCTCTTAAAAAGTGTAAAAAATGTTGCATTTTTTCGGAAAGAAAATCCAATTATTCAAAAAGAAACCGAAAATAATTAACATTTTAAAAAATTAGTTAATTTTCGAAATAATTTTTAAACGCAGACCTGTTTTTTCAGTTCATGTCGAGAGATTTCCCCAGTTATCACTAAAACAAAAAACTTCTATAAATGAACTCTTGCTGGACACATCATGAAACAATAGAAAAAAAACACACCCACATCGGAAGGCGCCTTAAAAAGGAAAAAACTAATGAATAAGAACAAAATGCCATAAACATTAAAGTGTGACTTTGAGAGCCACTCAAGTGAAATACAACTGAAATGGATTTTTAAACTTCTCCCTTTTTTGTTTTCATTTTAAAACAACATCTGTATGTACGAGTGTTTTTAAGTGCACAAAGAACATAAGAGTACTAAAAAAACTACAAACATTTACAGAACAACGCTCAAAGGGCCCATAAAAATGGTGTTGCTCAAAGTACAATTTATAAATAATATTGTTTTTAATACTTTTGGTTTAAATATTTAAAGAAAATTGTTTGTTCTCATTTCTCATGTTTAAATTTGAAAGCTTGAAACAAATCAATGATTTGATACCGTCATATCAAAATTAAAGATTTGAACCAGGGATGATAATTTCAGTACAATTCCATGTTTTTCAAAACAACTCGAACTCTGAAAATATGTACGGCAGTACTCCAATAATATATTCATACTTTAAATGCGTTCACCACAGCAGGATTACAAATGCCATTTGCAGGAATTGTCGCTTTGTAGTCAACTACCGAATTATTTTGAAAGCAACACCACGAAATTATTTCTTTAAATGATTTAAATCCACACACAGATTATACTTAAAGCATACAAAATTTAAAAATAAATCATTTCATTTGCTCAAAGATATAGTTTAATATTATATATCAGAAAAAACCATTTACTATCAAGTTCACAATAATTTAATTTACTATATTGCACTGGCAATATTGGATCCGCTCATTGTCACCTAAAAAATATAAATTAGTTTAATTTAGCTACAAACTACAAAAGCATACCCGTTGTCGTAAAAAAACGTTCTCATAAACCTACATGGATTTCACTTCCACAGGTTGTAGTCGGTAGCCTGCTGTACTGAATGTGTTTACATCGTCAAATATAATTTTATTTTTAAAAAGCGAATGTAATTGCAAAACTGCACTAAATTATAATTAAAAAATATATCTCAGACCTAAAAAGTGGTGACAAACACAATATACACATGAGCACTGATGATGAAAGTGTTGCGACTTTCGAAAACAGCTGTTCTGCTCTGATGTTGACTTTCCTTTGTGCCTTGGAATATATATCATCATGTCTTTCTGAGATTTGAATTAAGTTCGAACAAATAGCCTATGAATCTGAATTAGATAAAAATATAAATTTTATTTCGTGGAAAATCCACTCATGATGCCTTTGCAGCTCAAATAAAGTTAAAATTTTGAAAATTTTTAGTAGACTTGAACCTAATTTCAAAATAAGAAAAAATCTTAGCTTGTACTCACACTTTCAAACCCAATCGAGAATTTTAATAGGTTTTGAAATTTAGAGAAAACACAGCACACAAATCTAAGCAGATTTGATCCATTTTATGTATCTGCCCTCATGCAATTAATTTGAAATATTGTCTGAATTAATATTTTTCGAACAATCTGGTCATAGGTTAGGTTAGGTTGTTAGGGCCATTGCCTGAGCAAAGCACTTGCGTCCGTTGATTCGGTCCCGTTGTGATACCCTAAAGCAAGGACTACTCACGAGTCGTCCTCTGCCGCATTAAGCCATCCCGTGGACCTTAGGAAGGCCGATATTCTAGTCAGCTCCAGATCCGCCAGGCTGTCTAAGTCCGGCAGGAAACTGGAGCGCAACGCCGCTGCCCTTAAGCCGCCCAGGGCATGACACTGACATAGAACATGGAGTACTGTTTCTTCCTCCTCTTCATCATTACAGCTTCTACAGAAGTCATTGTATTCTAGACCCATCCTTCTCGCATGGGTCCCAAAGTTACAATGTCCAGTTAAGACATTCACAAGTTGTTGAAGTTCAGAAGGTCGAGTGTTCTGCGTGGGTCATAGCGGAGCCATGTGGCCCTTGCCACACGGCAGTTGGTCACGTTATCCCATCTTAATTGAGCGAGTCTATATGATTCATACTGAACCAAGAACTTGCAATGCGATAGAGGAATGCTTGTGAAGTGACAGATCATAGAGTTATCCATTTCTGTCCCTTCCCTGGCAATTCCATCAGCGATGAGGTTACCAGGACAGTCGGAATGTCCCGGTACCCAAACGAGTGTCACCCTCGAATGTCTCGCTATCTCATTTAAAGATAGTCGGCATTCGACCACAATCAATCCGGTCATAATTAAGTGTGCTGTGTCAAATTGAGACCAGGTGATAAGGAAGTGTCATATTGGTAATGAAAAGTTTTTCTAAAAATTCCCTTTCAATTTAAAACTAGAAAACTTGTCTTGTAGCACAGTATTCTCGAAGTAAATTTGTAACGGGTGGGGCAAAAGTCCTGCTACCGATAAATAAGTTTTGGTTTTTATAAAAAGTTTGTTTGGCTTTATGTATATATATATACATATAAATGGTGACTTCGCTTCGCTAAGCATCTTTCGAGTCTTTTTGAGATATTTTTCATGACATTGTTCAAAATGTGAGGCTGAATATCTTCAATGCCGTGAAGGATATTCTCTTTCAGACTTTGAAACGTTTGGTAGTTATTCACATAAACGTTTCATTTTAAAAAAGCATATAACAAAAAGTGTGTCGCTGCTAAATCCAGTGATCTGACTGGCTATTCGAAATCGCCATTTCGTGAACTAAGACTTCAAAACCAAAAGTTTTTTAGAGTTTCGTAGAATACTAAAACATTGCGGCAATAGGACTAAATAACACACTCTGTAAACTCTTGCGCTTTTGCTTACATGGCGTTTATCGCATGGGTTTTACAAATATCGTCTCAAGGAAAACTTTTTGCTTCCTTATCTCTCCAAATAGGGCTTTAATATATTTCCTATAAAAGAGAAAATCAATAATTAAAAAGTTAAAAGCTTTTTAACATAATGAGAAGCGAAAAGGACGATGTTTTGTTTTAGCAAACAAGTACAATTTTGAAAGCAGCATTAATAGTGCCTATTTCGGACTAGAGTTGTTATCACAATTATACCAACAAACTCATAAGTTGTACTTTTTCTACACCGATTGCACCAAAAAAATATTTATCTAGTTACTTGAGCTAAAATATACAATATTTTGTTAACTGTTCGATTTGCATTTCGTATACCCTAGAAGAACACTATCAGTCATTGGAACAGAAATTTGACTGATAATGATTACGGCTCAACACCTCATTGTCTACTAAAATCCTTCATCACCAACATTTTTCTAAGGGGAATATGAAAGAACTGATGTAAACAACTGTCATCTCTTTGATTCTATCGACCATAGAAAATATAGTTCAACTCACCACTCTAGTGTCATTTTGTAACCAGTATAATAGTCACACATCAGTTGATTACTCAGTGCTGATGTATCGATTGACTACTCAATTCGTCAGTTAAAATACAAAACAATTTATCAAATTAAATTAAGAACTTTATATTCATATAAAGATAACCCATTTAAAAAAATATGGAAAACTGTTGACCCTAAAGGATATCCCTGTACAGGCTATCGTAGCCTGTTCCTTTGTGCTATTCCATGCTTTTGAGCTCTTCGAGCTAAAACATTATTATATTAATTTTCAAATCAACCGAGTACACTGGGTAATCAGAGTTTAAAAAAAATCACTTCTATCGAGTTTTGTCGTTCACGATATCTCGCAAATTTGACCGGGTTGGCGCTGATCGCCGTGGTTTTTAAATGTTAAGAGCTGATTTGTTTCTGAAATTGAAGAAGCCGTTGAAAAGTTATTCTAAAAAACCCGAATTTAAAAATTCTGTTCTCCAAGTTTTTTTAAGATATTCTGAATTCTGCCGCCTCGAATCGGTTTAAATTCACAAGGAGTCAAAGCTCGGGAATGCTCTTCAAAGCACGCACACACACAGATTAATGACAGAAAAATTTCTTAGAACCTCAAAACGTAGAGATCTGATTGAGAACTCTTTTTTTCAAAACGAGGTAAAACCAATAACTGCACTATTTTCGCAAAATCTTAAATATTCCTAAATAATAATTTAAAAAATAACTTGGAAAGAAATGATAGCAAAGATGAGCCGTCAGCGTAACTTATAGACCGAAAGACTGGAGCAACTCAAAAAAAAAAAAATAATAATAATAAGATCAGCTGAGAAGATCGTATATCGTACTATATGAGCAATGGGTGTACCATCGTAGTTTTGAATCTGGAATTGAACTCTGTAAAAGAAGAATGAGAGTGGAATTAAAGGGTGATTTTTTTGAAGGTTTGTTAAATTAACAAAAAACATTATTAATATAACATTATTATAATACGGCATAGCCCACATCGTTGCCATGTACTTTGATGGCTTCGAACTCAGGCCACTGCGCATCGTTAACAAATTGATTATTTTAATACGCATTGGGAATATCAGCAAAACTGTTCGTATCACTAAACCAAAAATTTACAAATAAAAAATATTTCAAGGAAATATGTCAAGCTACGCCAGCCAATGTTAGCAACTTCATTTGTGTGGGTGTAGGACTTTTAAATATAAAAATGAAACAAATAAAAAGTTACAAACTGTTGTTTGTTTGTTTGTTTGTTTTCTTTGTAGAACGTGACTTGCATTTATCGGAGTATTTAATAAATTTTCATACATTCTGGTTATAGCACCAACAAATACTGGACACGTTTGTTCTTCGAAATTATTAAATATTCACAGATGACACCTTAAGGTATTTTATAAATAAAAAATTTTCAAAAACTGCAATAACTTTTCTGCAAGTTTATGGTCTGAAAAGTGAACAGTGGCAAAGAAAAAAACGTCTGCCAAAAACCCCATCGCCTTGTAGCCGAACAAAAATTCCATTAAAATGGAATTTATTAAAAGAAAAATTTGCATATTTCACTTTGGCTGCTTGTACATCGATTTTTTTTTTCAAACAAAAGCACCATTTTTATTGTTTTAGAAATTGTGTGCTTTCAAAGGTTTTGAACTACAGTAACAGCTTAAGTTGACACTTTAATACACTGTATAAAAAATATGTCTTCGGGCAATTTTAAGAAACAATTTCACTTTGCTTGTGAATATTTTCCATTAAATATATTATAAAATTCTATTTCAAATATTAAAAATCTGGATAAAACTTGTAGGATGTTTTATTAAAACGTATCGATTTTTGGTAAACAATAAATATTTATTTGAGCCCACAAAAGCTGGGCCCGTTGTTTTTCTGTTACCGAATTAAACGCTTTAAACTTTTAAGTTTGATTTTGCATTGCTCCTCGATTTCGTTCAGAAAGATTAACTATTCGTATAATAATATAATTACAATGAATTTATAGAAAACATTTGAGTTTTTCCAGAACTCGCAATTGAATTGGTAACTAACTTCGTGGAACACTTCTATTTAGCGGAGTTTATATGAAACGCAAAAAATGAATGTGTACCAAAATGAGGTTTTTTGTTGAGCACACAACTTATTTATTAACAAACTCCAAAATACTTAAAGCGCCATGGTCAGAAAACTCGCTCAGTAGCAGAGATGCAAAATGGGATCAAATTGTATCAAATAAACAAGTTATTGCAACCTCCAGATGGTTTTTTGCGGAGTTGGGTTTAACCATTAACATGTTTTGATATTGTCAAAAGCTGTTTACATTTCGGGTTAAAACTTTTAATCCAATAAATTGTCACACAAAAAGTATTTTGAATCTGAGAACTTGAACTTTAAAAGCCGTTCCGTTTTCAATATACACACCAGCTAACAAAAATAAAACTATAAAATAAATATATACATAAAATTTATATAAGTAGAAATGTAATACCGGTGTCTTTGAAAAATGCAAAATTTTTATATTGTATTGTTGTAATAATGAAGTGGCCTAATAATTGGAAATTAATTGTATTAACTTTCAGAAAAAGGCGTTCTTATATTCGATGCAATACTAGGAACAGTTTGAATTCGTTGCTCGGTGTACTTAAAAAAGCCAACAAAATTCCGCCCCAAAACTTTTAGTTATTCCCATGTGCTGAGTCCCAATTTACACTGTCTAATTCTGTTCTCAAAATGACCCAAAAAATGTATTTGCTCGTCTCATCTAATCGTGCTGCTTCCATTTGGAAATAATTACAGTTTTATAAGCAAGAAGTTTGCCAAATAACTCGTTTATTACATTGGTCCTTATTCTGTAACTCCCTATGGACATTAATGCCAAGACAATATCAAAAATAAAACACTTCCGTACTCAATGTGGGCAGCAATTTTTATTGGTCTATAATGCGGAGCACTGTGAAATAACTATGAAGACGGGGATAGTGTTAAGAGGACAAATGAAGGTAGATTAAATTAGTAGAGAATTTTTTAAATTTGCTTGTCTGCTCTGCAAAATAAAGCGACTCGATTTAGAAAAATTAAAATGTGAATAGTAAAATTTGTTTATTTTTTTATTTTATTATTCTTAGAGCTTAAAATATCATATCTGAAATTCACTTATTCAAACCTATTATAAATGTCGACAGCGACGTCATATTAACTCGACAGTAAATAAATATCAACCGTGTACTAGATGTCGACAACAATTTATTACTACTGACATTCTCCTCTAGTATTCTCTAAGGCGTATAATATTGATAGAGCATGTCAATAAAAGTTAGTTGGTGTCGACAAAGAGTACGCAGGGGATAATTGTTTGGATGTGCCTCGACGTCGCCACTCGTAATAGGCAAATCTTAATTGATTTGAAATAAATTAATACGACAGTTATTTATTTTTGAAAATCAAGAAATTTATGTGATTATAGATCAAGCGGGTAAAGTACTTGCAAAGAAATGCAATTTTTTATAAAAGGTGTTTTGCTAACTTATTTGCCACAGCTGAAATCTATTTAACCACTTATTTTTGCTTGTTTTTTATTTTTATCTCACCTTAACTTCATAATATTAATATTTATTTGCATGCTTCCATACACAACCCAACACACAACGGTAACGAAAATCGAATTTCAATGCAAAAAATGCGTTGATAAATAAACGATTCACCAAATAAAACACTGTTGAGTGATTCTTTTATTTTATTCTTATCAATTTTAATTTCCTTTAAACTTTATGCGTCATGGTCTTGTTCTCATTTTTTAAGAATTGCAATTTTCTTAAGAATAATTTCCAAACAGAATATAAATTCGCAATACAATTGTATAAATTACTTTTATATATTGAATTGTAAATTGGAACTGCTGCTTATTGAAAAATAAGTTTTATCTCTGCAAAATACAACCATAAACTTTCTTCTTTCGTTTGAAATAATATAAATTTATTTGCTCACTATCCCATGATGAGATGCGATTATTCTTATTGTGAAACTTAAAGCGAAGCTAAATCGTTTATTGTTAAATAAATGTCGTTACTATTTCATTGCTAAATATTATTGTCGAATTATTGCACCAGATTTGTTTTACTTTTCCTCCCAAATTCAATATACGAGTATAATTTGAGTTGGCTGCCACAAATCATATTGTATTGTTCTTAAAACAACATCAATTAAAATCCCTTTACTTTAGGAAATTTCAAAAGACAAATTGCCAAAATTAATAAATCAATAAATTCTCATTATTAAAAACAACATTTACAAACTAAAGTTGGAAGAAAACAATACTCGTATTTAACAACTGGCATAAATATAATTGTGTGCCAAAAGCAACAAAGATAAAAGCTCAATCTGGGTGATCACAAGGATTTCACAGACAACGCATCATGCATCCTGGTACACACGGCCTCATGTACTCCCACTCGAATAGAATCTTTTGTTCCTTTTAAATAAAGACTGTGATATTACGGCTCATAATTCCCAAAAGCATCAGCACCTATTGCTCCCCAGCAGGCAATAGAACAAAGTTTCTCTCTCTGTCTCTCGCTCTCTCTCTCTCTCTCTCTCTCTCTCTCTCTGTGCTTTTCTGGAAAACAAAAACGAAACCATCAAACACACAAAAACCAACCAACTAAAATATTCTACAGAATCAATGAATTTTAAAGGAGAATGAAATGAATGGTTTTCAACAGATGCAGCAGCAGGCATTCGTGCATTCCATTGCACATACACACAGATGAAAATATGTACCAACAGTTGGTGATTCGCTTCGAATAATCTGAGTCCGGGTATAAAATAGAGGAATATCTCTGCATGTAAGCATGTACATATCGCTCGTTTACTGCAAAACTATCATAAATCAAAAGTTGACTTTTTGGAGTGATTTCAATTTGAACCACCGGTTATTTTGATTCTGTTAATACGTTTGTCACTCTATTCTGTCACAAAATCCAATATATAATCTCTAGTGAATGAAATGAATGGCTTTACTTTTTAGAAAGATTTTTTTTTTACAAAACAAAGACAATTGGTCGGCTATTGTACGAAAAAGTGGTAGAGTTTGGTCTCAGAGAAGGGCCAAGTGTGCCCGCTACGTGCAAGTTTATTTCTAAAGTTCTTGAAACTGTTTTTATCGTTCTTGTCATTATGTAAACATTTTTTTTAAATTTATTATGTACGTTAGGACAGAAAAATCTCCAAAAATTTAAAACTACAGAACTGATTGTTTTGATTTGTGACACTATTGAAGTAAATGAGCGATATGTTTGTATGTGATACTAGTTGTACAAAAGTTAACTCAGAGAACCTAAATGGTGATCAGGGAAACCAGAAGTTGTGTGTTGTTCCCATTAAATGTGTACACTTAAAAATTATCTCAATATGTTATAATATATGAAACTAGTTAATAGTAGTTTTAGTGTATTTTCTTACAAAAGGTGTACTTAAATAATGAGATTCATCATTTGATCTTTATGTTGGCAACATAAACAATCTGTTATTGTTTGATACATAAAAAATTCAAAGAATTTTAAATAAAAAAAATGCTACAATAAAAAAAAATTTTTTTAAGAATCAAAATATTGTTTAAGAAACAAAAGAAGTAGAACAGTCTGGAACATGCAAATCCGCACACATGTGCTATTTTACCTAATTACGGTTCTCGACAAGAGTCGAAATTTTGTAATAGATTAAAGAAAAGCGCAAAAGTTGTCTTTGATCTAGTACAAACTCTCAAATGAATTAGTTTTTTTACTTGTTTAATATTATTTTAATATAAACTGACTTATTTGTGAAGGGTTATTCAAAGCAGGCATGAATTGCATTTTATTGTTAGTAAACAATTAAAATATTTCATTGAAAAATAAATATATTGTAACATATATTGATGAAGAAAAAGATCCACTCGTTAATACATGATAGTGTCAATGGCAGCTGTGCTTTTCAACTACTAGTGGTACCTCTTCGTCACTGAAACAGGCCGACAACAATTAACACAACCACGTTACAATGAAGGGTCAGGAAATTACGATCTCATATCCATGAATATTTGCTACAATATTTTCTATATGTAAAATTAATTTTCAAAACTATTTCTTTGCCTTTACTTACATCTGGTTTGACTCATCAAGTCGTGAGTTTTTCGTAGGTTGTGGAGAAGATATTGAATAGGAGTACAAACCTGATTGTATCGTCAAACTTAAATTTGACTGAAGAGATTGGAGCAACAGAAAATATATACCGACCAATCGCGAATAATAATTGAATGTGACAATAAATAGTTCGATAGAAGTTACTTGAAACTAAAATTTAAAGTTACGACTTGAAGGGGAAAAACGTTCATGCGTACTTAAAAAAATTTAAACAAAAAATTCTGCTTAGGAAATATAGAACAAAAAATTAAAAGAATAGGAAATGAAAAAGAAATAGTCCAACAGTGACATAAACACTTGAAAAGTGTGCTGCCACATTCAACGAAGCCACTTCACAAGTGATAATAAACAAAAATACACATGAGTACTGATGATGATAGTGTAGCGACTTTCGAAAACAGCTGTTCTGTTCTGCTGTGCAAGTTAAATATGCAACAACTGACATGGCCTTTCTTTGTGCTCTCGAATATATATCATGTCTTTCTGAATTAGTCTGAATTAGTAAAATTGAATTTGTTGTACTTCAAGTTGGCTGAAGAAATTGAAATATCAGCAGAGATACAGCAAAATCACGAATAAAAATCTCGCACGATTTATCGCACGTTTACCTTTTTTATAATACCTATTTTTATCAACTGCGTGTGGGAAGAAAGTGAGTAAAATTGAAGGGAGTTTATATAAAAATATGAGTAGATAATAATTTTACAAAATAAAACTTAAATAAAAATATTACAATTACAACATTCTGTAACTAATGCAGTCTAAGGCTGTGCGAAATTTCTTTGTGAATCTGCGAATACTTAAGTCATTCTATTCTGTCACAAAATTCAGTTTATTATATCCGCTAAAGGAAATGAATCGCTTTACGCTGGAGCAACGTTGTGATTTATTAGAAATTTATTTCCAAAACAAAATTTGGTCGCAGAGAAGGGCAAACAGGGCCCGGTATATGCAAGTCTTTTGCTAAAGTTTGTGAAACATCCGAAAATATCTGCGCTGTAGCTGAGGGTTTGCCTGAGAATCAAGCATTCCGTTCCAAACGAAAAAAGTGCACTTCACAGAGAAAAAATTTCAGACCGCTTTTGTTTTTGGAATTTTTAAATTTAAAATTTTGAATGGCCCACTTATTAGATATTATGTTTCACAATATCAATTTTTTCTACAACTTCTCGAATAGCTAAACTATTAATTTTGAATCTTTCCTTGAACTTCTTTTGAAAATGAATAAGTTTATTTGTTTGCTCACGTAAAACCATAAATTGTAAACAAACGAAACCCGTCGTCTTTGGAAGTCATTGATTGCACTGTTTCATGTAGTTGTTCGTACGGAATTTAAGATTAAAGAATATTTTTGTAAATAATATTTTCCTTCAAAAGGAAACCCCTACGGAATATTCATGTTTGGGATGATAAAGTTAATCCCAAAGGAAATGAAAAAAAATAATAACAATAATAATAAAAAAAAACTGCTCAGGTGAACTTGATGTGCGTGAACTGGGGCTTACATTGTGAATTGCGACCAAAATTTTTATAAAATTGACTTGCCGCAAATGATGTCGTTTTCATTTACCGCATCGACTCTTGCTAAAGAACGTTACGATCCTCTTAATCGAGGGAACATTGTGTCATATCCATTTCTCGCCAACTAAACCCTAATTATAATCGTTGTAGATTAAAATGCAATATTTCACATTCCTGCCATATAAAAAGGATTCATTTACTAAAGGATTGGTTTCATATGAAGTATCTTAACAACGACTACATACTCGCACACAATGTGAAAGTGTATGGAAAAGAGTGCCGTTTATGGCTAAAAGCTTGAATCGTTGTAATTTCATTTAATACATTGAAACTTTCTGTATTAGAGTGAGTGTATGCTTCGAAAATGTTGGCCAAAAAGAATGGAATCACTAAAAACCAGAATAATATATCGACTGCAAAGTGGTACACTACTTGCACTCACTCGTGCATACATCAAGTGGTCACTTCCTTTGGCAAAAAATCTTCCATTAAAAGTCGAGAATAATTTGGTGCACATCCATACATTCAGCACAGTGGATACACATGCATTCATGCACTGTAGACGTGCTGCTTCTGTGTGTGGGTGTGTGTATGTGTATGTGTGTGTTTGTGTGTATCCTTTGTGGTAAAATTGTATTTGAATATTCATATAAATTTTAACTTTCTATCCTTTTATTAAAACGCTTATAACAGAAAAATGGCATTTATCTATCCCTTTAGTTTCTTTAATGTTCGAATACTATTTCTGGGATTCGTTTAATGCCAAGTTGGGTGTGACATTTTCACTCCCCACTGAGTTGTGTTCGATTTGAGCAGAGCAGAGCACAAGTTATTAAGAGCAGTTGGAGTTTTTTGTTTGTGTTTTTGCTCTTGTTAATAACTGCTAAAAGACCATTAAAAAGACAAAAGAAAATGGGAGTATCATTATCACAAGTGTATATCCTTTTACTTGGATATTAATCTGATGACTGTTCTGGTGTAAATGTACTTCGTATGTACGTTCATCTGATATTGTCATATTTATTGTTTCGAGAATTTAACCCTTTAACAGCATCACATGATGTTTATGGGGCTGCTGTTTACTTTACATGACCTTTCGAAAGTGTAAATCGTTCTTGTTTTTGCAGTGAGCAAAAACTACAACAAATATGTTGTAGCGCTGTCATAGCAAGGAAAATGTGCAGCATTTGGGGCTCAGCCAAACCTAGTGAACATTTGTGCAGTCATGGGATGGGCCATATATATTTACAGTTAGAGAACGGCATTGGCTCTTTGCAAAAATAATCATCCTTAATACCTTCTTTTGCGTTTGTACTATTCAACCTGTTGTTGTATCAAACTTGTTGGCCCTGTCGTTTTATTCATGGTGGTCATTTAGATGTTTGTTTATTCAGCTTGACAATTATGAAACGTGGGGAAAGCTTCGATTTTCCAACATAAGTGCGATTGCGCAGTGCACTGTGATCACTCCAACCGTCTGCCCGATTTTGTCTTTACTATGACCTACTAGACGTAAGTCTAAGGCGTTCATCTGCTCGCTTATTGACAAAACCCTATGATGGGAGCCATTTATATGTTTTTGTTAAAAAACGGGCGAAAGAACGAGTTGGATCCAAATCGATTACATACTCTAGTGCTGGTAATTTTTTTCCGCCTAGTTGACGCCTAGCTGCCTTGACGCAAATTCCAATTGATCCAAGTATGCTTTTAACGCTGTCTGAAGTTGAGTGTTCACCATCACCACGAGCATTCTTGTAAGTCACATCAAGGAATACGCTCCAGTGTTATCTTTGCGTGTATTGATCACCCAAATGTATTGGTGGGCCAAATCCTATCAGCGCATTATATATGCGTGCACCCGCGTGTTTACCCTCTAGAAGTCATCTCATGTCTGCGACGTATACCAGATACCTTAGTACAAGGTAATCCTTGGATATCAACTTTGCTTCTGTGTGTAACCTTACGCGCCTTTTCACCTTCTACCATAGAAGGTGCCTATAAGAATTTTGGAAGTTCTTCTCGGTTGCGCTGTTACTTCAGAGATTGAGTAGTAACTTATGCGATTTGCGGCCTATCAACAAAAGCCAAGGTCTGAAAAAACAGAGTAACAATTTCTATTCGGGATGCACTTCAATAAATGTCTTATCGCTTCACCCGAAGACGAAATGCATAAAATCAAATTTCAATGCTGGATTAATGAATGCCGCTCTGTCAGTCCAATTGTTCATCCAAACGGATTGTATTGCGTTTAACGACAAATTCTCTATGAATCCGCTTTGTAAAATACTGCGATTGATCTTGCGCATTCCTTAGGCAGCTCCTCTTTCTGAATGCCTTTATGCCCATATACTTTCATGATTCATCTTTGAATCTCTGAGACGATCTTGCCAATTCGCGGCACAGTTTTGGCTTGTGGGTTGTATATCCGGTTAGAATATGTGGGAAGTGCCGAGTAAAAGACGAGCGACCGACTTTCCTCCTAGGGAACTGGACGGAGAAGGGTTTGTCAAAGTTAATGTCAAGAGTTTTGTATTCCTTTTGTCTTTCCTTAATCATTCTGGGTCTTGGTGCGCATCCGATATAATTTGATGTAGACATGAAGGGGAATTAAATAAAGTATTTTTTATACACTGGCCGAACGGTTTGACCCCTCTGCACATTCATCAGCATGCATTGATAAAGAAAAGGTGTTATTAATTGCGTTTCAGCAAACAAGCTGACGTATGAGTTCAATATTCGAGCCCTCATCTGTTCTCAAATACTCTTTGTTTGTCAGAGTATGTGTTAATTAATTTGAGTACGTGGTCTTAAAGAGCTTTCCTAATTAAATTGGAGCACTTCTCACCTTGAAATATTAATTTATACTGAGTGTACGTTAATTAACGAACAAAAGTTGTCACCACTGAAGCAGACAACACCAGTTTTTCATTGCAAAATTTTGTCAATGTGCCTGCACGAGCATGCAGTTTCGATGGCGCACTCGCGCCTTTTCCATAATTTTCAAGTGAATTGTGGCTTTTGATATGAATTCGTCTGTGGCCTTTTGCATACGTTTTGCTTTGTTTTATATTCCTGATACATGCTCATGTCAAGTGGTGATTTGTGAATTCTGTTAATCTCTTTTAATAACCTGGCAAAATATTATACCGTGATAGACGAACGATAATGTTTGAAGTGGTATCGAATGAAATATTTTCCTTGTTTTTGCATTTGCCATTTGCGTTCTATTATGTTTTCAATGCTTGTGTTTTACATCATCAAACTAATGACGCCATTCAATTAAGAACATGGCCAATAGCATGAAATTAGTTTGTTAGCACTTGAAAAGGTAAAAGGAAACTACAGATTACAATTTGATTGAACTGAATAATAGAAGAATAATTCTATTTGCGGTATTAACAAAAAAACCAATAGCTTGTGTACCCAAGAGGGAGGGAGGGAGGAAATTGTAGAAATTTATGATTACTGCCGCCTACTTCTCTTATGAATGGCCATACTTTTTGTCTTAGAGAATAAAATGCTTGATGTGCTGATAAAAACGGAGATCAAATTCCTAAGATATTGGAAGCAAAAACTTATTTTATTCCTCGAGGAAATGAATTTTGATTGTTTGTTAAATTAATTAATTAATATATTGAAAATATTTAGTTAACAAAAAGAAAAGATGTTCTGTGTATAATTTTGGGCCAGGCAAATTAACGTACTAGTCTGCTGGGAAAACTTTCATAAATACAGTGATCTTTTGTATTACAATAAGGATTTTGTCAGTGTTTTACAACTAATTTGATGTGTCTTGTCATAAATACAACAACATATATTAGTTTATATAGTGCCTTGATGTTTTATTGTAAAACTGTTTTTACTTAATGTAAAACTTCGTTGAGGAAATGACATTACAAATATGGGATTTAAATAGAATAATATTTTATCATTAATTGAAGGAAAAGAAGTTAATAATTAGAGAAGAATTTTTGCTTTATGTTGCCTAATTATCGGTATTGAAGGGTTAAAATACGTCAGCTTACAAAAAACAATTGGAGGATGTATCTACACTGGAACAAAATTGCTTAAAAAATTTTTCATTTGCCTATTTGTCTTGCCTTTTTTATCGAATCTTATTACATTTTATTGTTCTTCCTCAGTAAATGAAAATTAATTAATTAGCGCACAGTGGGAGAAATAACAAATCTAGTGGCGCCTTAGCGACATTTTAAAATTTTGAATTCGCCATATATGTATGATTTGAAGTTTTTTGTTTCAAAACCCAACGGACTTTTTTCTTATTTTTTTCTTAGATTATTATATTTTCCTTAGATTATTGGAAGATAATATCTTCCAATGAACTAGTGCCGAACAAAAAAATTTATAGTGTCCGAAAAGCATTGCATTTCCTAAAGACGCTCGAAATAGTGCCAAAAACAATGACAGCAAATTTAAAAACATTAAGAAATTTTCTAGAAAAATAGTAAAAAAATTTTAAATTAAGTCATGGGGTTATTGCAATTCGCAAAAATCGAAGTATTATTTCCAATGGCCAACGGAAACAAACCTCATTCAGAGTATGCAAGCAAAACTAAAAAAAGTATCGGTCAATAAAACTACCACTTCTAAAAATAAAACTTTATAAAATCATCCCTTTCAAAAAAATTTTTTTTTTTATTTTCAAGAGTACTTATTTCGAAAAGTACGTCCTTCAAAGAGCATTTTTTCAAAAGGTACCAAATTAGCCCTTAAAGTAGCTCTGCAGAGTTAATGACCAAGAGTTCATTGTATTTTTATTCAACTCAGATTTAATATGTTTCAGTGACATTAATTTTCTTGAATTCTAAAATTTAAGAACCGCTTTCCATGTTATCGCGATTGCTAATGAACGTTAAGAAGTCAAAATAATTCTTACATGCATGCGCATTCATGCGTTCATATTGATGTAATTCGATATATTCATTTAAGAAATTACGATGTTCGCCGTGCATCGTTTTCATCTATTATAAAGTATAAGAAGTTTATTTTTTCATATATCCCAATGCTACTTCAATTTTCATTTAAATATTTCAATCAATTTGCAATCAAGACATTGAGCAGCTTCAATGGGCACGTGCACTTTGCTATTAGCAAAATAACACCGAAAACGGGTACAATTTAGGCCCTTCGAATTGGGAGTTTTCAAAAAGTGCCAAAGCGCATTGAAAATTATTTTCAAAGGAATACGCTAAAAGGCTTTCTGCTGTTAATATGTGACCCGCTTATAAGCTTAACCAAGCCAAAACTGGTGACGCTCTATTGAATTTACATTTCCCTGGAATTACAGACACTGAGCACCAGTAGATTTCAAGAAATATCAAGAACCAAAAGAAATATGTATTTTCAAAAGTGTGTGTTTTCTTCGAAATAACTTTTGAACAGCTTTTCCGATTGATTCCGCAGAGTAAAACCCTTCAATTATCGAAAACCAGGTCAAAACCGGTCAATTTGTTCTTGAGATATCGTAAAGGGAAAAAAAATTTAAAAAGTGATTTTATTAGATTGACGAAGATCCCTTGGAAAAGTGAACATAAAATTCACGAAACGTCGGGACAAATTTGAAATAAAAATTGCATTTTTATTTAGGCCAGTAGCTAACAAATTACTTCCAATAACAATTACAAGTGATTTTTTTTTTATGTTCGAAGTTATATATCTGATCAGTTAGCGCTCTCGATTTTAGTACCGCTTATCACACATGAATCGATTGATTTTAAAAAGTGACAGGGGTTTGAAAATTAGCCCTTTACCTCGAAGAGCTCATTAGCATAGAACAGAACAACAAACCACTCTACGATATCTTTGGAAGGTTCGAAATTTAAGTTTTTAAAAAAGCACCAAACACATGGTGGGCTATTTTCTAAGCAGTATTCGTATATATTGAGAACTACGGTTGTGCTTTCCGAGCTGTAAAGATATTGATTTCACTTGCAAATTTTTATACCGTTCGCTTTCGGTTTTTCGAAAATCTTATTTTAGTGCCTCTATTAGCGGTTACCCGAACATTATTTTACACACCGAACCGGAATATCGGTCAATTTTGTAAAAGTTCGGCCGAATTCCATGCAAACTTGTTGTCAATTATAAACTTTTTAAATTTATTTATTTGATTATTTTAATTCATTAAAAATCTATCTTTGAGACATGTGATCTATTTTTATTAACTAATTTAAAATTAATTTTATTAAGAATTTACACCGAAGTAAAATTTACCCGTTTTCTTTGTTGTAATTTTAAAGACTTCTGAAATCAAAAGGCAATTTTTGAAGTTTGTTTTGTCATCGTTATATTTGTTTGCTCTAATATTGTGTGTCGGTGAAAATCTGAACATCGAGTTTTGATGTTCTTTTTCGCGGAAACCGCACGTCCCGTAGGACACTCTGATCGCTACATCCAGAGCCAGGATATGCGCGCCAAATATCATCAGGTGGCATACTACGGTATTCGATATCGATCGAAGTTTGTATACAACTTAAATTGAGTATTGATACAGTTCTCGGTTATCACATTCAACTGAGCCACTTAAAAAGTGGTGACAAACACAATTCACATGAGCACTGAAGATGAAAGTGTAGCGACTTTCGAAAACAGCTTTTCTGCTCTGCTGTGTAAGTTGAATAAAACTGATGTTTACTTTCCTTTGTGCCTAGGAATATTTATCATCATGTCCTTCTGAGCTTTTAACTAAGAACAATCAGGCTATATAAATATTAATATATCGATCGAAGTTCGTATACAACTTAAATTGAGTAATTTGAGCCCAGCTCTTTATCTATAGTCATTTCAACTGGGATATGGCAGGATATGTCAGCCAATCAGCAACGTTACTCTGTATTTATGGATAATTTAAATTGTTTATCTTTAAAATAATTAACTTTCAATTGCCATTCATTTGTAAGGGAATATAACAAAATTGTTGTGAAATACATTGCGAGCCTAATCTTCAACTTAATTTGTATTGAAATAAAATCGTAATTATTCCCTCCATTTATTTCAATTTATGTAGAACAACAATTTCTCAAAATAAATGCTCTGAGCAAATGTCTGCAATTTGTACCATTTACTGCCATATAATTTCATTTATTTTATTGTTCGAAAATATTTCTTCATTAGATCTCCTCGTAAAGTCTACAGCACATTCACAAGTGAAATCCGAGTACATACAAAAATATCTTCTGAAAAGGCATCATTTATTTTATTTATGCCAAATTATATGTATGATGTTTCACTGAATGGGTTTGAAGCAGAAATCCTAAAACAAGAATAAGAAGGAAATCTGTTGGAAAACATTATTAAAATAGTAGTTCATCGTTGGCTGAGTCAAGTGTTGGCGGGTGTGTGCGAGTGTGTGTTGGCAAATAAAGTCTTTTAATGAAACATTCAAGTTAGTGAGAAGAAAAATGACAATAATTTGTAACATTTCAAATGAAATTCAACACATATTTTGCTGTATTACAAGTTACAAGTTGTTGTATGTTTTCTTTTTCATTTCATCATTTACTATTAAGACCATTAGCAACTCCTGCTGCCCGTACTCCACCATCTCTTTGACGTTTGCGTCAAGTTACTCTTGCTTGCAGTTGGCTTCAGAAAGAGATGATGACAACGAAAACCCTTCTTGACAAACTTGTAATAAAAGAAAAATATTGTTTGTCATATCTGCAAACATTTGAACAGGAGTTAATTGATTTCTTTAGACTGCACCTTTGCCGAGAGTTTGTGGAAAATTGTTGTTTATGAGGATTTTTGTGTTTGTGCTATTGTTTGCTTTGGAGCTCTTCAAGCTAAAACACTATTTCCCACGCAATAAGCGGCCATTGATGCAGTCTTTCTTTGATTTTTTTTTTATTAGGAGACGCCCCCTACATATGCAGTGTATTGGGATGGAAATGGGAAAGGAGCAGGACAACTGAAGATAGAAAATTTGTTGTAGCTATTTTCATTTGTTTACTTCGATGGTGGATTTTTTGCTGCAAGTACCGACAATAGAGGGTGCTGTATTCTGAGGGGTTACGCTGTAATATGATGCGAAAGAAAACCTTTTCGTATTTGTATGATATTTACATTGAAATGCGAAAGTAATTTCTTTCGCATCGTAATACAGAGCTGCTCTTTTAGTACATCACGGTATTAATCGCTGTCGCTAATGTTCAGCGGCCAGTGCACAACAATTAACACAATTCTGCGCTAATGCGAATCAGCGTTCGACATCATGCGTATGACTGAGTGCGTAGTCGAACTCGGGATTTAAGGCATCGTTCACTACTTCTGCCAACAGAACGCTTCCGAATTGTGATATTCTTGGCAGTTTATTTTATAAATTTTTTTTTAAATGTGCTACTGGTTTAGAGTGAAAAATATATTGTTATATATTATTATCATTTAATAGGAATCTGTTCGGAAATAGATTACGAATTGCACAAAACAACGAACTTCCCGAGTACAAGCAAGTTTGTACCAAATACCACTCTCCTCCCTCACAAACCTAAAAGAGACAAGGAAAAACTTCCTCGTGTGAAGTTGGATCTACATAAAATAAATTGAATAAAATGTTACTGCAAGCGAAAAATGATTTTTACAGCTCTCGGATAAGGGAAGGGCATGTGGCACATCTTGTTCTCCATCACTGATATGAACAACCAATTTTGAATGGTTTAGTTTTCGATTTTTAGTACTTTCAAGTACTTTTCTTACGCACAGCCGACTGTTATCGATTGATCGTTTTGCGCTGTACCTGTCGCGTTCTTGGCCTGTACTTTAACATAAATCGAACTATTTATGCAACACATTTCTGAAATTTTTACTTATTAATTTAATTTATTTCTTTTATTGTCTTTTCAGGTAAATACAAACTGAAATTATTTTATAATCTTAAACTACGTGAGTTGAAATAATTAAAAATAAGTCTCTGATAAACTTGAAGTTCATATCGAATAAAAGTTGTTTGTTGGGTTTCGGTTTGTATAAGTTTCATAGCCTACTACACTTATTATAATGTGATTTTTTGAAATCATTTCTGAATTTTTATAGTTAATTTATTAACATAATTCTCAAATGGTTTATAAAATTCTTTTAATAAGTTGAGAAGTTTGAAACTTTTCAAAACTGTGGTTGAAGTCTACTGACGATTTGGTAAAAAGCGCCAATGAAATGCATATAGACATTGCTTAACCACCCAACAAATAAATTTCATATCATTTTCCTATAATATTTTATATACGAAATGAGGTAACTTAAAAATAGATGGAATATATTAAATACTCATTGCTTATAAAAATTGGTCGTGTTGCTTGTTCTCCTACACACTATAATGACCTTCAAAGATGAGATGGTGTTGCGTCCGCGAAATCAGTACTGACGCGTTCTGCTAATAAAAAATTTTATCTCTCACACAAGTATTTAATATAACGAGCAACTTGTAAATTCACGGGTTTCAACTCAAACTTAAGGAGTATTTTCAAACTTTCATGTTTAAAGTTTGTGATGTTTTAATTGCAAATATATAGAATGTCTTATATTTGCAACATTTTGAAAAATGATAATGGAAATCGGCAATGTATCAGTATAGACCTTTTTATCCCTTTTTGACAGTCTGTCACGAGTTTAGTGTTCCAGAGCTAGAATCACGATTTAAGAGTTGCATTGATTTACAAAATTTATTTCAATTCCACTTAATAACTTCAAGCCAAAGACAGTTTGATATCAGCGATTATCAAATATCAGGGATTTCATTCTTGACTCCCGAAGACTAGATGCTAGATATCGTGACCCATATGTAATAGCGAAATTGCTAGGAAACGACTTATTTGAACAGTTCAGCGGGGTGTAGTGTAGCGGTGCCCCCGAAACCGATATTCATGATACCGAATATGACTACTACGAATGCAACACTGTAAGGAACACAAGACTATAATGCCATAGATCCCGACTTCGACTCCACACTCACTCATATGGCGTCAAACTTTTTTTTTGCAAGATTATGTTAATTGTTGCCGGCTTATCTCAATGGCGAAGATATCAAGTTCCTGGTCGCTGAACATTACCGATAGCGATAGCACACCCTCCTTCGTCGGCACCCGTAGCGAATAAATAGACCGGTAAACAGCTACAACCAATTTTCTATCTTCTAACTGCCTCCATCTGTCCTCTTAACGCTATTCTCTAGTTCCCGCATCGATAGGGATCACCTCCTGTTCAAGACAAGAAAATGTTTTTTTTTTTTAATGGGACACATCGTTAAGAGCTCTAGAACCACGTTTCATGAAATTAAAAGAATTTTCATCAGAATTCTGAAGAAAAGTGTCAATTTAACAACGTTTTTTAAGAGTTTGATATTTTAAACTTTCTCATCATAATTTAAATAAGAAATGGCACTAGTCCAATGAAAACATTTCGAATATGTTTTTCTGTTTTGCAAGTGCAAAAAAATATAGTCCTAAACTTGAAACTTTTTAGGTTATGTTACGTAGGTTAGAGCCGATATTGCGCTTATGTCAAGTACACACAACAAAGCAAGTAAATGGTTCTTCATTCCCAAGTGAGAGATAACGTAACTCCCATTATGAGAGGAACTTCGTATCATTGAAGTAGTTCCTCATAATCATCATTATCTTTTATGGTGCATTCGCCTTCAAAATCAAAATTTGTAATAGATTAAAGACTAAAACCAAAATCTTTCTTAAATTTATTACGTGTAATAAATTAAAGACAGATTTTGATTCTCGCCATTCAAAGGCAAAAACGCCAAGCACGAGAAGGATGGATACCTCTAAGGCGGGCAATGTCTGGTATCGTCTTCCAAATAACACTGACAAAAAGTGGTTTATTATCTCCGCATGGAAAAAAAAGATCCACTTGGTGTCATAGTGCTGGTGAATTAATTGTCATGTATGGCTCCAAGCCGTTGCAATCTCCTACTTAGATTAGAGTTCCCAAGTAAGGCTGTTGTCATCTTTCCTAGTTCGGGAATGTTGACTTTGAACAGCCACTTTGATCTCCCTTTCTGGGTTATCTATACAACGTTGGCTGCATTTTCCATCTTCGGCTAACTCAGTAATGCAATCTTCGTGCCCTTGCATGGATGTTGCGTTGATAAGAGTTACTGTCTCTAAGCTTTAGGCCTTTTAATTAAACGATTTAAAATGTTTAAAGACTCAAACTGCGTTATTCATAGGAAAATACCTTAAGTTTATTTAAGACTTATTGGAAAAATGTTGTATAGAAAAATAATAATTTGAAAAATATGCTACCTGCTGTGCTATGGCCCACACAAGAAAGTGAAATATTAAACGACTTAGACGCATGACCATCTTAAAAGATACTGTCACGCCATGTGAAACAATATGTCAGCATGAACAGCGAAAGGTTAATCAAATGCCGTACCATACCTAAAACACGTATCCAACATATTGTTTTTTTTTTTTATATTTTGCTGGATGAAAAATGCGTGTGTGTGTGTGTGTGTGTGTGCAAATACGTCAGTCAAATATTTGTAATACTCTAACTGAAATGGGATTGAAAACGTAGAAACCGAAAAGTATCTATTTTATTCCTTATTACTGGGGCTTGGATTTACATGTAACCCCAAACTAAAAATATACTTCAAACGTTTTAAAGAATTCATTAAAGAACTAAAAACATGCACCAAAACCCGAACAATATGCAAATATTGTAATTTACGTGACGTCGATGTCGCCATTCAGAATAAGTGCAAATGGTTACAATAATGATTTTTCGTACTATCGATCAACAAAAGCTCCACAGCTTCGCCCAGCTTAATAGTTAAGATATTCGTATTCACAAACATTAAAAGTTGATACCTGATTCATCACTGATCATGTCTATTTCACTCTGCATGTCACGATACGGTCTTTTGGCTAATAAAATCACTTTAGATCGATTTATATTACAAATGATTTTCAATGTGAAGTACTCCTGAATTTTATACATCTTCGATTAATTCCTTAACCTATAATCTAACAGAAAGTTGCAATTGTGTATCATATACAGTGACACCTCTCCTAACGGACATCTCCCTTAAACAGACAAAATTGAGAGAGAGAAAAACACCAACAGATAACAGATTAATATAGCAGATAACGACAGTATTTGAATGGAGTATATTAAGAACTGCTCACGGCTTCATTTTCATTCTCGCTCTTTGCTGCACAATAAAAATATGTACATGTGTGCAATTGAATCTTCCCGCACTCCCACTTACACTATTTATTTAGTGCGATTTTTTTCAATTTTCAAATAAAAATACTTCCTATAATTGGACTTGATATTGTATCAATGTTATCAAAATTTGTCATCAGTCGCAAAGGAGTCAGTCAACATCAATTCTCGTTGGCAATCATTTTTTGAGTGAAGCCTGAACTGATTGTGTGCTCTCTTTCCAGTGTTTTGCATCTCACTCGCGCTTTTAATTTCCAGCCGTGTAGTCATAGGAACGGATAAAATACCGGTTAGCAACATCGCCGCAATGATCATAATCGATACCCCTAGTGAAAAACAAGTTGCTATTTATTTGAAGAAGTTTTTTTTTAATAGATCGTGTTGTGTACTTTTAAAGATGAAACTTATAAATGAGTTTGACAAATAAAAACTTTCGCTGAAATAAAAATAAAAACGTTCGTCAAACAGTCAAATATGAATGAATCACAATAGACAAGTAGTCCAATAAAATGTGCATCAATAAAATGTGACGTTATTGAATAAAACATTTGTATCAATCAATGTATATCCCTTATAAGATGACACCTCTCATAAAGGCACACAAATTTCACTTCACTGTATTTATATTCCTGAAAACAATATAAAATTATTAGCAGAGAAAGTTGGGATACAAAATAATTTTTAAGCTGATTTAAGAATCGATTTGTATCGAGAAAAGTTGAGACGAAATTATTTAAAGAAATATGGAATTTTTATATTGTTAATAGTTGCCGGCCTGTTTCAATGACGACGGCATAGCACTGAACATTATCGAAAGCGATTTAGTTTATCATGTACTCAAGAGCGCTATCGCCGGCGAAGTTAGAAGTTAAAAGTAACTCGATACTATCCCACTTATGCACTGCATAAGTTATTAAAATTTGTGCTGGTCATAATAAAAAAAAAGTAAAAGGGATAAAAAAATTCTTCTTCTTCTCATCTCCCTTCACTATCGGACTATTGTCTGGCAATGAAATTGTTAACAGAACCTAATCCCAAAAGTATTCATTCTTTCAATATTCTGTTTCCTACAAATACATAGAATACAACGTGGTCCTTGCGCGGTTATAAATGGATGTTTGCATGTGTTTGCGTGAAGGTAAACATAGATTTGTGGAATGATATGCGTGTGTACAAATACAAGAGAATAAATGAAAAAATAAAATAAATTTCTTTACAAGAAAGAAATGTTTGCATGTTTTTATTGTTTAGAGGGTGTGGCAGTCAACTTAAACACTCGTCGTTGTTCATACTAGTCATGAACATATTCGTGCACGCCTTTAAGCTTATGACAACATTAACATTCAAACATACATCTCATTTTACTCGTGTGTCTAGCGTAGCGATGGGATCGTGAGTAATTTTTTAAGTACGATCACGCTCACTAGTGATTGAAGGATTGAAGCCAGTCAAACCGGTATGATTGGACACCACCAGTGTTGCTATGTTTTCAGATATATGTTTTTCCAATTTTTGAGATGCGAAAAAGCGTTTAACCTAAAAAGAGTAAAAGTGCCATATTCGGGAATGCCGATTTGTATATACGCTTCAGTGTTGCTTTTATGAACTAAATAAAGTTTTAGTTATGGTTTTTAATTTTAATACAAAGTTAATTCTTCTGAAGTACAAAATAGGTTAAAGTAACAAACCACAGTGGGTTACTTTTATATACTAAAAAGCAGTTTAGATTTGGCAGCTCTGGATCTGTGTATCGCTGATATCCAATAGCAACTAATTAAGGACAACATCCAATACAGAATCTAGGGGCTTCTGGAAACTAATTTCAGGTACAGACAGGCGGACATCGCTTATTCTAATTTTCTATTTCTAAAGACCCAGCATATATTGTCCCATAGTCACCAAAAAAGCTTAAGATACAACAAGTAATTATTACAAGATTGTTGCCGTTAAAACTAGTAATAAATTACTGTCCTTAGCAAGTTGTTTCTTAACTTTTTCATTGATATCCTGCAGTTTTTACAATAGTTTTGCTCTATTTGGAAAATAGGGCGAAAATTTTAAAGCGAAAGAGCAACCATTCAACTCAAAATTATTTGTAGAACTGCAATTATTTTTAATGTTTAAATTGGAAGTGCAAAAAAAGGTGGAACTTCTCAGTTTATATGCTTATAACATAATGTAGCATTTTTTTCGATTATTTTTGTTATTATTCGACCTTGTTTTTTTTGAGAAAAGAAAACACCAACAGATAACGACAGTATTCGAATGGAGTATATGAAGGAACTACTCACGGCTTCATTTTCATTCTCGCTCTTTGCTGCACAATAAAAACATTTACATGTGTGTATTGAATCTTCCCCACTAACACTTACACTATTTATTTAGTGCAATCATGTGAGCGTGTTTGTTTGGATTATTGTTACAATCCGTAACAAGTTAAACACAACTTTTGAGTTTTTCTGTTTAACCTTCTTCAGAAATTCATTTAATAAAACTTTTTTATTACACGGGCGTTTTGCAAACGCACGTTTCTATGTTCTCGCAATGTTTTCTCGGGAAAAAACTCACACACACTCGCACATGAGAGCGTAGTAAGTGTTAATTTAACACACACGCCTTTCATCTTAAAAACAGCACAGCATGTTTTCTGTCATTCATGTGCGGATGTCAAGGGGAACAACAGACTGAAAAGTTAGAAAGGACTTTATGAATGTATTTATTCCCCTCAGACATGTGTTTGTGTAGTTGTATGTGTGCATTGCATATGTGCAACTCCTTGTTAAAGTTTATTTACATGTCTGTTTGTAATGCGTTGGAAAATATTGGTGGTTGTGTTTGAATGTGCATTTGAATGCGGTAAAAGAATGAGCAGTTTTTTTACACGCATTCATTTGGTGTCTTGTTTGTGGTTTGTGTTCTTTTCTCTTGTTTTATTCACACGTTAATGTGTCAAATGCGCTTAAGAAAAAAAAAAAACTCGCACACATCTACCACATTTGAGCTTTCAACAAAGTGTCAGCACACTTATAATTTGTTAGTCGTACAGAAAGGAAACGTGCAGAAATGCCATCATGCCTTAAAGCAAAGATAAGAGTTGTTGGCAAGTAGCCACGGCGTTATGCAGTTAACTATGTGAAAGTGCAGTTTTTAGATTTCTATATAACAATTTGCTCTAAATGCGACCGCAAAGTTATTGTTTAATTATATTTATTACATGGCCATCCGGTCATAGAGACCTCCCCAGCGAAAACGTTGAAAATTTTAATTTTTTTTTTTCGGAACTTACGTCTAATGATCCATATTTTATTGCAGCAATACCGGACCATTTGTCTGTTGTGGTTGGAAAAATTTATTTGCAGTAGGACATTTTACCTCTTTGCAATTTACCGCAGCGAAAACTTCTCCTAGTCAAACTAGTTTTGAATGTTAATTTTTCTTTAATTAAAAAAACTTGTTGTGCAATTGTGGATTTACACAACACGATCTGAGCAAACACCGTCCTCAAGTCCATCCTGTGCTTTTGTTTAAATTTCAATACCATTGAAAAGAACAACCACTAAATTCGGTACAAATTCCACTTCCAGTTGAAATGTTCAATCAATACGCTTCCTTTCGCTTATGAGAGAAGAGACTTAAAGCGGCGCCGTCCTTCGCAAATAATGTTCAAACGTGCGGAGATCCCAGAGCTAATTGTGATTCACCGTAAAAATAAATTGCTTCCAAAGTAAAATAAATTGCATCCAAGTGCTTCTATTTACTATTAATGCGATTAAAAAAATAAGAAGAAACGCATTTAATATGCTGTTATTTGCACAACTGTGCAATGAGAAGTGCGTGATCTTATTCGCTTTTTGAATGAGTTTTAGAATCTCTGTAAAAGTTAGGTCCAGATTAAAAACACACTTCGGGTACTTCATAAAGAATAAAATTTACGAAGCCAACTTGTTGCCAGTATCTTGATGATGATATTCAAACAGCCACTAGCATTTAATTGGCCTTCATGATAATTTCAGCATCAGATTTGAAGACATTCAGGCGATGAAAATACCGCCGTGGATGGTGAATGCACGGCGAATGAGAAGCTGAAGGTAAAATTTTAAATAGAGTATCAGAAAGTTTGACTTCAGGATGGGGATTGCGAGAAAGCTGTTGGTAGCGTTTTCCAAAACAGTTTATCAAAAACAGTTTTAGTGCCGCTGCAAAACAAAACAAAATTATAGAAACAAATTAAATATTACGGAACTAGCTGTTGTCATTATGTTAAAATGCAATATGGTAACAATAATAATATTATTATTATAAATAGTGTAATAATTACACATTCGAAGGAAAAAATTTTTGCTTTTACCACTCCGAATGAGAAGTTTTTTTAGTGAAATAAGTGAGAGTTGCTTGTACTTTGAGTACGTATTAAATAATTAAAGTTTGATGGAATCACTAACTATCAATCTTTTATTTTAAGTTTGATATTTGGTAAACTTCTCATTCAATTGAGTAGAAATTTTAAATAATATCTCTAGTTTTCTTAAAAGGTTCTCTGTTGGTCGCCTTAAGCCCTAGCGAACTGCTCCTGGCAACTATCCGATAATTCCTCAATAATCACTTTGAACTTATATTTTGGAAAATAAAAATTTTGTATTAACAATTCCCAAAAACTCAATTTCATAGCAACTAAAATGTAAATACAAAAATATACCAAGACCGAGTGTTTTCTGTCGTCCTTTTTTGAACGTCACGAATTTTGCTCATTTAAATAGGATAAACTTTCCTAAAATATAATTTTATTCTCTACATAATTTGTGTTATTTATGTATATGAAAACCTAATGGCAGACTGCATATAAGTACTTTCGATTAAAAACCACTTGCGTATGTACAATAAACATATTGAAAGATTTACCACAAGTCATATAATTTTGCTAGTTAATCCCTCAATATAAAGTCTAAAGAGGATTAAATATACTTTCTGTACTTTAAGGACTTGAGTGCATTTTAAATATCAATCAATATTGTATCCTTTCGCTCAAACATTAATAATCTATTGTTTCACAAACATTTATTTGCAACATTTGCAGTCTCATTCAATGTATGCAATAATTACAGAAACTTTGCTTGCAATTATGTGTGTTCAAATACATGCGGACATTGTAGTTACGAATATGGATTAAAATTATGTCTAAAGAGTTTAACCGTTCACCTGCAATTAGAACAGCAAACTGTAATGCAAATTAAACGAAATTACACAGCATTTTTGAAATACCCAAGATGAATTTAGAATTGTATACTCATACTACACCACAGCCTGCTTAAACATTTTTATTTTGTTCATTCATATTCTCGAAGTTTTAACAATGTTTAGCTCAAGTTAAAAAATTCAAATTAAATTACTGCGGTGTTCAGTGAAAAAATTTATTCAGCTCCTGTCAACGGCAGCAGGTGTTCTTTTATACGTACAAATTTATTTGGGGAATCTTGTTTGTCAAAAGAAAATTTGTATAGTTTTAAATAAAAATTAAATTGTTAGAGAATTAAGAATCGCTTTAATATTTTTTCATGGAAAAAAATTGACCGCCTTTTGAAATAGCATACTACATTCTGACGATGTCGTCTCACCAGTCAAATTATTTTACGTGCTGTTGCATGACTTTTTGACTACAGCTTGAATCCCCCGGCCTTCATTATTTTCTTTTTTTTATAATCACATCTTTTGATTTTAAAAATATATTATTTATCTTTATTTTTGTAATGAATTTGATATTAAGAAACTTGTGATTAACTTTGTTCACCATTCATTGTTGCCTTTGTTTACATATCAGTTGAAAAATCTCGCCAAACTCTGTTTAATGAGTTGTATTTTGCTCACTAACCATACTTTTCGTGGTTCTGCATTTTTAATTGTGTTCCAGATCATAGTAATTTCGTGTTCGTTGGGCAATTAAGGTGCATACTTGAACACCATATTAAGCAAAATGTAAATTGCAGTTATTAGCTAACAAATTCGGTTGCTATTCAAATTGAAAATCAATCGAAATTGTATATTGGACAAGGAATCATTTATTCAAAAACTTTAAGTGAATGTTCAAGTTTGATTCTTGTAGAAAAATAAAACTTGGCTAAAAAAGAGAAAAAAAGAACTCTTAGCATGAATTTGACAAACTCAAAGTGAGTCGCCACTATTTTCACTTTGTTTCAGTTAATTTTTTTTAGAATGCATTAACTAATTCGACAACCTGTAATTAACTTCTTCAAGAATTTTTATATCAAACCTGTTTATATATGCTTGCTTGGCGTCAATTTCAATATGGAGCCCACAAAAGAGTGTTTTCGTCATATTTTGCTTTATTATTTCCATAAAGGAAAAAACGCAGCGCAGGTTGCTAAAAAGTTCCGTCATTTGTATGGTGATAAAGCCATAAAAGACACACTGTGTCGGAGTTGGTTTGTCAAATTCCGTTCGGGAGATTTTTCACTCAAAGTTAAGCCACGTTCCGGTCGGCCAAGTGCAGTTGATGATGACGATATCAAGGCTTCAATCAAATCGAATCGTCATGTAACTGATCGTAAGATTGGAGAGAAGTTAAATATATCAAAATCAAAAAAACTTGCTATTTGGGTACCACATGAATTGAAAGCAATTCATTTAACAAACCGCTTCAATGCTTGTGATATGCAACTTAAACGCAATGAATGTGATCCGCTTTTGAAGCAAATCGTGACAAACTTTTCATGGGTGAGAGAATCGTGCAGCTGAAAACTCTCAGCAAAAAAATCTGTAAATAGAATCTGTCTAAAACAAGATATTGAAACAGAATAAGTTCGCTACTTGAGACAAAAACTTTGCCTGATAAATAATGGCAGGAGTTTCAAAAGGTCTCTCATATATTTTTGTTTTGTTTGGCTTTAATGATTTTGTTAATGTATGATATTAAATTAAATATGTTAATATTTTTGTGAGAGTGTGTACTGGAAAGTGAGAGCATAAGAAAAAACGCTGCAAAATAAATTAGATTATATTTCCAAACCGCCTTTTCTGGCAAAATTGTATGTCAAGTTGGTTGGAAAAAATGTTCATCCCCAGTTCTGTGTTATCATAAATGGCTGAATCGAACTTTGTAGCTCAATAACTTCCGTAAATATCGTAATTATCTTAACGAACATTTTATGTTGCTATGTTAAATTGAATTAATATTCATAGGCTAATTGTTCGAAATTAATTAAAAATCTCAGAAAGACATGATGATAAATATTCCAAGGCACACAGGAAAGTCAACATCAGTTTCATTCAACTTACACAGCAGAGCAGAACAGCTGTTTTCGAAAGTCGCAACACTTTCATCATCAGTTCTCATGTGTATTGTGTTTGGCACCACTTTTTAGGCGGCTTAGTTGAATGTGATAACAGTTCCTATTTACACAAATTTTATTGTGAAAAAGAATCCGAATTTTTTTCAATACCCGTGTTACCGTTTAATTATTTTCTTCATGTCCCATTTTTCTGAATTTTTTGTTCCATCATACCTAAGTCAAACGTTTATGGTTTGAATTTTATACTTAAGTATATGTGAACGGTTTTTTAAATTTTCATTGGTGGCTGAAGCCTTAGCTTGAATTTGTATGGTAATTATATCATTTAACTTTAAATTTCTTAAATGGGAAAAAATGCTTGAGGTGTGGTATGTACTTCACCAGTAAATATGTTTTGTTAAATTTTCACCAATTTGTTAAATGCTGTGGCGTTTTTACGAAGCTTTTTATATGAAACTTGTTCTATAGTTGTGTAGAAGTTATTTGAAAATTGTGTCTAGCTACGAGTAAAATAAAATTCAATGATAAAATTCAAAATCAGTAGTAATTTTTAGATTGTGAAGTTTTAGTTAAAACAAATTTAAAAAAAAAACTTTTGGTTGTTATTTAAATTAATCATCATCAGAAATTGATATCAATCTTATTTTATTTTTTATTTAGAAAAGTTTGTACGTTGCAATTATCTCTAGTGAACACAAGTTAGGCGAGCTGCAGACATGTTTTGTACATCTGACATATCAAATTATCCATTGCAAAATACATACATACAAGTCGCGTGTTACCTTTAAAACATTATCTCTATAAAAGTCAGCCCATGTAAATATGCAATTTTAATTAATTAATTGTGAATTTTGTGTATACAACGATAAACAATATTGCATTATTATAATCTGAATTGGTTTCTTCGAATTCGAAACCGATTACGATTTTATTCTTTGTAAAAACATACTTCGATATACACTGAAGTTTCATATTAAATTTAATTTTTTTTAATTCCTTTGCATCTACATATATGATAGGTATAATACTGCACAGTGCAAGTTTAATGGGCTTTAAATCTATATCGTAATCACAAAAATTCGCATAATAAAGAGCAAATTAATCAGCTGTTTATAAAAACATAAACAATCGACATACACGTTTTTGATTGAATATTTTTAACATTCTGTAAAATGGTTGTTTAAAATGGCGCACCAGTTGAAAAGTCAGATGTAAAAAACATATAGCGTATGGCAGACTTAAACATTTGTTGAGACGGACTGTGGTAATTCTGCTTACGGCAAAAGAACCAGACCTTTGAAAACGTCGACAGAAATGATATATCTGCTGGGTAAAGAATCTGTCAAAAATATTACAAATTGATGGCTGTTTCAAAAATACACATGTGGAAATTGTGACACGATAAATGAAATTTAAATGGACTTAACTGCTTCTTGAATTTCATTCTTCGTATACAACTATGACGCCTTGTGATTATATGCACGTCAAAGTTAGAAAAAAAATTCTTGGATTTTATAATTAAATCTGGTAACCCTTTGAAGCTTTACGTCAATAGTGTGATCACCAGGTAACAACAGTTCTACACTAAAACAATAAATAAATTAATACTCGTATTTTGATGATAGAAAAATATTTCGGTTTTTTTTCAAAAACAATCTGTTAAAACGGAACACGTCAAGATTTGAAATTTTGAAATTTTTGATATTATCATATAAATAATACAACAAAAACAGTATTTCAATCTTAATAGAAAATTGAAAAAATGGCAAAAAAAATATTTTTCTTTTAAAACTTTAAGCCGAATAATAATTTTATATTTAAATATATTGTTCCTTTTGTACTACGTAACTTGAGAGTAGTGAATGGTTGAGGGGTTGTCCGCAAGTGAAGTGTGTATTCAACCGTAGTGAAAGAGTCAAGTGTATCCTAGCAAATATGCAATGAAAATTTGTTAACTGGATTTGCGCACTGCCATACATATGAAACAATTTATATGTTGATGAATATATGACGACCAACCACATGCTGTTAATACATTTTTTCGAATTCATTTTAATGTAATAAATTATTCTGTGTATTGAGCACAGCCTCAGAGCACTTATTGTTCTCTTACCCAACAAACATAATATCGATTTGATTTTATTATAATAATTATATATGATGCTTGAACGGAGCTATTATTTATTTTTCGGACAACGAGAAATGTATTTGAGGTGGATTTTTGAAAGAATGATTAACGAATGTTTGTTTAACGCCCAGGCTACGAGTTTTGTTAGTCCCCTATTATATATGAGACTTTTTGTCGTTCTCTTTGGTTCCTGCCGGAAGAATTTATCATAAATGGAAATTAATAGACACACATACAGCTTTTTTTACTTGATGTTTGTGTGTATATTGCGAAAAGAAATAGGCAAGAGAATTGAAAAAATATCTGGTACAGAGAGTCATCAATGTATAGATGACTCACCCCCTTCTTCTACGAACTTCTTCTGTCTGGCCAGAAATGGGTGATATATAAAAAGGGTATCAGCTGCATGAGACCTATCGATTTTGATTTTTCAAACTGTGGTTACGTTTCTGTTCACTCTACTAGAGTTTGCAAGTCACCACAAAGTTTGCGAATTATGGAAATTTACTTAAAAAATGAATCCGACTTTTAAATCATCAAAGTGGAAGTACAGCTGCGGTGCATGGCGACAACTATCGAGCAGGCTGACTGAATTTTTGTTTCAAAAGTTAATCAGCCAAAAAAACTGAGTTCCAACCAGGCCGAATTTCAAATCTTATTTTTTTCATTTTTAATTTAAAATTCTACCAGACGTATTAAAATTCCTCAATGAAAAAATTAAAAAAGGAATAAATCCCTGCATGCTTGGGAATATATATCACATCTTTCGGTATTGAAAAAAGACACTTCGTATTTAATATAAAAAAGAGTGATTTTAAAACAGGAATTGCAGTTGTTGCTGGGTACTCCATAATCACACACAACTGAAGTCATAAAAATTTTCATAGAATCCATGCAAAATTATTGCACACATTATGGATGTTGGCATTTTAAAAACGAAGTTAATTGACAAAGAAGTTTTGTGAAGACAAATGAGTTTTCACCACAGAAAAAATTCTGTACACATTCGCACATAGAAGAAATGTGCTTGTGTTTCTGTGGAGAGCTTAAAACAGGCACAAGAAGAATTATTTGCAACAATATTAAAGAATAAATAAGTTTTTACTTCTGTCAGAAGTAAGAAATTGCTTTCTCTTCCGGCACAACCACACTTACACACAGACATTTACATTTTGTTCATTTAATATACATTCATCTACAGTGAGGATATTTACCCAGCATAATCTGTAATTGCTAGTACGTAAAAAGCATAATATGCTTTTGGACTTAAATCGTTATATTATAACGATTTAAATCCAAGTACGTGCAATGTCAAGCGACAACTTCTTGTTGTTGTAAGGACAACTCCTTACAATTGACTACGTAGTTATTATTCTGCTCAGATTGATATTTCTGAAAAATTGTGCACCTTCAACTACATTTATTTATATATATATATATGACAGACATTTTTAGGCTCAGCTGTTGTAGGAAACCATTATATTTTATTTATAAGAGACTTATTCACACAACCCAGAAAAAGTGTTTTTATATCCAAACACATTTTGGTTTGAGAAAAGTATGTTGGCTTGCTAACTTAACAAAAATGAAGTGCAATAACTGATTTGTATAATACGAGTGTTCCTTTAACTGCATGAGAACTTAAAATGATAAGGCAAGACAGAAATATTTAACCCATATTGGAAATAAAAAGTGAAATTTTTATTTCCTTCGAAGAGAAAACTGATGTCGTGAATCTTCTGTGAACAACGTTTCCCTCGATCAGTTTTCACTGAATGTAAAAACAGAAAAAATGCTAAAGAAATTATAATGAAAGTTATATTTTTAAGAAAAGTTACAAAACAAATATTTATAAATTAATTGTATTTTAGTGATAGTTTGATTGATTAAAGGGAAAAGAGAAAAAACTGGATGCAAAAATTCATTCACAACCAAGCGAATATTATTTTATCATGAAACTGTTGAAGATCAAGGGAATTTTATTTACGATCAAGTGAGTTTTATTTTAGCATGAAACTAGTCACTGAGAATTTTTTTACAATTATATATTGTGGGAAAAAGAACAGTTTTGAAGGATGAAGCATTAATGATTAGATTGACCTTTGGAATAAAATATTTTAGTGTAATCTGGAAGACACTTTAAAGGCATTTCACTATTCAATATTATGTTACGCATATGTCCGCCACGGCATAGACCAAAAAAAAAATCATTATATGTCAAATGGCACGAACAAGGGGTCAGTGAACAGAAGTGTCCAATATAATGTCATTACGGCTGAAAATGGCGCTCCTCATAGCACCCTAAAAAGTTGCACTAATGCGGCCAATAATTGAACAATAAGCAGCAAGACTAACGTGAGAGCCATACTGAACTTCCCTCCGCCGCATCATAACTTTACCCTCTTGGAAGCCATTTCTTCTGCTGGTTACACCGACAAGTCTATTGGTCTAAAATTTCTCAAATGCACTCCCGTTGAAATATTTCAGAGATTATAAAAATATATTTTATAAAAATATATTTTATGGATTACCAGCAAAGTAATGCCTGGGAAAAGTGCAGAATCCTTTCCCCGGCCCGCAATTTAATTTGAGATAGGATTCATCAGGTTTCCTACCGTACCCCCGACGGTATAGTTGACACCATATAATTCTGCATATGTAGCGAACAACGAACGACTTTTCGAGTAGCAGCTACTTCGCAAGTTAAGTTACAACTATGATTAAATCACAAGTACAGAAATATCGCTCATGTCTAATTCGAAGCCATCAAAAGAATCATAGGCCTTACAAATAACCCTATTTGTCGTCATTGGAACCAAAGTAATTAGATAAATAAGTATCACTCATTACGTTGTAATCGATTAAGAAATTCGTCCAGTTTTCCCTGGGTACTGACACAACAATGTAACAAGTGTTTTTTTTTTTTTTTTTTTTTTTTTTTTTTGTAAATATCATTGAAGTAATTATTTTAAAATTTCATGAGACAGAGTAATTATTATTATATACATATGTATATTTTGTATGACAGAATAAAACTTGATAATAAATTTCATCTAACTACATACACATGCACACACGTAAATACCATACACTTATACAAACAAATATTTCGATAGATTTGTGTAAAGTTTTTTGACATTTAATGTAAAAATATAATACTAAACCGTAAAACCCCCTGTTTTATAATCTGTAAACCAAAACATCCATTATAAGTAATTAGTATTCTGTTTTTGTAGAATCTGAAGTAAAAAATACTTCATTTAATTTGTATTTACTTGTGAAAATAACATATTTTCAATTGATTTCTATAATTTGGTACTTCATAGAGATTTATTTCGTTTGAGACGAGTGTTTAATATTAAAATAGTACAATACTTCAATCTTAAAGATATACTTTCGAAATTGCATATATTTGAAGAAGAAAATACTTATAAGAGAAATTAATCACTATCAATTTAATACACAAAACAAAAAATAACTCAAACAGGAAAATTTCAATTTGTTCTTGAAATGAAAAATAAAATAAAAGTATCAAACTTTCTTTATAACAAAAACAAAATTTTAATTCATATTGACAGATTGTATATGTATCTGCATACTAGGATGGCCCTGACAGCATCGTTGAGCGGGCAGTACATTTTTTATGAATTTTTGCTTCCCAATTACACAAATTTAAAATTAAAAAAATCCAAAAAATAATTCTTCTAGTTTTTTTACGTCGTTTTGATTAATAATATAGACTAATGTTTTTCAAGCTTAAGGTCTCTTTACTTTTATTAAATTATAAATTGTTTTTCGATATTTCGTCACTCCTTTGTGTGACTTCTTCAGGAAGTCTATATTTTATTTGATGTGAAAAAATTAAAAACTATTAGACCACATTATTAATCCTAAAAATAATTTATATAAACCCCTGTCGAGTGTTTAAAATGATTTTTTTAACCAAAATGCCGAAAGCAACATTAAGACTTTGACTTATCCAAGAAGCGCAACAAATTGTACTCATTTCCCAAAAAATTTTATATATTTCAGGGGTATTATACATCTCTCTATGTTTCCAAATATTGTGTATTCACAGTCAACTTACAACGTACAAAAAGACTCATTTCATATTTATGAAAGTAAAATATTTACGTCTTTATGCACAAACGATTGTTAAAATTAATGAATATTTTGAAGGTGTTGTTACAATACAAAATTTGCAATTTAAGGCAACTTTAAATTTAATAATGGTTTGTGAAGGAATTCTTACTCATTTCAAAGTTATATAACAGCACGAGTCAGATGGCTTTGACAAATCCTTTGCTTGGATTAGATTGGAGGCAGTTGAAACAAACTGCCCCTCTGCGGTTTTTATTAAATCCTTGTATGAAATTATCCTTTCCACATTTGCAGATGGATGCGGAATGGATCCAATTCTTGATGTATAGATTAAACATCATTTCATTGTCAATTTCTGAGGCCTTTCACCAAACATCACACACATGATCACTTTTTTTAATTTAATTATTTTTGCCACCGCACGAATCTGCGGCTAGAAAACAGTTTTAATAGTACTAAAAAGTTAACAACTTTTCATTATTAAAATCCTATTTTATTTTCAATAATTCGCAGAATTGAATTAAATTAAATGTTTTTACAATATCTTTGAATTCTATGGCAACTTATTTCCAGTATTATTTAAGAATAAGTGGACATCACACAGCACATTTCGTTCAATTAAATGTAATTTCCTTACGTATAAAATTGCGAGCTATTGTTCAAACAAAAGTTTTAAACGATCTAAAAAATATACATTCTCTGCTCCTCACATTGATTTTCGGCACAAATTGGAGAGATAAAGCGGATTTGAAAATTTCGATAAAATTTAATTGGGAATCGTATTCAAAGTTGTTGAGAAATACCGATGGAGCTTCCACTGTTCCCAAACTCGATAGAGAAACAATAAGAAAAACTATTCAAAGCAAATTGGTTAAGCAACAGTTGCCATAAGAAAACGAAGAGAACACAAAATGGGATAGTAATGAACTGGATTCTCATAGATATATTCTCGCAATGTAGCAAATAATAAATTAAGTGCAGAGGTGCTGTTGTACTTTTATTTATAAAATAGTGCAAAAAAGTACAAAGAGTACAATTGTACCAACTTTTGCATCACCGACATTAATAGTCAGGATAATGTTATGCTGTGAGATAAAATATCTTTCGGATGTTTACACAACATCCATATTTAAAAGTACTGAGACATGTAAATCTAGTGCTGCACTTCAGGACCTAGTAATTTATCCTGTGAGTATATGCTTAATCGAAATAGGGACCAATTGGTTTTTTCTATTTCAATATTAAACAACATTATCTCAGCAGATATATAACAACAAATATATGGCAAAACAGCTGCCAAAACATAAGCAAAGAAAGATGTTTATATTTCATAGCTAAAAATTTATATTTTCCTATTTATTTTTGCTTAAAAACTAACTTTTCAAGAAGTTTTATATATTATATGGCAGCAGATTGATCAGTACATTTTATAAAATTATTTAATTACTAAATACTGATTAACCTGAATCCCAATCCTAAAAACTCGCCCTATATATACCATTAAATTTGTTTGAAAAGAAATTTATTTCAAATTCTTTAACTCACATTTTTGTTTGCGGTTTCCAAAGAAAATATATTTCTAACCAAAACTTGTTTGTTACATTCATTCATAATAATTGCAACGTTCTGTAATATGTTTAATTACGAGTACATGAGCACGTACGAGTGTGTGTTACAATTCTTGTAGACGCTTCTCAGCACACTTAAATCCCACTAATTAAACCTCTAACTCAAGGTTTCAGTGTTAAAAATTTCAAACAAAATCAAACCAAAAGAAAAGAATAACTCAGCTCTTAATATGCTGGGGACCTAAATGTAGACAATCATTCTTATGTTTGGAATAGTCTTTTCTCGGCTTTAAGTTGCGGTAATATTTTTAAAAATTTCCTTTAGAATTCCTTAGAGGCACTTGTTTATGTTCTTGTCATGCAAAATGTTAATTTTTTATAACTAAAAGCTCTAAAAGATTTTTAACATTTCCATACAGTTTACCACAGCCAGTGCACATGAGTGTAAGCAAGTGGGGCATAATCGCTTGACTTACTCTGTAACTCCATTCGGAAGAAAACGCAAATTCCAACAGTTTTCCATTTGAATCGAATACAGAGCAACTCCGCTGTATATAATTATTCCCTTTTCGATTTGAATTTTTTCCAAAATCTCACGCTTAGAATTTCCATAACGAGACTTATATGTCAAATTCTTTTTAATTTTTTTATTTATAAGCAAAATTTTAACAATTTTTAAGTTAATGTTTCTTCCTTTGATATTTTTAGCGCGTTGAAATGTGAACGAAATATCCTGCTATTTTCAAAATGTGACTCAATAATATCGGTTCGTAGTTTTGCTGTACGGTTCCATTTTTAACTCCTCTAGTGTACTTGACAAAAGACAAAAAGAAGTTTTAAATAAAAAAGCCATACATTATTTAAAACATAAATTTTACTCCCCTGCACCGTGAGCCAAGAAGATTTTTGGTTATATGATTTGATTTTTAATATAAAATAATATATATATATATATATATATATATATATATATACATATATATATTATAAAATAATAAACTCCTCACAAATCCTTACATTAAAGTACACCTTTCAAGTCAGCTAAAAATATATTCGTTGCCTTTGCAATTCCGAAGCCCCTTTTTTATTAATCAAAACTATATAAATCCAACATAATTAAAGCGCAGAGGAAATATATTAAATTATTATATTTTCTCATATCAAACAGCAAAAATATGAAGGCAAACAAAAAACATTGTCTTACAAACGATAATACCCAAAGTAACATCTTAATACTGTTCACATCTTTCATTACATTCATATTTTACAACAACAGCAACAGCATCATGCAATTTCACGCGTTCTTATCCTTTTGACTTTTATTACATTTAACGAGCGCACTTGTTTCACTTGTTTTGTTTTTTGTCCTCCTCGATTCCACCAAAAACTTGAGCAAGAAAAAAGAACACTGAAATCCAACATATTTCTTTAGTATGAAGCATTCATACCTTGACTGGTTGTTTGGTTCGTTGCTTATGGTTTCCTAAGCATGTTTTTTTCTTTCCTTCCTTCGTTCATATTGTTTTTATTTCTCAACATATTTTTCCTTTGCAATTTGCTTGCAACATATTAGATTTCCTTAGTGCAATTTGCACCTTCTGCTTGAAATAAACAAAAAAATATATATTTTATTATATATGTAAATATATATGTATGTATTTTTATAAGAAGAAGAAGGAAAAACAGCAGCAAAAAGAAAAATGAAGATTTCTTATTGCAAGTAAAATAAAAATGCAAGACCGGATAAGGGAAGTAAACAAAGTTAAGCTGTCAAAAAGCGAGCTTTCATAATAAATGTTGCCGACTTTAACATTTTTATATGAGTGCATGTATGATGTGATTTTCTGTACTCATAAATTTGTTAAAGAAAGCAAAACATGTAAATTTAATTTATTTTTAGACAAAAAGTAAATAACACTATGCGACAAATGAAGACCTTTTGAAAAGTGCAAGGTCGTGACTATATGGGTTCGATTCTACTATCAAAATGTAGTAAAACCCTATACTCAGTTTGGTCAAGTTGGTGACCGTTTTCATTTTATGGGCCTCCAACACGTTCAGCTTTACCGTGGCTAAAATTTTTTCAAATATAGTGTATGAAACATCAGGATTTCCTAAAAGTTATGATCGAAAAACCGAAAAAAAGATTTTTTTTCTCTAAATTTTTAGAAAAATCTTTGAGATAAAACACATTTCTGTCATAAAATTTTAGCAAAAAATATTCAACGTACTCTTGGCTACATTTTTTCCGAACATAATTAAGCGATATTTTTAAGCGCTGATTAGCTATTTGGCAAAAACTGATGACACCTTTTTTGGGCATCATGCCAACATTGGGAAACTTTGGAGGCCCATAACAAGAAAACGGTCACCAACTTGACCAAACTGAGTATAGGGTTTTACTACATTTTGATAGTAAAATCGAACCCATATAGTCACGACCTTGCACTTTTTTCATTGTTGCATAGTGTAATTAATTAAGTAGACAGAAGTAATAATTAATTGAAGGTGTACTTAATTCTTAATTATATAATAAAAATCTTGAACTAAATGAATAAATGATATTGGTAAATGATATTTTAAACTCAACATCATTATTTTTAGATTTAAACCAGTTTGTTTCAAATGTGTGAAAGCCAACAATATTCGAAGAGTGCCGCGAACCCTCATGAAACCACGTGTTATTTCTGAACTTATTATCTGAACTCCCTTTTTAGTAAATTTGAAACTTACACTGTATGCACACTGTTGTCAGATCTAACAATATTGTAAGATCTGGAAATGTGCTTTCAATATACTGACGATGAAAAATCGTCACCCGTCAGCTCAGACGATTGTAAGAACTACTTACAATTTCATCGCTCTGCAATTTTCTAACAAATTTATGTGCTAACAGAAATTTTTGTATGGCGAAAATTGCAAGATTCAAGCATTTCAGCGAAAGGATATGACAGAAATTGTTAATGGTGGAAAATGGGAAAAAACTATCAAATGACTTCGTTTCAGTTTAGCTATATTTTATTTTAAAATAATAATTTTTCTTTGGTTTTATCAAACTAAACTTTTGCTTTGTCACATCAAACGTTGCTTTTAGATCTACAGTGCTGCCAATAAGTATAGTTCTCTGACAGTGGTAGCATTGTCACTTGCATTAATCTAAATACATCTGAGAATAAAAATGTCTGGCAATATATGACAATGGGCACAAAGAGAGCTTTGACGTCGCAATATTTTTTTTTACTGACAATATTGTTAGATCTGGCAACCGTACTTGCAAACTATACATATAATTAATTTGAAAGTAAAATATACGAAAAGTTTATTATTCCAACTTATTCTGAATAAATTGTGAAGCTCCCAATCTGTAACTTTAAATGGAAATTATTATTTTCTATTTTCAGAATTTAATATTTAATTAGATTTTTTATTTAAACTTGAACAACACACAAGGGGAAAAAGTAAAAAAGTGTTAGCCAGATTACTTAACAAGCACTAATAATAATTCAATACCAAGTAGTTTTCTTAAAATGCTAAAAATAGGGAAGAAGACTTGTAATATGTTGTAACTCATTGTTTCAACAATTATTCGTGAAAACGAAAGAAATTAACTTTATTTAACGACAAACTTCATAAAGCACATTTAATTTGTGCTATGAGTTTGAATACAAATTCGATAAAGTGGCCGATTTGGAAACTATTCAGTAATAAAATACAATTCACTATGTGTTATCTAATCGCGTAATTATGGGTTTTTTATAATAATTTTCATACAAAAGTTGCTTTAATATTGGTATCGTTGTGTTGAGCCCAAGTCTACAAATTAATTAAGTAGAAATTTAATACTGAGAACCATTTTCCATTTTTTCTTTGCTTTATTTCGTTTCTCTCTTTTAATATGGTATTTACGATTGTGTCGAAATGAAAATTGTCGAAAGTGCTGTCAAATTTTTCTACTGGAGTCAAAAAGCAAAAATAATACTTTTCATATACGGAATATATGTATATTTTTATAATGTCGTATATATAAATAAAAATGAATCTGCGTATTGCGTATTTTAACTCCTGGCCTTCATAGAAAGACAAACGATAAAAGCGATCCTTTCGAAATTTGAGAACTCTCTTATTTATGGAACTGTCTTTGTGGAATTAATATAAGGATATTTTATTTAATATTCACTCAAAGCAATTATTATTAATGCTGCCATATTTGCAAAACTATAAGAGTGATGTTTTTTACTCTTTTATTGACTATAACTAAAGAATATACACTATACATAATATACAAAATCTTTGCTATAACGTATTTATATATGATATACTCTTATGCAGGAAGACTTTTCAGCACAATCTTGTAGCTGTAGGATGGAGAGAGCGAATAGTTCCATATAACATAACCAAAGGCTACGAAACCGCCGCTCTGGCAAGGCTGAAAGCTCTTAATATCTTTTATTTAAAGTGCTATTTAATAAGTGAAGGGTTAGTCACTTTTTAATATGAATCGTTTAAGAACAAAGAGCGCGATGAAATAGTTTAAAATATCTACGAATGTGATGCTTTAAACGTATCGCTTTTTTAAATTAAGAAGTGATTACGGCCCTATTGGGAAAATAATAGGCGAAGTAAAAGACAAATTTGAAGAGACCAGAAGCATTGCAGATTATACATAATCAAAATGTATTAAATAAAACCCAAAGCGCAAAAAGAGGAATTCTTGGTTCGTTTAATTTTTTTGTCGATAATTCAGTTCTAAATAATTTAATTTCAATTACAACATCAGTTGTTCTAAGCAAAAATAGTTGTTCACTTCCATTTTTTTAAATTAATTTCCTGAAGAAGTCACAGAAAGGAGTGGCGAAATATAGAAAAGCTATTTATAATTTAATAAATATAAAAATAAAGACCTTAAGCTTAAAAATAATAGTCCATTTTATTAATTAAAAAAATAGGTAAAAAAAACTAGAATAATTAAAAAGTACATAATTCATATTTTACTTATTTTCTCTGAAATGTGCGGATTAAAACTAAACTTATTGTCAAGTCAAACTCCAAGATCAAAAAGTTAATCCAATTTCTCACTTCATATTCATTAATTCTGGTATTGAGATTCCTCAACGTTACAATTGGGAACGTAACGATGCACATTTTTGCCGATAACGATACGCATTTTGAATTTAAGTTCCAGTTTAAATTAAAAAATCTCAAGTAGAGTATTTTTTCATTTTCATTTCATCATTTAAAAAGAGTTCATTTAATTTTCCAAAGAATAGGAAATGATTTGATTTTAAATTTGTAATGAAAAGTGAGTTATTGGTGCAAAAAAAATGAGATGTTGCTAAAATATCGGCGGAAGATATCGCCGATATCGATATATATACAAAACTGAAATACCGACGATATCTCGGCATCGGTTTCGGTTACATCTCTTGTTGCAAGATATACATATTTCACTTCTTTAGGTTTGACTTAAGGAATTAAGACTTCCAAATTCAGACGTAAATTATTTGATATTAAAACATTTCTCTGCTTGGGAAGTTTTATAGACGATTTATGAATTTAACAAGTTCATCTTCTAATTAAAACTCAATTCGTGTATGGGGAATTCTATCTCAAATCTAAAAGGAGTAAGACACGAACTTTGTAACTTATTATTTAGTTCTCTTTACTTATATCAACGGAAAAAATTTTTTTTAAATTATGTGATATTCCAAATTTCATAATTTTGCCAAATTTGTTCAGTTTATTTTTTCAATATCTCAAAAAGCATGTAACATACAAAATTGATGTTTGTGTTAATCTAAAGAGAATACTTAAAAATATAAAATAAAATTATTTATTATATTGGAAAAATTCAATAACTGCAAAATTTTAAAAATTGATTTAAACAAAGAATGTATACGAATTTTTATCACTGAATTTTTTTTTCAGTAATAGCGCTAATTATAACTTAAACTTTCTGAGACCTTGAAGGATGGGGCATTCTCTGTTTTAAATATAATTTTTTTTCTTCCAAAACCATGTAAATTTCACCGCTACTTCTCATACAAAAAAAATTACAACATGGTTCATAATAAAATGGAAATAAATGTTCAATTATATTTCTCTATTTTTGGTTAAGGAACATTAAAATAAAAAATTAATCGCTGATTTTGCAATCTCAAAAAATGCATCTTCAATGCTACAAATAACAACTTTGCCGGCTGACAAAAAATTTAAATCAGAAAATTTAGCAGCTGTAATCATCTGACCGCGAGTGTACTTAATTATTCCCAAGTAAATGTGGTTAAAAATGTAATTTTTGTTTACTGCATATCGATTTGAATAGTAATCAGTTGCCCTTTTTAATGTTCGCCAAATAGTAAAAGAAAATAAAAACTTGAGCCAACATGCCGCTATACAGTTTTGACAGGTCGAATTAGCAGCTGCAAAATCACAACAAATTAACAATAAATTGTTAAATATTATTTTTGGTTTCACTACAGGGTCATGATGATATTCAATAAAAGTTCTCCAATTAAACAAAATGAAAAAAGTTTATAATAATTCCGAAGCAGACGGCACTCACAATTGTTCGCTCAAATTGACAGGTACACACTACTTCACTTCTACTCCTGAACAACTCCAAACAACAAAATTGAAATTTTTCGTGCGAAGCACATTTATTGAAATGAAGTCATGTATGAAATTGTTAACTTATTGCTGACTCTGGCTGCTGTTGTCAATATTTAATTAGCATTTTGTGTCTAATAAATTTTATTTTTTCGTTGCTCTTTTTCACAATACAAAGCAAAAGTATTTCCAAAACGCAAAATAATAAATTGAGTCTGGCGCGAAAATGGTGTACGCATTGCGTAATATATTTATTAGACATTTTAATTGGTTTTTCCTTTTTGGTGGTTTTTCAGTTTCATGGTTGTTTCTGTTTGGTTCTATCAGGTGTTGCCAGGGAGATAAGAGGAAAGTTTTCCCTAAAAATATAATTTTTGAATGTTTCCTAGTCAATTATTAAAGTTTTTGGATTTATGTATATACCAGCTGGCGTCGCTAATGGGGGCTGGAGAAACGACGCACGATCTCTCATATTTTTATACATGATTTCACGTAACATTTTTCTTCTATGTATTTCTATTCGTTTTTATTAAAATAAAAACATAAGAGTTCATGTGTAAAATAAGTCTGCCTTGATTTTGCATTAACAATTAATATAGTGATTGGTCTTCCAGACTATCTCTGATAACTTTGACAGATCAGCCATGCTTAAGATTTTGTGCTTTGAAAGATTTAAGGCTGAACATTCACAACGAAATTGAAAAACTGCTCCTTCCCTACGTACCATAATGCCAAACAAATTATAATATGTATTGCATTTGCGAAAAACAGCTGTTTGAAAATTTTTAATGATTTAACTTAAGCAGTAAAGAAATAAAAATAAGTGCAAGAGAACGACGCAAGTCAGCTCGCTACCGATCTTTGAACTTTATAAAATTCAACTTCTATGAACTGGAAATCATCGGTTATTCCATTTTCGCTTCTTAATTAAAAATATTTTATTATTCAAATTGTCTGATGTTCGCATATATTAATAAAAAGTTGCAGCACTTAAATACAATTGAAATTTAATATTGTTTGGCTGGCTGTCCTTCACAGGATGTTTCGAATTTCGTTTAACAAAAATGCTAAATTGTATGTACTCTGCATGTGTTTGTGTGTTAGTTTTGGTATTGTTAAAATTCTCGGCTAAATATACATTTAACTTCAATAATATTCGTTTAACTGTTGCAATCGAATGTAATAATAAGTTCAAATGCAAATAGCAAAAGAAACATTTAGTATTCTGTCCATGTCCTCCTATTGCAATTCCATTTGTAGCCATCCATTCTAGCAGCGGTATATTGTAAGCAAACACGAAAGAACTGGAACGACATGCATTTGTTCGCCTGCATTCACATGAACGGAAATATCAACATCCTTTACCCATGAAAATGTATATTTTTGGTGTCTCTTCTTCTTTTTTTGCAATACCTAATTTGGTAAACAAATTTTTGCAGGACATGCAAATATTTGCCTTTGCAAAAAAAAATTAAAAATAAAAAAACGGGTGGTTATTTTTATGCGTAAATTTTGTAATTTGGCGAGCCAACTTTTCTTGAAGACCGATTTAATAATTATTGCGGTTAATTTAAAGTGCACTGATTCTTACAGAAGTTTCCATAAGTAGAATTACTATATATTTTTTGGGGTAACTAACTTATTGCCAGTGAAATTTCTCAGTGTCTTTGGCCCTAAATAACGATTTTTACTTGCCGCTAGGAAAATTAAAGGAAACCATTGGTTTTACCCCGTTTTGTAAATCGACTTTTCCTAGGAAGTTTTCTGACTACTTCTGAGAAGGTGTGACTTATGTCTGTATGTATGTACATAAGCGCGTGTGTATAAGTATATATATATATATATATATATATATATATATTTTTTTTTTTTTTTTTTAAATATATTTTTTCAATCAGAAGTTATATATCTAACCAATTAGTGTTGAAGCTGTTTAATGAAGAATGAAATCAAACTGGTGACTAAAAAAACTATTTCAAAAGTGTACTATATATATATATATATATATATATATATATATATATCCTAAATAACTTTTGAACAACTTTACCGATCGGTCCCATAAACTAATCATCTCTTGACATTAAGAACAATGTTGATCCCCGCAAACCGAGTGAAAATTGGTGAATTCGTGAGTCAGATATCATAAACGAAACAATGTTTTTTTTTAAATCCACAGATATAGATATACCTGACCAGATAGTGTTCTCGAAAACTACACAAATCTTACTTATCTCGTAGTACTCATTCAAAAGCTCGAAGAGCTTAAACATCAACAGCGCTACCAATCACGTTACTTTGCGAACAGTTGCAGGGTTGGCCCTTAAGGTCAACCTTTTTTCATATTTTTTAATCAAAGCACAAAACTATAGCAATACCTGGTGTGACATTGATTGTAAGAAAATCAATAATTTATTAATATGATGAGTATTGATATCCCACCGAAAGTGGCGTCTATATTTTATGTGAAGTACAATTCATTTATGGACTTTCCCTTAAATAATACCCCTTATAAAACCTTCAAGCTGCCAAGACATGCACTTAGATCTCAGAGCTACACATACCGAATTTGAGAAAATCTCACTGTACTTCACAGTTGTAGAGATATGGGAAAATTTAAAATTATCTTGCTAGAGGAGAGCCCGTTTTCTCACTGTCAAACCATAAAAATTTTTTTATGGAATGTCAATTTTGCTAAATCGAAATTTAAAAATATTCACTATTGCAGTTATGCAGATATAAATAAAAAGGTTGTAATATCTTTGGATGAGGGTACCCGTTTCCCCCAATCTCATACTTGCAAGTTTTTGCTGAAAACTTTAATTTATTGTTAGTTTAATGTTCTTAAGATCTTGAAAGTGCCACTCTTATGGTTATGCGGATATAAAAATATTAATACTTGCTTTGTATGGGCATACCCTTTCGGTCCAAATGTATGATTTGAATATCGCGGCCGTAAACAAAATTGTTTCCAAATCTTGACCCTATAAGGAACATATAGACACTTGATAAATTTTTACATTAATCGGGAATTTTTTTGCATTGTATTAAAACTTCAAATTTTAATCCAAAAATGGAATATTGTTGGAACGAAAACATTATTGATTATAATCTCATGACATTTATGATATCCGGCATATATCCGGCGATCAGCTCAATTGTTAACAATTTTTTAACAACAAATCTAACATTAATGACGACTAAAATATTGGCTTGCAATGCTTAAGAAGTTGCTGGCAAAGCCCCAGGAAACGCTCCATGATCGTCGCAAGCAGCTTTATGTTTTCCTAGTAAATATACAAAATTCGACGTAAAACGATTAATGATGCGTTGCCAAAGCAACGCTATTATTACAACATCAAGGCAAGAAAAGCGTGGAAATAAAAGATGCACAAAATTTATTAAAATATAAAATTTATTAAAAATTAAATTTGTCACTATATAGACATTCTAAGATTGGCTGTTCCAAAATGTCAGCTGCAATGCAAAATGTCAATGCTGTCATGCATTCCTAAACGTAGACATGTAAACGTTGACAATGTCACACGTTCCAAAATATACTCGTACAATAAAAGTAATCGAGGAGTACACAACGAACAAACTGCATTTATTAATTTCGTTTTGATACGGCAGCAGTAACACATCGCTGTAAAATATATTGTTGCTTTTGTAAAGGCCGAATCCTCCATCGTATGTCATTCGTTGTTTTTTTCAACTGTCATTAACGTACTGACTGAGAAGGTTGACACAACTATTACGTTCTTGCCTGATATTAAATCAGTTGCTTGCGCTCAATTTTTTTTTTTTTCAACAGCTTCAACTGAAATATTTTAAGTTTTTAAAAATTATTTTGAGTTTTTTAAGTACAGAACGCAAAAAATTAGTGACGTCATTTCAGAACACATGCTGATGTGTGTCGAAGTATGATTCAAAATACGTAAACGTTGCCCAACTTTAGTACTTTTAGTTGATGCAAGAATGGCACATAGAAGAAAACGTGTTTGAAGTTAGTTGTTAGTCGAAAAAGTAACTCATAACGTACGAAAGATCATGCTTCTCAGCCGTAGGCACGGTAACACAAGCAGTACAATTTTCTCATAATTTCCATTTGTTTTAGGTTGAATTAAATTTTTATCACTTTGGTCCTCCGTGCTGCGTTTCTGCATCGCAATTGGTTTAACAAAATTGTTTTATTATCGTAGACATCATGTTGCTAATTACGATATTTTTAACGTTATTGTAGGACGGTCACAAACCCAAAATCACACTCAAATTCTTTGCCATGAAAGTATCACATAAAAAACAAACACGATGAATGTTATAAAAACTACTATGATTCACATCAGTTTAAAACTGTCCGCCTCCAAAAAATCCCCTCTAATAAAATTAAGCGATGCTTCCCATTTGGAAATTGAAATTTATTTGTTGTTGTTTGTTTTTTAACTGTTCACACGTGTGCACAGAAATTCGTTCGTGTTACACTTGACCTTAAGTGTTGTGGTACAGGTCACACGTACTCGTATGTGACTGCATTTTGATCTAGTAATGAAATGTAAGCAAGTCAATTAGGCAAGATTTCAACACACAATGATTCTTGGGAGAAACTCCAACTTTTAACTCCATGTTTTCCATTCTAATCTAGCAAAGCTAAGAGTCTCAGTAATTACTAAAATGTAGTAACTAAATTTTTGTTAGTTGCTTATTGATAGATAAAATAAATACATCAATACCTTAAACTAGTCTTTTAACCAAATTTACACTGAAAAAAATAATTGCAAAATCAGCTGGAACAAGATTGATTCAACTATTTTTGGTGACAAATTTGCTTTAAAAGCGTATCATGTTAATCGTGGTAATACGATTTAGCAACCGCATAGAAATCATTTTAAATTTTTAATTGTATACGAATGGAATGAGTAGTCCCTCGTTTAGAAACGGTAAAACTATTTCCAATTATTTGGTTCCAAAAAGCAAATTCAACGCGAGTTAGTTTCTTATCAACATGTACCACCAAAAAAAAGCATCTCTCAGTCTCATTATTAAAACTGGACATCTGCAAATGCCGCGATTACACGCTTATGCGTGATTAAAAAATAAAAGGCCTCCTATGGGGTGTCCTCCGACACTTAACCATCCTGTACTCCTTTAAAAGGATGATATCCTAAAAAGTCAGCATTGCGAAGAGTGTCTCTGGTGCTGTAAATCTTAGAACGAAATCAATTCACAGAAAAGAACAAAAATGTCAGTTTTATATAAAATAATTTGGAAACCGCAAAGTGGATACGCTGCCAATAATCATTTCAAGCAGATGCGGTGAAAAATTGATCGGAAAGCAACAGGCGCTGACGTTAAGTGATGCTATTCAGCGATGGGGTCTTCAAGACTATATTCAAGCTTTGGTCTACTGCCAATACCAGTCGCATAAATGGAAAGTGCACTATGAATGAAAATGTCCTTAAAAAACTCCGTTCCTGATTTGAGAAGCGTTTTTGAACGCCAGATCGACATTTTCGGGAGGTTTAGAAGAGTTTGGCTGAATTAAATTTACAATTCGGATATAAAGTTTTGCGCAGTCAACGTTCAACGAAAAACAAATAACAGGTGATTATAGGAAACTATTTTAGCGCACGTTTATGTTTTTATGACAAACGCCTAAGAGTCCTGTAACCAAAAACTAAATTTTTCGCGCCAAAGGCTATTAAAATAAAATTCTGTATCCTACCAACTTAGGCGCAGTATAGTGAATTCCTATTGTTCTATACCATACACAACTTTATCTTACAAATTTTAAAAATGTTGAAGTGGATTTATGGAAAGTTGCATTCCAGATACTGCAAAACTGTTTATAGTGCTTAGAATAGAATGTTATAGTGCTCTAGAATATCACATACAATTAAATGGTAAAAGCCTTAAAAATAGTTTTAAAAATCAAGATATATTTGTTGCATCAGTCGGAAAGCAGCTCTGAGTCAATCAACATTAAGCCTCATTGGCAATTAAATTTTAAGTACAACCAGACCACTGATTTTTTACTCTCCTTCGAGAGTTTTGTGTCTCACTCGCACTCGTTAATTTCGACGCTTCAACTAACCGTATTGATTTACATTTCTTCTGAGGAATTTTCAGTAGTTAACTACGTTGCTACTTCCTATGTGAATGCAGAAACGGATAAAATGAGGGTTATGTCTCAGTCACCCACTAGCATCTTTGCAGTGGATTTGTAAAGTATTTTATATACAAATACAAAAATATTTGTTGCGTATGTAACAATACAAATATAAAAATAAGGCATCACCCATTTAGATGTACTAAGTATTAAAATATGGCGCCTAGTAAAATATTTAAATAAAATGCAGTCAGTCTTAAACTTATACAACAATATTACCCATCACAAGCAAATGGTATTTAGGAATGTTGTGCAAGAAAACGTTTCTTTTCGAAAGATTCACAATATATTGAAAGTCATATCGTGCAAACTGGCATACAATTAGATCTCTTAAAAGAAATTGTTGTCAACGAATTTTATTTGACAATTATTGCACACATAAAACTTCAAATTTAGCTGCCACATCTTTTAACAACGTGGGCGACGAAAATGTGTTTACATGAGCACTCAAAATAATTAGAAAATAGTTGTAACCATAAAATAATATGTATATAATAAAAATACGTACACAATAAATTATTCGTAAAATGGAAAGCAATTATTATTTTGTTTTCCAACATTTGTAATATAAAATGGGCGTTAACAGGTACTAAATTACTCATGCAGTTGACATAATCAAAGCAAAAAGTAATATTTTGTCGTGCCGTTATAAAACTACAGCAACAGAATTAATTTTTGACATTTTGTCTTAGCCACAACTTGCGTCGTGCGTGAAAGTAGCCTTCCCCTCCCTTGTCGATACCTGTAGAAAAAAATTTACCAGCGAAGTAAAAATAAGTACAACAACTTTTCTATCTTGTGCTCTGTCTTCCTCTGTCTTCTTAGTACCATCACCACCTTTCCAATTCCCACACAATGTAGTGCATCTGAGTGCTGGTCCAGTACAAACTTAACCGTACCGTCAAGTGTAAAAATAGTCATACATGAAGTTGGCTGCAAAGTACTAATTTTGCAAGAAAACATGAAACTTGAAACAAACTTTTCATTGTGTGAATGTAAACGAAGAATCGCAAGAAAATTGAACAGAAGATGATAAGGTAAACCTGATGTTGAGAACTGGTACTTAATATTGTTAGAAATTCATTGGATAATGTATAGCACTCCTCATCTTATAGTTTGCTTAATATATCACTAGTGTTTCTTTTCTTGTTTAATATATCACTAGTGTACTTTTCGAAACGCTAGATTTCGCAATAAAACACAATATGTTCTCTATTTAGGCAGAAATTGTTCGGAATGGCTTAGAATCCGAAATATAATTTCAATCGATTTTATTTTAACTTCTTTAGAATTTTAGCGACATTTTCAATTCCGACAAATTTTAACCTCGTTTCGGTTAATTGTGGTTTTTAGTTTCAGATGAATAAATTTTTTATTTAAGTCCAGAAATTAAATGTGATTTCATTCCGAGAAAATATATCAGTTTTCTTATCGAAGAAACGTTCTGGGAATTGAAACAAGTGCAAATATATTTATAGCTTTCACTGTAACACACGAGCACTTATGCATGCATGTGTCAATATAAAAAATTTCTCATGCATGTTCTGTGGTAACCAAACACATACCAAAATATGGTACGAAATATGGGTCTTGTTTTTTTCTACAAACACAAATACGTACATATATTTATGTATGTCTAGCTTTTTATGTATTTTACATGTATCGAACAAATGACTTTGTGCAATTATAGAGTTGTAAATACCGTTGAAAACTTGTAATTTATGCACATGAACACACCACACAATGACATCTGTCATACACATACACAAATTCATGCACATCTGCTTAAATTGGCTAATATATGTGTGTGTGTGTGCATACATATGTAAAAGGTTAAATTTAAACAAAATAAAAATTAAATGATTTTTAAACGGATCGTAAACGGCCCACTTCACAGCATGAAGTATCGTTCATCTTCACGTAGCATTTGTCATCTGTCTGGTTTATTATGCACCTCCTTTTGCGTTTACAACTTAAAAATCTATTTTCTGTAGATCTACGTTGCCAACTGATTACCACGAAGGCGATATGTTTCTACCAACTAGACCTTTACAAATGCGCAGGCTAAAGGCCCAACTATAATGTGTGTAGGCTAGCGCAGGCGAATTTGCGAATAAACACAATCAAATGCGTACAGCCATAATTTGCTTTGCTAACTTTTCGTTAAATTTAATTTTCCTACGCATAGAGTGAAACTGATCGCGTTTCCTTAAGTGGCCAACTGTTTGCTCGTTGTTAATGAAAATTATTTTTAGATACACATGTTGGGTGTCTATATGCATTTCATTTTCGCTTTTACCAAATCGTCAGTAGACTTCAACCACAGTTTTGAAAAGTTTCAAACCGCTCATCTTATCAAAAGACTTTTATAAACCATTTGAGAACTTAAATGAAAGCCCACAAATGATTTTAAAAAATCACAATCTAGGCTGTGAAACTTATACAAACCAACAAACAACTTTTACTCGATATGACTCTCTTTTTATTTTTCTATACCTTTATACAATTAATAAATTTCATATTATGATAGTGCAATGACGGCATGTCAAATAGTGAATTTATTAACAGTCAAATTGAAATTTTGTTTTTCATTTTGCCTTATAAATACTTTCATTGTTATCCAAATTTGTTATCTAATTGTATAAAAATATAGAAAAATAAAAATAGAGTCATATGAAATTTTCAGTTTTAACTTTTCTTTCATAAATTAAGAATAAGCTTTTCTACTTTTGAAAATGATTTGTTTTGGAAACTATTGGCCAAAAGGAGGGTTCCACCAAACATTTTATATCAAACTGTATGGAAAAAATCCATTTAAGCGATAACGAAATTGGCAGCTGGATGGCATTAAATAGTACTCTGATGACCTTATGCGAATTCCCGAAAATCTATCATACAGTTCCATATTTAATCCAGACCATCATAGTTTTTTCTCACGCATGTCATAATTGGCAGATGGAACGATTGTGTAGAACAGGGAATTGTTCTACACAATTGAATTGTTAATTATTCTAAATAAGATATACAAATAGAAATGTGAAAAGTTCGATAAATTAAATCGGTGTTATAGAAGTGCATTCTTTTTTGTCCGCTGTATGCAAACTATTATGTATCATAAATTAATCATAATTATTATATAATCTCAATTATTTATCTGCAAAGATCAACAAAATTATTTATACCTGAAATAGGGGTTATTGCGAAGTCCGAAGCTTCTCAGTGCGACAATAACGTTATTTATTGCGGATATTAAAATTTTTGTTTATAATCTGTAGCACAATATATATTTGCATACAATACTTAATTATTTGCCTCCACGGTTTTCTAATTTGATTTTTATCTCTGTTTCTCTTTTCAGGTAAATATACAACTCTTTCTCACTTCAAATTCATGATGAGTTAGTAAGTTTAAATAATTCATTTTACATTTCTACGAACTTGTTATATCCGATATTTATTATTAGTTACGTATGTATATATGTGTGATAAATCAGTTGAACAAAATTTTATATTAACTAGTCGATTAATGAAACGATCAAATACATACTTATTCAGAATTTATTTTTACCAAGACTACCACATTTGAAAAACGTAAATTTTCCACAAAATATAAAGCACAAAGCTCAAAAAAATTTCGCAGTCAGAAATATTAGAAGCCACCTTTTGGGAATTACTTTTTATCTGCTTCGAAAAATATTAATAATTATGTACAGTTCGATCAACCGAAAATCTATTATTAACAATATGCAGATAACAAACTCCATGTCGTTTTGACTCAAATCCTAAAACCTGGTGATCCTAATTTCTTGATTCAGTTGCTTGATATGAACGTGTGTCTTTGAAAAAATTCTGAATTGGACTTTTTAGCAATAAATTGAAAAGATTTAAAACAAAAAGTTTCAAATTCCATGCAAACTTCTCTAAATATACAAATCAGTCCCAAACACGATATGGTGTTATGGCATCAAATTATGGTGTACTGCCCCATCGTTAAAATAGTGCAAATTTAATTGTGGCTTCAAAAAGATTTCAATGGGGAGGATTGCCTACCGCATTGAAAAGTTAGTAATTTATGTTTGCAAAAGGTTTCACAAACAAATTTCCATACAAAATTTGTTTTGTAACCTTTTTGTAAATCAGAATAATCTTTTATGAATACAGCAGTATGTTTGTAGAAATTATTGATTTCCCGACGCTTTAAGCTTTGCTGATGATCCGTGAGAACTTATGTGTTTGTTACTGTCCAACCTGAGAGTGCATATAAAAATTAAAAGAAAGTAGAAAGTTAACCTCCATGCGTTTCCTTTCGAGGCTTGACCAGTAACCTAAAACTGAATCACGGGATCCGACGTTCGATCCGCAGATAATACATCTAGTAAAATATAAAGCATAATGTCCGGATATTGCAGGTCTGTGAGTCATCCTTTGCGTTGATGTCCGCGCTTTTGCACGTACATTCCAGTAAAATGATGTGACGATCTTTGCCGCTTGCTTAAGCAAGATCGGATTACTCAGTATCCGGATTAAGAGAAGTCTTCTTCGTGAGTTCAATTGGTGATTCGCTGCTCGGGACGGCAAGTACAGAACGGTGCTCGGGCAATACTAATAGCTGCCTGCACTTCAGTCTAACCGATAATATCAATTCCTATAGCTGTTGAATTCACCGGAAGCTGCGCTAGCTAGTGGTCACCTAACTTCACATGATGTTAAGTCTACCGTGGTGTGAGGTCGTAATAAAACGTACACACAATTATTTTGGTACAGTCGTTTATCTGCAAATGCCCCACCCGGCTACGTTATAAAAACTAAGGACTCTACCAAGGCCATGGTGAGTAGAAAGTTAACCTCAGGATTTTCTTTCGAAGCTTAACCAGTCATCACCCACTGTACCACGGTTGGCTACACAGTTGAATTTTTAAAGAATAAAGTGATCAAGAAGTGAACGTTCTGACGCGTTCTCCAATTCCTCGAATAACAGTTGGCGGATTATGTAAACGTGTAGTGTTTAATGTCCCCTTCTGGAGTTTGCGTAGAGGTTTTGATTGCTACCAAAACTGCTGGACGAGTGCTAATGTCTGATAAGACTTCAGGTCCACAAATATTTGAACCCCCTAGTGCTGTTGCTAAGATCAGTGGGACTGTCCGACTGCCTTTACAGAAGACTTTTTGCTTTCTGTTTATATACTGGCTGCACGCCATTAAAATGTTGCATTAAGATGTTAGAGAGATGCAGCACTTCAGCAAGGTTTTTAAATGAAGCTACCACCTGTGTGAACCTGGTAAATCACACAAGTGTATATTATTATTCGATTTTTTTTTAATTGGTTCTTAAGCTAAAATATATTAATTAGGCTCAAGCTCAAACCCGCAAAATCGCAACTAATTTTTAATGTGTATTATAATCTAATTTTTTATTAAGAGCGGATTAGTTAGAATATCTATGATAATCATCATACTCGCAGCCGAAATCGATACTGATCCGTTCTGCTAATATGATAATTATCATAAATATTCTAAAATATTCCACTTTTAATAAAAATTTCGAATTGAATACATATTAAAAATTATTTTCAAGGTCGCAGGTTTGAACCTCAAAAACAATTCGAATATTACTGCAACTTAAATTGAATAATTGAACTAAAATTGGAAAAAGTCTTGTATTTGTAAATATAATCCAATATTGTTTTCACACTGACATGGTCATAATAAATTTTACTTTTAATCTAAAGAAAAAGCTACCACAACTGCATTTTTCTTTCGGAGTTTGTATGATTGAAATGAATAAAGAAAAGAGTTTTTAAAGCATTTATTTGCTCGGTATAAGTATTTCCATGCTTTTGAAATATCAATTCCCAATATATAAAACAAATCGTATTTTAAACTGCAGTGTAAATTTGTTTATTATATTCCACGAACAAAAACATCTGTGCATACAGTTTGTGCATTAAGTGTTATAAAATGTGAAGGACAATGCAATAATAAACACAGTATTTCTATGAGAAATTTATTTATTGTGATTAAGCCTTAATACCTGATTTGAAAAATCTGAAGTTTTTGCGGTCTTAATGCTAAAACTAGGTTTTGACTTTCAGTGTGAAAACATGCATCGGGGTGGAAATATGCAACTACAGTATAGGATCTTCCACTATAGAGTCTTCCAAAATAGGTGTAATGTCGTTTATGGAATCCTCAATACCTGCACTCTGCCCTGCAAGATCAGTATTATCAGTTGCTCCTGAGCGACTTGCATCACTTTACATCATTGAATACCCAAATTATTATTTGGGTATTATATTCCCCACATACCCAAATTATTATACCAGTTTCGTACATCTCCACTAGATGCAGTAATACGACAACGACATTTTCAACAGTTTGCAATTAATTTTAATAATTCGTTTTTATTAGTAGCGTACTTTTATCTGCCAAGTGGTTACATGCTGACTCGCGCTAACTGTTAAAATAACACCTTTTATATGTCATTCAAATCCCCTTAAGGTTGAATTTAATTCTATACCTAGAAAACAAAAACCAATGCAAGTTTGAATTGTGCACCCCAAAGAGCTTTGAAACTAGTCTTATTTGCTGCTGCTCAAAAGCTGACTTTAGTTCGAAAACTTGTGTACATGATTATTTACAAAGTTTGCAAAAATACGAAAATACTAGTTTGAGTGCAAAACATAAACCACAATGCGAATTGAAAACTTTTATCTGCATCTTTTTACTTATTGTTTGTTGCATTCCAAATAGCCGTGTTTCCTCTACCAATATTTGCAAAAAGTTAAATTGCTGGTTAGTATATCTGTACTTTATGACAATTTATATGCAGTTTTTTACGCTCCTGTATATATATTCTTTCTCATTATCTTTGTCCTTCGCTAACTGACATATCCAATTATTGGGATTTATGAGTTTTAGTTCCCATCATTCTTTGTTGTTAGTTCTGCATGAACATGAGCAAAATAAACTCTGTAATTTACTAATTTTCACGATGACTGGTGCAGATTAATTTGGTAGCTGGTATATACGAGTATTTGTATCATAGCAGCTTCACTTAATTCATATTTGCTGTGCTGAAATCGTACTTAAATTAAATTAAATTTCAAGTCTAGACCGGATCTTTTTAACAAACGGAAATGGAAAAATGTGATAATAACAAACTGTATGAGGTGAACATTAAATGGAGTTTTGTTTCATGTGAGTTGATGTCAAATAATACGTGTATTATTGTAGAATTATTTTGTAGCATTAATTGAAAGAGCTATTCATCCTTATCGTGTTTGGCGTTTTTCGCCTTCAAATTCGATATATTGTAATAGACTAAGGAAACATTTTGCTTTTTGGCTTTAATATATTACAAATTATCGTGTTTCAAAGGCGAATACGCCAAACATGATAAGGGTGATTGATTTAACCCGACGTGAATGAGATGAAAAATTGTTACACTAGCTATGAGTTTGGGTATGACGTACCCTGCTTTATTTTTAGATTTTATAATTATTTTCTTACCAAGTGTCAGTATTATCATCTATTTGAGAAGATTAGTAAGTCAATTACCGATGATGCGATGGATTTACTGTATTTCAAGACCCGGAATTATTTTTTTGTAATAGATTTTTAAGAGGTTCCAAGTCATCATCGGCCCAATCACTATCTTACTATTAGCGGTGGGTTTTGGCGCAAGACAGTGAGGTGCGCGCCTCAGAAATGCTATTAGCCTCTTCAGATTGGAAGAAATGTTTGGATGGAATATTGGATTGTTAGGATTGTATATTTTCGGTCCTTCCCATTGATCATTCAGCACGGCTATCTTTTCTTTAGCTTCTTCCCTTGCTACAAATTTAAAAATGACGTTCTTAGAGAGGCTGCGTGCTAAATAATAGAATTCTATTGCGCTGTTAACTATGGCTTTCCGAGACTTAGCCGCGATCCACACTGATCTTTTGACACCTACACCAATTCCATCAACGGCACCTATTCCGTGTGAGGCAGCGAAAAAGTTCTATTCGAGGTGATTAAATCCATATTCTGCTTGGAGTGAATTCATACTCAAACTGAGCGGCGTAATTGTCAGCGAAAATATACAAAAATTTAATGTTTTCATAAACTGATTTTACATCGACATCGCGGGTGCAACCAATTTAAGTTATAGTTAATTTGAACCTACCAAATACTACACTCTTAAAAGTAAATTATTTAGGCTTGCTTTTGACTTCTTCATACTTTTGCAAAGTTGCAGAACGGTAGCTCTTTATTTCTGTGCAAAAAGTAAACTTTTTGTATATTTTGCACAGCGGGTGCAACATATTAACAGTGTATTCTAGCAGTCAATAATTCTTCATAAACAACAACATATAAATAAGTATATTTTTTGAAACACGAAGAGAGATGAATATTGTCACTTCACTTTTACCCGGTAAAACATAACTTCAAACAGTCAACAACAACTGTTTCGCGCCACTGTTGCAAGTTATGATTTTACAGTTTTTATAAATTTTTCGAATAGTAATATTTTCAAAGCCGCCAAAAAAGAAGATATGGTATAAAATCAAATAAAAATTTATTTTTTATTATATTTAGACTGTCTTCTTGCACTAATAAGAAAAAAATAACTAATAGCGTGATTAGAAAAAAAACCAAGTCGGAAACCGTCTACATCGGAATCGCCCTTAAGTGAAAATGAAAGTTTTTTATAGTTGTGAATACACGGGAATCGTTGCCATCGCAATACTAATATAATACATAAACTATTGTATATCTAACTATTATTGATAGATTAGTGATCGTAATGTTTTGTATTCAGGGAGACATAATTTTTACTCAAGGATCAAAGGAGGAATCAACATCAGCTAAATTTTGAACCCCCACAGCAGAATAGAAGAGCTATTTTCGAAAACCGATACACTCGAATTGACACTGGAATCCGGGACCTTGGGCTTCGAATTCGTAGTGCTACCTTCTTCACCCAATAGACTTTATGTTTTTTTAAGATTGCTGAAACATTCCATTTAATTAATATAAAATTAGTAGGAATTGCCAGAAACCTTTAGCCTCTTTTCTAAGCATAATTTGATATTTTCGACATACAGAATTACTTACACTTGATCTAGTCGACATACGCACATACATTTTCGCTCATTATAATATATTTTAACAACCGGAATTGAATATAAATAAATATTAAATTAATAATAAAATGAAAATTCAATTAAGTGTAACTAATGCGTTCATTTTTAATAAGCCACAACAGATTACAACGTGTTATTATATCGGTTTGTTTAGTTCGCTAATATATTATATATAATTGATATCATTTAATCCATATCAACGCAATTTAATTAAAGTTCAATATAATAATATAAACAAAATGGGTAAATAAGAAAAACGAATATAATAAATATGTGTGTAGTATGTAATTCAATTAAATAAACTTAATCGAAGTTTACAACTCGTACTAGAGGCATAATGTCAACCAAAAACCCAATTTACCCGAACCACTTTTAATATAATTTGTTGCCACAATTCAAGAACATGACCTGCTGATGCGGATTTGGCCATTATGTTATACATCATATGTTTATGTAAAAATTGCATATGAATGCAATAAAATTTTGCATGTTCACCTTTTAATAAGAAACATCAAATTGTGTGGAAATTTTCTTTAAGATTATGTACATATATCAGTCATAATTTCGTCGCAATGAAAATGAACATTATATGAAATTTGAGGCAAAAGTTGTAAAAATAAAACATTAAATGTCTAATGATAAGATTCAATGACAAAAGTGTTAAAGTTTTAAGTGCACTTATGTTGTTGCTCTACTTCAAGTAACAGCTTTTTTAAACAGCACGAGAACAGAAATAAAATATTTCGGAAACTAATGATAATACAAACAGTTCCCTAAAAGAATTAACGGAAATTATTGGTACTGTAGTAATCTAATGAATGATTTTATATGCATGTAAAAACAGGAAAAGGACTAAGAAATTTGATATTTTCTACGATAAAGGAAGTAATTTTTTATTAAAGCTGAAGAAAGAAATTGTTTTAATCTTAATCATTTGAATATATGAACTAAATCTTATTTTCAAAAGATTAATTTTGGAAATGTGTAGTATTAAATAAATTATCTTATATCCTCTTCATTTTTACATATTTATGAATTCCTTTTCTGCTTTATGCAAGAACTCTGATTTTGGTTGTTGTTTAACATTTATAGGAGGAACGCAAAACATTTTCAAATCAAAAAATGCAATACCATTTTATTTTTGCTTAATATTTTTAAATTATTTCATTTATGAAAAATCGTTATTAATCGGGCAACTGACTAATCTAAAATAACCTGAATTAGTTGGAATAATTAGTAGAGTGGTTAATGACATAGAATCTAATGTTATCGGATACTGCTTAGATTAATAAATAAACACTTGTCTGAATTAAAATGTTTTTTATTAGCATTTAGTAAAAAAGTAAAAATAACAATTCTTGAAGTTAAGTAGAAAAACAGTTGTATACATATCATAAATAGTGAGATGATTTTATTAGATATTTTTATAGATTAAAGATATCTCGTAGATTAAATCCTTAAAATGGTTTATGCTCAAAACGATTTTGCTCGTTAAGGCTTTCATTTGTCAAATATTTGCCCAAAAAAAGCGTAAACACTAAATATTAATAAATGATATTTCAATTCAGATGATTGTTTATTAACTAAACAATTTTCATCCGTATCTAATAGAAACCGTCATAGAATCTAATATTATTGGAAACTGTTCAACTAATTAGCACGCAATCATCTAGTGAATATCCTATTTCGCAGTCCTTACCTGTATGCCTCTAGATTCCTGACTTTACTTTTTCAGGTTCTTAAATTTAGATTAATTATGCCAAAAGTAGAACTTGGATTAGTGCGAATAGTTTACTTGAAGTTAAAAGATTTATATATCTTTCCTGAGTTTAAGGACTGCTTATGCAATAATAGTTATTAAAAAAATGAAAACAAATTTAAAAAAAATATATAGTTTACAGATTGCATATAATTCACAAAAGCCATATTTGAATATATTGTTCCAGTTTTTCAGTCTTTGATTCTTTTATATTTCAAATAATAATATTGAGCTTGAGGCTTGTTTTTATAAAAGTTATATATTTATTTTTCGATATTTCGATATCTTCTGGATATCTTCAGGATAACAAACAAAATTAAAAATTAATTATAATAAATATATAACTTTTATAAAAACAAGCACTCATGGAATGACCCGTAGATATGCATGCATTGTACCAGAAAGGTGGGGATAGTTGAGGACAGATTAGAAGGCAGAGTTTCGTTGTACATACTGAAATATATGTATTTATATGATTTAAGACAAAGCAAAGCCAATCAGAAATATATCCGTGCTGGTAATACCAAGTAGTTTCGACTACTCAAAAACCGTCGCTATTAGGATCACAACATAGAAAATGTGTTTTACCACAGCAAAACTTAAATAGCCACATAAGCTTTCAATTAATGTCTTTAGCGACCATCTTTGTTTCTTTCTTAATAGTGCAGTTGAAATAAAATAGACCAAATCGCCAAATAGACCAGTGTATATCCTAACCACAATTTTTTTTCAAGCGCTTCATTTTGAGGAATCAGAACCCACTGCTTTATTAAAATCCCAAGATTTAAAACGTTTATATTACTTAGGTTAATGTTTTTATTCATTTTCATAATAATACATAATTATATATAAAGATATATAGACGTTTAAAAACATTTTTCTCTAAATTATTTATACGTAAGCTTCACTTTTGCACAAAGGAATTAAGACACAATTTGTTTACAACTTTGTAATCGAATAAGAAAAAATATAATATAATAAACATTTAAATGGAATAATTGGCATATTCACCTTAAGAAAAAAACCAGAAGGGATTGTAAGAATTACAATGATGCCTGGACAATATTATGCTTGTTGAATAACAAATTAAATATTAAGTAAATGATTAATAAAAGGTATTTTTTCTTTGTAACAAAATTTAAGTTACTGCTGTTGCGTGATAATGCTAAAAACGAATTTGAAATACTGAGGATAAACGAACAAACAACTAAAACAAATTAAAACCGTAAACCTAATCTTCCAAATTTCTGAAAGCCTGTTGTAAATCTTCATGCAATTGTTCAAAGTCAGCTTTGATCTTAGCTTCGCCGTCCTTAACAGGGTCCTGAAAAATATAATAAAACAATTTTTCACAACAACCATTTAATTAATAATGGGTTTGATTTATTTACCTTGAACTTCATTGAAGACAATTGGTACATAATATTACCCATAGCCTCACGAATAACGTTCCACGTTATTTTGTTTTCAGACTGAGCCGTAGATTCCACTGAGTGACGAGCCAAATCGTAGAAAGCAATCATATTCTTAAGCATACCCACGCTCTTGTAGAAAGGACAAAATCTGTCATAAGATGAATAGGAATTTTGTTGTAAGAAATCGTCTTTAAGTAATTTTGCAACTTCCAAAGTAATCTTATCAGTTTCGGCCAATGAAGCTTTACCGACCAATTGCACAATTTCTGACAAATCTTCTTCTTCTTGCAAAATTTCCTTAACTTTAGTACGTAATGGCACGAATTCAGGGAAGTTTTTGTCATAGAAATCATCCAAAGCTCGCATGTATTTGGAGTAGGAAATCAACCAATTAATGGAGGGGAAATGTTTTCTCTGAGCCAATTTTTTATCCAAACCCCAGAACACTTGTACAATACCCAATGTAGCGGAAGTGACGGGATCTGAGAAATCTCCACCGGGCGGAGATACTGCGCCGACAATGGACACGGATCCTTCACGTTCAGGATTACCCAAACATTTGACGCGCCCAGCTCGCTCGTAAAACGAAGCTAAACGGGCACCTAAGTAGGCTGGGTAGCCAGAATCAGCAGGCATTTCGGCCAAACGACCAGAAATTTCACGAAGAGCTTCAGCCCAACGAGATGTAGAATCAGCCATCATGGATACATTGTAACCCATATCACGGAAATATTCAGACAATGAAATACCAGTATATATAGATGCTTCACGAGCAGCGACAGGCATGTTAGAGGTGTTAGCTACCAATGCGGTACGTTTCATAATAGATTCAGTGACCCCATCAATTTCAACTGACAATTCGGGAAAATCTCTCAATACTTCAGACATTTCATTACCACGTTCACCACAACCAACATAGATAATTACATCAGAGTTGGAATATTTAGATAAAGCCTAGTTATATAAAGAAATTCAAAAATACATTTAAGTTAAATACGCTCCATAGCAATCTTAAATGAAACTCACCTGTGATATAACAGTTTTGCCACAACCGAAAGCACCAGGTACGGCAGTTGTACCGCCTTGTACGCAAGGGAACAATGAATCTAACACACGTTGACCAGTCAACAAGGGGTGATTGGCAGGTAATTTTTCAGTTACTGGACGGGGTTGACGTACAGGCCATACCTGCAACATAGTATGTTTGGTTACTTCCCCATCGAATTCTGTTTCCAAAACTACGTCCTCGACATTGTAGTTTCCAGATGGGGCAATATAACGGACAGTACCCTTTGCACGGGGGGAAACAATCATTTTATGTTTAACCAATGTGTTTTCATGGACTAAACCATACAAATCACCTCCGGTAATATGGGAGCCCACTTTAACATTTAAGGGATTAAATTCCCAAGAGGCGGTGCGAGAGAGGCAGGGTACATTAACACCCTTAGGAATGTAAATGGAACTGGTTAATTCGTTGATGTCTTTCAAGGGACGTTGGATACCATCAAAGATGCTACCCATAATACCGGGACCCAATTCAACAGATAAGGGTTTGCCAGTGCGCAAGACGGGATCACCTACGGTGACGCCAGAGGTTTCTTCGTATACTTGAATGGTGGCCATATCTCCTTCCAAACGGATAATTTCACCCACTAATTCATAATAGCCTACACGCACCAACTCGTACATAGCCGAACCAGCCATGCATTCGGCAGTAACGACTATTTTTTGTTGAATACACAATATTTATAGATAACCAATATGTGATTTAAAAAGGGATTCATTTCATGCGTGGTTCTATACTCACCAGGACCTGATACTGCATATACGCGGCCATATTTAGATTCTTCTTCTACGTCGTCGAATCTCTTCAAGTTGGACATTTTCTTTGTTTTATAATTTTGTAGTTACTTGGAATGCTTAAACTAAAAGAAATATATTAAAATTAACTTTTCATTAAATATAGTAATAAAACCACATAAAGAAATGGCAAAAAGCAAAAACCTATGTAGATAATTTAATCTTGCAGGTTTTTTACTGATCTGTGTTGTCAGCTGACTTCGTTTTAGTCGGGTCACTTGATACAAAAAAAAAAAATACACACACAAACACTCATTCATTTTTAGTCGTTTCATTCCAACTTTCCAGTTTACTTAATTAAATATGTGCATAAGTACTACATAATTTTAGAAATAATTTCTAGCACATTCATTTAAACGTTTCCATTTCTTTAGGAGTTTTATTTTCCGTTTGTTTTTTATTATCTATTCTAAGCATAATTATTTCTAGTTTTTTTCTTTTGCAATTAATTCTTAACTCATTTAACATTATTACCAAGAGTAGTTTAGTTCTCTACCTCACCGAACAACGACGATCAACGAAATAATGACATTACTACGTATTTACTTGAGTGCAATAAAGTGAAAAAGCTTTTTCTTCACGTGACAACTGGAAGTGCAGAGTTGCTTCCAACAATAGCTGGAAATGTATTGTGGTTACTTTTGTTTGATTGCAGTGCTACCATTCGCGAGCTGCCAGACAGTTTTCTTAACTCTAATGTCTGGATTTAAACGAAAATATAACATAAAGTATATAATACAGACTAAAGTCGTCTCACGTTGGGAAAGTTTACTTTACAAGTCCAGACGGCAGGAAAACAGAAAGATATATTACTCTCTTTATTTATTAAATGAATTAAAGTTTTGAAAAGGAAACTTTTCTAGTGCGTAAGTATTCAGCCTGATTACTTTTGGCGATTTTCGCCTTTAATTTCGACATCTTGTAACATTAATAAAAACAAACTCTGCCTTTTGCTTTTAATCTATAACAAATGGTAGAACTTGAAAGACGAAAACGTAATCAGTTTGATTGTAACGTACTAAATGCATAATTATAAATACAAGTTTACTTCACAGCGAAATCCGTTTGTGGCTACAAAGTCTGCATTATGAACAAAAATTTGCTTATTTGTTGCTTCAGAAGTTATGCTGACAATAAAATATGCATTCAGTCAGAGAATTGAAAAAATTTTGAATAATAAATTTATGTCTATTAATTAAGTTGGCGATTTTAGGATGGAAAATATAATATATATATATATATATATATATATGTATGTGTGTGTGTGTGTGTTTGTGTGTGTATTAATCATCATTCATTGCATTTTCAGGAATGATACTTAAATCACTACTGAAAGCCAGTACTTTCGAAGTACTGTTCTCATTAATCTCTCCACCACTTGTAAACCGAATTGGAAAATATCAGCTCTATTAGAAATTACATAGCGTCAGGATACCGTCCGTCTGTCCGCGTATATGAAAATACAATTCTTGGAAAAAATTTTTGATCAATCATATGAAAACTCAAAATACTTGTGTTTAGACAAAAGAATAGCATGTTTTGACCGTTCTGTGAAGAGCGGCAACCCTGGTTAAGTATGTCACTCCTAAATTCAATACAAAGCTTTTAAAATTTAAAGTTTCAATAAACTTGATTGATGTTGCCGCTTTGTTACTCTATAGATTTAAGGGGTAAATATTTGCGTTCTGTTTGAAAGTTGATGTTATATATTGTTAACCTTTCCCACATACACACATACATATATCAAACCTGTGACCTTCGGTTTTGTAGTAAACGCTACATATATTGTGACAAGAAAGTAGATTTTGTTAAACTTTCAAACTAATAAAAAATTTTACACAGTAGTGTTTGATATAAATTCGTTTTATGGTTTTAAGAAAATAATTAACACATACATATGAATATCAAGAAAAATACTGTATAGCTATAACGATTATTTTCGAAATTTAACCTAAGAAAATCAACCTAGAAGAGAATTGGTACGTGCACGGGGGTACAGAGAAGTAATCCTCGTTACATGGACTACTCCTTGACCGAATAAGCAGGTCATCTCACCTCTTCGAATGATTTTTTGCAGGGTTGTGTTTTGATCGTTAAACGTTTTCGATACTGTTAAAATATTTTTTTCATATTTGACCGGCACTATACGTTTCGCTTACCTTTTTGCGATGTTTGGTTACTATTTTGCTTTTTTTATTGTAAAAGGCATTAGCGCAAAATCTCAAACATGTTTTTCTTCATGATGTAATTGTTCGTCTCTGACAAGATGGAAAAATTTTAGAAAAACAAAATGGATGGTATATTTTATTGTTATAATAGTGGTATGACTTGATATTTGGGCCATGGATCTTAATTAAATTTTACTCGGTTAAATTTTATTAAAACAATCAACTTAACCGATTAATTTGAATTTTATTTATTCCAAAGATTGATTCCAAAGATTTATTTGTATATACATTCCTCAGAAAATAAAAGTTATATCTTGACGTTTGTAAAATTTTCAGAAAATGGGTAAGTATATTTGAAACAAATAACTAAATTTGTATCCATACATACACAGGTTAATTAACACAAGTTTTTCATAGCGCGCCACCCACACAGGCATCTGGAGAACGAGTATGTTTGCGCTAAAACTAATATTAACCGATTTAATATCGAATTCGAAGGCTGGAATTCATGCAACAACTCTCATTTGTTACGTTAATTTTTTTTTTATATATGTACTGCAACAAAATTTATTTACTTTAAAATATAATTTTTTTGTAAGCAAAAAACTACTTTTATTTCGTCAGAAATACATATGTAAATAAAAATCAAGAAATGACTTATTTTCGTAGGAATAAATAAAAATATATCTTGAAAAAATAAATCAAGGAATAATAATTAAAATGTAATGCAACCGTTACGATCTTTGCTTTTGATTTTTAAACACTTAGTTATTTGAAATTGAACAGATTTGATTACAACATATATGTATTTCAAATTAGTTTACGAAAAATTAGAATCGTTTAATCAACATAAATTAAAACACTAAAAAGATATATCATTTTATAATTACAGTGTATGAAGGCGTATGTGGAGTTTGAAATATCGGAGGGTGCCTATGAGATCTCATGTCCAGATGCTCAATGTCCGGCACAAGGTGTTATGACATTAGCTGAAATTGCAACTTTAACAACAAACAACCTTATGAAGAAGCATCACCGATATCGTTTGAATCGAGGTAATTCCGAACTGCTCAAATAAAACAAACAATTCTATCCAAGTTATACAAAACTACACAAAAGTAAATTTAACAGGTTTTTCTCAAAAAATTAAAAAAAATAAAAGATTTACACTTGTAAATATTTTGATCTTATTATATTTTGTGAAGTTAAAACCTAACGTCTGAACTTATTTTAAGTTTAAACTTAATTCGTGCATTCAGAGAGCACAGTTTTATGACACAAATTTTTATAGGGCACTGTGCTCACTTTTTCACGGCTATTGACAATATAATGTAATAAATTTGTCAGCAAAGCTGAGAATAAAATCGCTACAGCAAACTCCTCTCTGCTAATCGTCCTCCATTTGTCCTCACAAGAGTCGCCTTTTGGATGTGTAAATATCTATACGCTGGAGGGTAAAAATCTTTTTCACAATACAATCGCAATTTTTGAGTAACATGTGCGATGTAATCGTTAACCAACCGTAAAGCGTTATCAAATCGGTGTGAGCTATGTATGAGTGAATTATTGTAATCCTACGGACAACAAGAAGTACAGAGAAACTTAACAGCTGCATAGAAATACACTCAGCACCATCTAGTGTGCAATAGTAGCTACTAATTTTCACTATTTGTCATACATTATGTTATCGTAGGCAAATAAATAAAATGAATACAAAAACATTTAATTTTAATAACTTTTAAAAAGATTTTTTCCATGTTTAATAAGAAATTTACTAAAAGAAAGCAAAATAAGGAAAACAAAAAACTAAAGTTGTCAAACTAAAATTATTCTTCGTCTTTGAGATTGTCAGTCATACGGACAACAAGAAGTACAGAGAAGGTTAACAGCTGCTTATAAACACCATCTAGTGTGCAATAGTAGTTACTAATTTTCACTAACATATAATTTTAACCAGCAAATTTTTACTGATTACTAAATTTTTTTTTTGCAATTTTTATAAAATGCCTAAATGATTTATTAAATGATGAGGTGCATTGAATTTTCAGTAATCAGTAATGTCCGTATTCATAATGAAATTCTACCTAGTGGCAAAATTTTTTTTTACACAAAAATTTCAAAATTCAAATGAAAAAATTATGCCACTCGCTACAATTTTATTATGAATACGACCCTACGATTTTACTGGTAGTTTAAATTAAATTTCATCAGCAAAAATTTAATGAATTTCTTCTTGCAATTTTTAATGCAGCACATATATACTGCAGTGTGCCCAAATAAATTAAATAAAACAAACAAAAACCAGCAAATTCCTATGTATTTACAATATTGAAAGGTTTGATACTTTTAATTGATTAATTGAAAAAATATACTAAAAGTACTTCCAACTTAAAAAAAAAATTTTACTAGATGCTTACACATCTCCCCTGTGATCGGACTCACATCGCTTTTTTTTATAGTTCCGTCACTATGCATCACATAAGTGGCGCTCATTTTATTAAAAGAGAAATTCTAAAATGGGGAACTTTAACTTCCCCTAGGGGTTCTTTACGATGGCCTGGGATTGGGCAGATGGTAGTTTGAAATGATTTGTTTGAGTGAAACAATGTATGAAACTAAGAATTTTGAGCTCGGAAAAACAGATTTAACTACTTTTCATAGTTTAAATTTCAAGCTTCAAAACATTCACACTTTTTTCAATTTCTCTTTAAACCTAATTCTATGATCAGACGATGAAAGAATGGACAGGCGAGGGAGACGAGGAAAAACTGTTGAACTAAAATAAATACAAACTTTTTTTAAATTATTTCAGTTGTACCAGCTGGTAGAAAGCTGTTTTTTTCAAAAATTAAACTTTCCCAGTACAAAAGTGATCTTTCCCAGTGTAAGAAGGATATGAGACTAAGTAAAAATCTTTTCACGAATACTTTAATTGAATATAAATTTCAATTTAAATTTTAGAAATTAGCTGATTGTATCTTGGTAGTAGGACCAGCACTCCAATACATTATTTCAGAAGTAGGGGGTATGGGATTAGGTGGAAGAAAGACTAGATAAAATATAGAGTGTTGTATCCATTTTTACTAATCGCACAACACACAAGACTTGTTGTATCTTTCAGAAGGCAACTTCAAAAATACCATAAAAAAATATTTTTAAATACATATGCATGTATGTACATCTGTACATATGTATGTAATTTGTTTATGGCTTTGATAAACTTTTGTTTTAAGTTTTCTTTTCAAATACAACTTTAAAATATAAAATTTTTGAAAAAATAAAACATATCTAATATAATATGAAATTTATTTGTTGAGAAGTTCGGAACTTTTCAAAACTGAGGTTGAAGTCTACTGACGATTTGGAAAAAGCGCCGATGAAACGCATATAGACATTGCTTAACCACCCAACAAATAAATTTCATATTATAATAGTACAATGACAGTATGTCAAATAGTTAATTTATTAACTATATCTAATATATATATCATAATATCTAATAGACTTAATTCAATTCTTGATTGTTCAAAATCAAATCAATTGAGTAAAATTAAGCTATCGTTTTATAAACATAACATATATGATATATAGATTTTTTTCATAATATTTCTACTTTATATACTAATCAATTTTATTTGAACTAAATTAATAAGAATTTGCTAAAAAGTTTTTTGTAATTTGCGCGCAATATGGTCTAGACACCCTGCGCCTTTAATATTTTTGTATTTTACAAATTAATTTATAAAATATATAACTTTAAATAAATAAATAAATAAAATATATCTGCTCAATTCAGAAGCCTTGTATTTGGTATCGTTTCAATATAATATTTGATTTGTTTTATCTGATTATAGAAATTGAATTGGATAAAACACGTACTTGGTGTCCTCGTGCTGGCTGCGAAACTGTGTGTGTCATTGGTCCAACATCAGAATCTGATGCTGCACCATCCACATCGGCTTCCTCAGCCGTGTCAACAGTAACATCAGCCATAAATTTGTCGACAACAACTCCCAATGGAGGAAATGCAGTTACAACTCTGTGTGCCGTACAATGTCCATCCTGCAAGGATGAATTTTGCTCGGCGTGTAAAAAGACGGTGAGTGATAAGCCCCTATGGAACATAAAATAAAATTGAGTACAAATTACATTCAACTTTCAAAGAACTACACATTAAACTTCGTACTTGAATACATTTTGATTGTTTTATTTATTATATGCATACGAGTATGAGAAAAATATTTTTAAAATAAATTAATAATTTCTTTAGTGGCATCCAAATATTACTTGCGAAGAACACAGCCGTCGTTTGGCAGCCGATGGACAAGACGATATTGGTATTCCCTTCGATAACGACCTCATCAAATGTTGTCCCATGTGTGCCGTGCCTATCGAAAAGGATGAAGGCTGTGCACAAATGATGTGTAAACGTTGTAAGCACGTATTTTGCTGGTATTGCTTAGCGAGTTTAGACGTAAGTACCTAAAGTCCGAAAAATAAATATTTGTATAGTTTTTGAATTGTACTTATATATTTACTTATGTTATTCGCAGGATGATTTTTTGCTGCGCCATTATGATAAGGGGCCATGTAAAAATAAACTTGGACATTCCCGCGCTTCGGTGGTATGGCACCGAGCACAAGTGATAGGCATTTTTGCTGGTTTTGGTATTTTATTATTGGTGGCTTCTCCTTTACTTTTGTTAGCAGCTCCCTGTATTATATGCTGTAAATGTCGTAGTTGCAGTGGTTCGAAAATCGATGAAGGGGATGGTGAAATGGAGGAAGCTACTGCTTTGCAAAGGTAATTTTAACCTAATTAGGCTAATGAAAAGTCACAGAGGCAAGCAAACATATTCCTCGTTGATATACTCGTATTAACTAATTTGATTCTAATGTTTTAGATTTAGAGCTGACCATAACAGTTTTCACTTTATTGACATGTTATTTTTAAGCTGAAAAAAATTATTTGATTAGGAGTTTTAGCACGAAATATGACAATAAATAAATTAAAATCAAAAAATACTTTTTATTTTCTAAGGAATAAATAATAATCAAGAAATTACTTTGAAAAAAATCACTTTTATTTCTTAAGGAATAAATAAAAATAGTCGTTGGAGGTTAATTTTTTTAACTTAAAAAATAAAAATGAATGCACATAAAATAAGTTTATGAATACTTTGATATTGCTTGTTCACGTAGCACATCGCTTTTAAAATCTTCTGTTTCATCGGATCTGCTTAAAAGCAGGAAATATTTAAAAAAATTTTACTATTTATGTTATGCCATGAAGTCTCAAAAATACATTTTTCATCGACAAAATTCAATTCTCTGAACATTCCGAAATAATCTTAAGTAAACTTTCCTAATTACCAGTGTAGGTCACTGGTAATTTATTTACTTCGGTATTTTTACTGGCATTTTATTACTTCGTGTCAAATATTCCAATATTATCTACACTGTAAGTTGTATATATGCCTTTTATTACAATTTTGTAAAAATTAACTGAGACATGATCACCATTTGGAAAATATGCTTTTACTGAATATAAATATAAAAAAAACTTACAAGTTTTCATTGAGGTAAAAAGTTTGCAATAATGTTGGACTCTATGACACTATCTATTAATTATTTGTGAAACTATTTTATTCAATAAATACGTATCTGAATCAAATTATATTCCACTAGTATATAGTGGCTAGGTTTTCTTTTGCGAAAATTTTTGCCAAATGTAACCGTAACTCAAGAATATTTATATCTATCCCTTTATTTCCGATTTGGCCATTTTCATGGCTACAATTGTGGTTTTAGTGCAATGCTTTATTTGTAATCTGTTTTATAAAATCAAAAAATAAAGCAAGTATTATAATAATGTAAGAAAAAAACAATATTGCCTATATTCTGAAAGGCAGGCGTGTTTCTAATAACTTCATTATTACGATTAACATATCTGTCACTAAAATGATTGAGTTATAGGTTTTATCGCGTATACATACGCTAATAACACTTAATTTTTTTGAAGTGGATTTACAATAAAACGTCTTCACAATATCTCAGAGACGTACATCTGTGTATTAAACTGATCGATAGATTCAGTAATATTTCACTTTCTACCAGCTAACACAAAAGCTCAGAAGACTTTTGAATGTTCTAATTCGTGTTCGGAAGTACAAAATAAAAAATTTGAAACTCATCTATTAGCTGTTTATGGTATATAGAAATACCTGTTAAATCATATACTTTTCATAAAGTTTGGTAGGCTATAAGATGCCTAAAAGTGTATCACAAAAAAATTTAAGTATTTTATATAAAGAACATCGATCAAGAGAGATCCTTCTAGTTTAAATAGATCCCTAAAAATATTTTAGAACAGAGTTTGGTTTGAACGAATTTTTTTAAATAAAAATTAGCTTATCCAATTTATCAGATCCTTTTCTGAATCGATTACTATGTTGATATTTTCAGGCTCTTAATCCTGTTTTGTTTGATACGGTTAGAATGATATTTTCGTTATCAAATTAATAGTTAAACTCTCTCTATGGTGTCAACATTCTTAAACAACACTTATGATAGTAATATATGCCAAGAATTTCTGGACTTCTTTTTTTACATAAATCTCTGAAAATATTGAAATTAAAACATCCTTTCTGTCACGGTACTTTTCTATGGGCTTTCATAATAATAAATTTGCTATGCATTTAATAGGGTTTTATCAATAAAATTATGATAAAACTCACTTTATTTCTAATATAAGCATTTCTCTCTCTTTATATATAATGCTTTCATGTAAAAATTATGCACATTATATTGTCGATATTTCGGTGACTTAATCAAGTAATTAGCAAATAACTTATGCTGAGTTGTTATTGTTAATTAAATAATAACGAACAGGGATATATCGAATATAAGAAATCTGTAACGTGTTTTATTGAGTAAAAAAAATTAATCAATCTCACTTTATAGCAGACATAATTCATAAGAATTTATTTTATGGTTACCATATTCTTATTTGAGAAATTTCTATTTCTAATTTGTCAGATAGGCAGACTTAAATTTTTAATATAAGTATCTTTTTGAATTCTATCCTTTCGTTTGTTAATGCGAACTATTCTTAGTTCGAGCTATACGTTCAATGCTTTTTATTAAAACACAAACTTTCCCTGTTAAATAATTTATTAATTGTCTTTTACTTTTTACTTTCAGCCTCAATTAAAAACGACTGCAGTTATCATAACATTTTGCTGATGCCCATTTTTTAAGTATTTAAAACTATTTTATGTCAACAACTTATTTTTTCTATTAGTTTTACGAGTAAATATTATATATAACCTATTAGATAAAAAATCATCTAAAGATAACAACTATTAAATTGAAAGCTATGTATAAACTTGATATAACATATAAAATAAACTTAACTAAACAAATTGTTTAGTGATTAAAATATGCATATGTACATATGTATATAAATTATTTATATATAGTTATGTATTGAATACGATATTATGTTATTCAATAGCTCATTACGCAAATATTATTGATTAAAAAAAATATGTATTGAAATAATATAATCTGTATAATAAACAGCTATTGAAGCAGTTAGTCTGTTAGTTAGTGACACATCATTAAAATCGTTTTATTATAAAATCTGTTTTCTAATAATGAATAAAATAACTAATTACTTAATATATTATTTATCATAATAAGTGCACGTATAATGTTAACTAAAACAAAAATTGTGATATTTACAGTGATTCGTTTTAAATAATTGCTGAATTATTTAAATCGATAGCTTTACACAAACAAATAAACAAAATGTTTTATTGCTTTTGACTTAAATTTATTTAAATATATAACAAAAATAAAATATATGAACTTTAAATTATATAATGGTTTATTTTAATTCTGCTTATGTATTTAATAAATATGTATTGTATATAATAATATCATTTACTATAATTGTTTCATTTTAAGTTCTGCTTGTTAAATTTACTTACACTTAAAAATATATATGAAATTGTTAAGCAGCTACCATAAACATGCTTTAAAATTCAAAATAAATATACCTATATAAACTGAACCAAAAAAACATTAAATAAAATAATTAATTAATGAATTAATACATAAATATAACCCCCTTACAGCTATTTGGGTGTTAATTAAAGTTTTTCATGTTTATTTAAGGCTTCAATTTTACATACAGTGAGTTTAGCATGTGTTTTCCTAATATGCACGAAAGAAATGGTCATGCTATCACCATTTTCCTTAAGTTGTTTTTTTGTTGGCAAAACGATTTATAGATATGGGCTTTTTATCAGTATTGCCAAAGGAGGGTGCTGTATTCTGCTCTTTTGATGCATGATGTGCAGCGAACAGTGCTAAAATTGGCGGGCAACAATTAACGCAACCATGCACTCACTAATGCTGATCAAAAAAATTTAATACCATATCTATGACTGAGTGCAGAGTCAAACTCGAACCACTTTAGCCAACAGCACCCACATGATATGTAATTATTAGTGATGTGCTGAATGTAAATTTTTGATGTTCACGAATAGGAAACAATAATTGTGAATACGAATATTATATATAAAATTTTAAGACAACTAATAGAGGTGTCTTTGACGTCTGTAAAATTATAAAAAAAATATTTTAAAAACCATATATTAGATAAAAGGTTTTCAAAATTTTCAAAGGATAAAATCGCAAATTTCTGTAACAAATAGATATCTACCAATATTCCATGAAAAATTTACCTATTTTCTTTTTTGCAAAAATGTCAGATTTGAGTCTGACTAATTCATTCGTTCATTTTACATAAAAATTTTAATATAACTAATTGAATGTCTTACTAGCATTTTGTCTAAAATGAGCGAACGGAGGAATTCCATGCAAGTCAAATTATGCGTAATGTGACAAATTAATTTCGTAATCAATTAATATTTGCATTGAAATTAAGTAACTTTAATTTTAAAAACAATTTGTTTTGCCAATTTATCTCTTTAAGCTTTTATGCGTTTGTTATTATTTTTGCTGATAAAATATTCGTCTTATTGCCTGATGCGATTATCTAAAAATTAACGAATATGCGCACACCACTAATTTGTACTTATGTATGTAAAAATTGAGACTATTAATTTAAATTCCATGTTTTGAGCCCTAAATACGAAAGTTCAATTTAAAATTTTTAAATCCAAGTAGATACGTGCGCGAAATATAAAGTGAACTTAACTACACAAGCGGGGATATTGCAGAATCCAAATTAGAATTTTGAATATGTCGTGATGCGAATTGATTTTGTATTTGTATAAAAATAAAAAATATCAATTTGGAATAATGTTGTTTGCATTTTTGTTTATATTAATTTTTTATAGTTTTCTCTATGAAATCGTGAGATATTTTTACGCTTTCCTTATAATTCTGTTACCAATGTACGTTGGCTAGGTATATGTGTGTACAATATGCATTGTATATATGTACATACTAGAGTCCGAAATAATGTACACATTTTATGCTATGTACACGCAGATTTACACCAAGGACATTGAAAAATGTATGCATGCCTCACTTTATACACAAAAAAATTTTGAGTGTACAGAACTGTAAATTGAAGACATTGAATTCAATTTGTATACGTATAAACATTTGCGGTAATAATAACATTATATTTGTTTTGTATATTCATAAAATTAATGTGTGCGTGCGCAGTAGGGAGAAATAACCTTCCAACTTTCATGTGCGTTTGCAAAAGCATATACACTAGATGTACACATGTACATGCATAGTTATACACAAGCAGAAGGTGTACACAACAAAAGAAAGGCAAAGTCTATAGTGTATTCAAGATGTACTTTGTATTAAAGGTGTCCATTAAATTCCTTGTGTATTCCTTGTATAAAGAATTTTTGTCACAGGTTTGATTAGTATTTCACTTACACATTAATATTATTTTATTCACACTGTGTGTCGACTTCCATCTGCCTAAACTCTAAAAGCTGATCCACCAAATCTTCACATCGCACTCTTTCAACAATACTGTGTTAACGAAAAAATTCAGTGTTCTGAAGAAACAAAAACTCAACAATACTAAAAAAGCTTTTAATTATTATTTTCTCTTCTAGATTTATAGAAATAAACTATTTCAGATGTTTTTGGGAAGAAAGAGTAGTCTGAACTATGGAAATCTTTTACAGTAGCTACACATGTGTTATGTATTGATTTTTGTCATAAAGATTACATAAAAAAATTTTAAGTTAATACAGTATTGTTGAACCAGTTTGACATCAACAAACAAATTAATATTCGATTTCCTTTCAGAAAATTATAATAATAATTGCGATTCCTACACGAATTAGTTATTTTTCTGACGATATAATTTTGTTGCCAATTTCAATTTAGTTTCTGAACTCAACTAGATTCCACAACAGCCCTGAAAATATTTTAAAAAATAGTTAGAAATTTAAATATTTTCCCTCTGTGTGAATTTACTGCTGTTTAATTTTTAAGCAAAATAATGTTGATATTTAAATGATATTAACAGTAAAACAATGCCTGTATAAAATAATAATAATAATAATAATAATAATAATAATAAGAATGTATGGTAAATAACAAGTAATATATTTTATTGTGAATAATGTACACATTTAGGAATAAAGCAGTAGAATTACCAACAGCCTTCTATTGATTATGATATAATACAGCAAGTATTATTGTGATGGGTTTTGTTTAACAGTTGCTCTTTCAGAAAAGTTCTTGAAATAAAAAGCTTCAACGGTTAGGTCCTTAATTTGAAATTAATTTTGAATAATTTATTTTAATGTGTACTCATTAATGTAACAAAAGAAATAAAGCTAAATATATGAATACGTAAAAAAAGAAACCTCACCTCAAATATATATTGATCGTTGAATTGCCAGCATAAATGTAATTAAAACAGTGCTTGAATTGAAAACGTTTTAAAATTAAATATAGAATATATTTCATTTGATTGCGTGCAGTGCAATAATAAAAACTATCATTGGAGCTTAATTTAAGGCGGGTTTAAAAGTCTTTCATACTACTATTGTTTTATTCTAAATTGCATACCGGTTACACAGACAAACATAACAAAATACAAATAAATATTTATTAACCAGCATATATTCATACACAAATTGTAATACAATTATTTGTTAGTTGCTGAAATGCTAGCAACTATATTAATAAAACATTAACAGATCACAATTATATACGTATGTATGTATTAAACTTCTAATAAAATACCTAAAGCAACGTCTATATAATAATTCCACAGTTAGAACTTAAAAACATAAGGCAAATGTAATATGCATAGAAAATAATTAACTTCAAAATATAGATGTAATTATAAAAAATATGTAAAAATCTGTATTTAAAAGTGAATTAACCTTAAATGTATAAAATCAATAAATCCTATAAAAATGTTTAACAAAAATATGTTTTACTTCTTGGCTTACATGTACCGTCTAAGGCAAATAAATACCAGGTAGCCTTATTGGCCTACGTAAGCATCACCTATGCCAAGTCTATTCAGATCTGAACTGTCAGAACTGTTTTGTTTACATGCTACCGCTCTGTACTGTTCTTGAAATAATAATATCACTCACATGTTCAAATTCAGCGGTTCTTAATGCGACTGAATCCTTGCTCAAATTTCATTATTTCTGAAATAATTGTTTTTTATTACATTTTATTATTTGCATTTATGGACAGATTCATAAGCTGTAGAGCCGAATTGCGCGTTGCAAGTTTCTAATTCAATGCGAATCTTTTAGAGTTGCCCAAATAAGTTGGGAAAGCGTGACTAACTGCCTGTTGATAAGATCCATGTAGCCCCGGTATGATACGCGCAGAACACGCAACCTCATCAATTTCGACCATTCTCGTCTGTGGTAACTGGCGACTATCCTCAAATGACACTGTAATTTTGGGGCTCACGCAATAAGAATTTGTCTGGTGTATGGGTATTGTAGAAGGCACTTGTGGTGAGGAGGCATCAGTACCCTGACTAGCGGTAAGCTATCGGCGCTGGGCTCTATCTTTTGCAAAACTTATATAGCGTGTCAAACAAAGAGCTTTTTCAGATATAATTTTTCTTAAGGAGCATAAAGTGGTGGTGGTCAGCCCACGGGAGGTCCTCTACTTAAGTTATCAAAGTGTATTGTGTTGTGGAGCCAATATGTTAAACGAAAAATAAATTGTTTTCACGTAACAAGACTTTTCACAACTTTACCTATGTATTCTTAGAGCAATATCAAATAAAATGCAATTAATCAAAGCATACATACATATGTATTTTTTATATATACATATATATTTGTATGTCTCTCTATCGTGAAATGCATAAAATATGTATGCATACTATATTCTAAGTCCAGGTTCACACAATTCTATTTTTGCTTTCCAAGTACAAGGAACTCCCCAGTCAAACTCTGTGTTAAAATTTAGAAGAAATATATTACTATCTGCTCTTTTCTCACAGAAACAACAAAAGTTAAGCAGCAAAAGTTAACATGTGTGAACTAGGACTTACGTATTAATCAAAAAGTTTTAATTTAATGTGGTAGCTACAATCTTTTATTTACTGTAATAGAATGCCACTGCTGTAGATAAAAAATGCGATTTCGACATTAATAATGAAGTATTTTTTCAGAAATGGATAAAAAACGATTGGGGATTGAAAACTGTTGTGTAGTCAACACTGAAATAAATTGGTGCCCTTCAAGTAAATAGATTGACATCATTTATCGTCACCACGATGTATTTCGCTCTCTTCTTTTTCTGGCGGTCAAGGCATCAACACGTAAACTTTCCCTTGTAATAATTACTTATATTTTATTAGTTATTAACTCTTATGCTTTTACATTAAATTTAATCGGCAAGAAAAAACTTGTGTATTTCTTCTGATGGAAACCAGAGAACCAGCTAAAGGTAATAAAGAGATAGCAATTGGCGACGAGGAAAAAACTAGAAGCGTGGAAAAAAGTAAAATGGCGTCCAAATATGGCGATCTGAGTTCTTTCGATGTCTCAAGTGGAAATTGGAGCGTCTATTTAGAGCAGATGAATTTTTTCTTTTTGGCGAATAGCGTGGTGGACGATAAAATTAAAAAGGCCATATTCTTATCATCATGTGGAGTAGAGACGTACACTCTGCTAAAGTCTATTGCTACACCCAGTAATATTTTATCTGAAGATTTTACATTCCAGATGGCAATAGACTTAATGTCAAAGCACTTCTGTCCACCACCTAACCAGATTATTCAACGGTACCAGTTTTATCGAAGAGACCAAAAAGAAGGCGAGTCAATACCAGACCAGTGTAAGTTTAAGGAAGTGGAATGTCGCTATTGTAAAAATCGAGGGCATATAGAGAGAGCCTGCATCACGAAGTGGAAGTCCGGTAAGAAGGATAAAAAAAAGAATTGTAGAACCAGTAACCCAGGGGTAAACACAATTGAATCAAATATTGGGGAGTATGTGTTGTGTGTAGCAGGAAAAGAAATGTCCCCCATTATAAAGACCATGACGATTTGTGGGCAACCATTAGAAATGGAAGTGGACCAGCTATTCGATTATTAGTGAGGATGTATATAAGAGAAAATTTAAACATTTGAAATTAGAAAAAAGTAAGGTGCAGTTAAAAGCGTGGGGTGCCAGTAAAAATTTGAAGGTTTGTGGTGAGATTGAGGTGCGGGTGTCGTGTGGCAAAGAGCAGAAGAATTTAACATTGTTTGTATGTGGTGGTAATGGTCCTGCCTTAATAGGGAGAGATTGGTTTCAGGAGCTGGGGATTCGGGTAACCAGTCCTATTTGCAATATTCACACTGAAGGTCCGGTGGAAATCTCAGAGTTTAATTCGGTGTTTGATAATCAGTTGGGTGATTATAAGGGTGAGCCTATAAAGTTAGTAATGAAGAATGACTTCAAACCCAAGTTTTATCGCTATCGTCAAGTACCTTTTGCGTTGAAGCCAAAGATAGAGGAAGCGTTGAAGTTGATGATAGATGAAGGGGTACTGCGTCAAATTAGTTTTAGTGAATGGGCCACACCGGTTGTGCCTGTAAGAAAACCAGATGGCAGCATTAGGCTTTGTGGTGATTATAAGTGCACAGTAAATCAAATGATTTGCCCAGAGACATACCCATTGCCAACAAATACGGAGGTATTTTCAGCATTGGCAAATTGCAAGTGGTTTTCCAGGTTGGATTTGGATCGTGCTTATACTCAAGTCAAAGTGGACGATAATTCGGCAAAGATACTTACCTTAAACACGCACCGAGGTCTTTTTGAAGTTACCCGTTTACCATTCGGAATCTCAACAGCACCGAGCATTTTTCAACGTATAATGGAGGGTCTTTTAGGCAATATAGAGGGAGTCGTGGTATACTTGGACGACATCCTGATAGGGGGTGCTACTAACGAGGAAATGTGGAAGCGAACACAATTTGCCTTGAAGCGTATACAAGAAGCGGGATTAAAGCTTAAGAAATCGAAATGTATTTTTGCGGTGAACGAGTTGACATTCCTGGGTTTCCACATAGATGGAACGGGAATCCGACCAACAGATGACAAGATAAAAGCGATTGCAGATGCGCCCCAACCAGAAAATTTACAACAGTTGCAAGCATTTTTGGGCCTAATTACGTTTTATGATAGGTTTGTGCCAAATAAGGGGCGAGTGCTGGAACCTCTTTACAAATTGCTAAGGAAGGATGAAAAATTTATTTGGGGTAAGGAACAGCAAGCCAGTTTTGCTAGGGCCAAGGAAATGCTAACGTCAGAGAATCTGTTAGTACACTACTCAAATAAACTACCTCTAGTCTTATGTGGAGACGCATCACCTTATGGAGTGGGAGCCGTTTTGGCTCACATCATGCCAGATGGTCGGGAAGCACCTATAGCCTTCGGATCAAGAACGCTACAACCTGCAGAAAAAAAACTACGCGCAATTAAACAAGGAAGCACTTTCGATAATTTTTGGCATAAAAAAGTTTCACCAGTTTTTGAGTGGCCGAGAATTTACAATATTTACGGACCATAAGCCCCTAGTAGGACTTTTCGATCCAAAAAAGCCAATATCGCAACACATCTCACCCAGGATGATGTCAATATGACATCAAGTACCGAGAAGGAAAAAATCACCAGAACGCGGATGCTTTGAGTCGGTTGCCGATAAATCACGTTGAATTCCAAGTCCCAGAAATCCCAGAAATTTTGTATTGCGGCGAAGGAGAAAAGCAATTTTTAGTAACATCCCGAGAAATTGCAGAGCATACTAGAAGGGATCCAGTATTGTCTCAGGTACTTAAACATATTAAAGAAAAAAATACTAGTTTTGCAGATAACTCTGAGAAGTTTAAGCCATACTCCACCAGAATAAATGAACTGTCAGTAAACAACCAATGTTTATTATGGGGCGCTCGAGTCATAATTCTAAAAAAGCTACGCCCCCGGTTATTGGAAATGCTACATGAGGTGCACCAGGGCATGACGGCAATGAAAGCCATAGCACGAAGTTATTTTTGGTGGCCAGGTCTTGATGAAGACATCGAAATGACGGCAAGAGAGTGTGTGAAATGCGCTCAGAACAGTAAACACCCCCCAGCAGCAACAGTAAAACCATGGCCAACAACATCCAAACCCTGGTCCAGACTACATATCGACTATGCCGGTCCATTTATGGATAACAATTTTCTAATTATTGTCGATTCATCTAGTAAGTGGGTAGACGTGAAGGTCACTAGAAATACCTGCTCCTCAAGAACAATCGAATTACTAAGAGATGTGTTTGCAACACATGGTCTACCGGATACAGTTGTGTCCGATAATGGGCGAAATTTTGTGTCGGAGGAGCTTAAAGCCTTTTTAAAAGCTAATGGAATCACACATATTTGCACAGCCCCATACCACCCATCCTCAAGCGGACAAGCGGAAAGGTTCGTCCAAACTATAAAAAAACATCTGAAGAAAATGTCACCTTCCAACATTAATAAAAATTTAGCAAACTTATTATTACGCCTTCGTACTACACCAACGGTAAATTCAGTTAGCCCAGCCGAAATCTTGATGGGTAGGAGATTGAAGACTGTTTTTAATCATGTATATCCCGACAGTAAGTCCAACCAGCAACAAATTGAGCCTGAGAAACCCGGGAGAAGTTTCCAGACTGGCGATGAGGTCTGGTACAGAAATTTTGGAAGAGGGGAGAGATGGTTACCTAGAACCATTCAAGCGACAAGTGCCCGAAATTATGAAGTCAGTGGAAATGGTAAGGTACAAGTGAGACATATCGACCAGTTGCGAAATCGTGTTTCCGGGGCACATATAACTAGGGAGGAGGCTGAACTACTTCTTCCATCCGAATCGGCATCATCTAGCCAAGAGGTGAGCGAAAGCCAGCAAGGGTCGAGTGATACTTTAACCGAAAACACCACGCCAGAGCCAGGGGCTGAAGAATACCAATCAACAAAAGTGACTGCAGGAACTCCACGTCCTGTCCGAGTAAGGAAGGCTCCAAAACGGTATGATGATTACTTCATGGGGGAGGAACTGTTGTGTAGTCAACACTGAAATAAATTGGTGCCCTTCAAGTAAATAGATTGACATCATTTATCGTTACCACGATGTATTTCGCTCTCTTCTTTTTCTGGCGGTCAAGGCATCAACACGTAAACTTTCCCTTGTAATAATTACTTATATTTTATTAGTTATTAACTCTTATGCTTTTACATTAAATTTAATCGGCAAGAAAAAACTTGTGTATTTCTTCTGATGGAAACCAGAGAACCAGCTAAAGGTAATAAAGAGATAGCAAAAACTTTATAAGGTGCAACGTATTGCTATAGTCGTTTTGATAATAGCTTTCAAATTTGTTTTTGTAACTATTTCAATATAAAATAAAAAACTTCTTAATGGTTACATAAGATACTTTGTATGAGAATTTACTTAAGTACTACAGCAATTAAGATCTAGCAATTGAATATATGTACAGTTTATAAACACGGACTAGAGGAAAATATTTTTAAAAACCTACAATAGTACTGTAAAAGGTTATAATGAAATTAATAAAGCAAACAGCTAGAGTGACACTTTCGTTACGAAAACGAAAGAGACCTAGAGATTGCTTAATAAATTCCTTATTGAAACAAAGTTAGACAACCTGCATTTCTCGTTGAATGACAGGGTCAGATCCCGAGCAAACGAGTCTATCGTTTTATGGTAAAGTTACTATGAAGCAAGTCGGTGGGAAATCTAGAGGGTAGATTATGTATAATTTTTAGATTCTTGTTCTGGCGATACACTCAATGGACTTGTGTTCTAATTTTTGGTAATAACTTATGGTCTGCACTACATACTTCTTTTAGCTATGAGAACACCACCCCCATGTGAGAGGCGACCCTCTCTGTAAATGACATAGTCTCCAAGTTTTAGCTTGTGATGCGGTTATAAAAAGGTCTCATTGAGTAACATGATATCAATCAGTTTATCATGAAGAACTTGCTCGAGCTGAAAAGCCGATGACTCGGTTGTTATGCCCTGAGCATTCCAGTGCATAACATGTACATTAGAATTGTCATACTTATTCTGACAGCGCTGGAGAGCATCAACTGCGTTAAAAAGTATTTCCAAAAGCCTCTCGTTACTGATGTCATCTTTAGCGTTGGTTGCAAAGTTCTTGCTGTTGGCAACATCAGAATACAGGATATTAGAGTTAACACGGGAGCTCTCAAATGGTCCATGACGAGACAATGGTGGAAAATGCGCTTCCTTAGGATTAAAATTAAGTCCGCTGGAATTGGTGACAGCAGGTCTGGAGTTGCGAGTAGCTCTTTGACGGATTTGTAAATATTCTAGGCGACAAGAGCACTTGGGATCATCAGCTCTGTGATGAAAATTTCTAAGGTTCTTTTTCGAACAATTAAAGCACTTGAATACTACACTGCCATCTCGTGAAGACGAATTCAATTGACAGGCTGCAACGTTATGATTGCCAGCGCAGGTAGACACACATCAACTCTACTGCAGTTTCTCGCGTCGTGGCCATACATGAAACATTTGGAGCATTGCGTAGGACCCTTGTTGGCCTTAAGAGGATTTCTCCAGGAAACCGCAATACTGCTAAAATAGTTGATTCTGGTGATTTCACGTTTGAACACATGGCTTCGATCGAATTCAATTAAATACAGTGCGTCGTCTTTACTTAACGTCTTTAATACTGGCTCGATGTATGTTGTGACGGCTAACAAACTCGTCGTTTATAGGCTTAATATCCAGTTGAGGAAGTCCAAATAAAACAATTTTGAAATTTTTGATATTTTTAATTTCATGGATGTAGAAACGGTACTCTTTTTCTTTAAGTTGTATCAACTATTTCAATATTTTTTGATTAATCTCTTAAATTTTTTTATGTAAGTTGTTATACCTTATCTTCTAGTGTCAATTATTTAAAACTGGTGTGATTTCAACAAACACAATCGTTTTTAAATCATTGGTTTCTATCACATATTATTATAGGGCTTTAAAGTTTATATGAAATCTTCTTCCAGTAGGTAGATGTATTCAGTACACAACTTTTAAGTCATATAATCATGTTAAACTATTTCAATTTCATAGGATACAGCTTCACTTGCAAAGTAATTAGCCAATATATCCCTTAAATTGATAGCTTCACAGGGAAATCTTCCTTGGCTTGAAGTCATAGAAGGCAGGGGCTCATCGCCATTATTTTTAAGTTCTTGGCGCCATTCACCTTCTTCTATAATACCAGATTCATTTCTCCGATCTACAAAATTGTCTGGGCAATATAAACTATTTTCATCGTTTGTCATTATATAGTTATGCAGTGCGATGCAAGCCAATATTATAGTTTTACAAGTTTCTGGTAAAAATTCCAGTGTAGTTAAAAGAATTCTGAAACGTGCAGTTAATAATCCAAAAGTATTTTCTGTTATTGTGCGGCCAAGTGACATTTTGAAGTTAAAAATACTTTTCTTTGTATCTAAACTTGCTTTCGTATAGGGGCGCATAATGTTTTTCTGCAGCGGAAAAGAGTTGTCGGAAATGAAGTAATATGGAAATGGAGGAGACGATCCAGATAATGGTTTATTGGATGGCAAAACCAGCTTCGTAGATATGATCGCATTTTCAGCTGAGGTAAATTGAAACACACCTGAAATTACCAAAGTAAAAACATGTAATTTGCCGCTTACATAATAAAAAGTTCATTTCTGAATAAAAATATATTTGAAGGTAGTTTAATAACCTATATCGAAATAAGTAAATCTTGTGACACTTATTATTTGACATACTGTCGTAGTTTTATTATAAATTAAATGTCTACATGCATTTCATTGGTGCTTTACCAAGTCGTTATTAGACTTCAACCACAGTTTTAAAAAATTTCAACCCACTAATCGTATGCATAGACTTATTAATATAGTAAACCATTAAACTCAACAGTGAACAAATCGCAAAAGTGCTAGAAATAGAAATTTACCTGACATCGAATTCTATTATTATTTGCTACATTTCTAACTGACATTGGTATCAATAAAAGTGAAACTGAGACTGGTTGATATCTATTAACGATTTGGTAAAGCTACAATCAACTACAACCATCAACAAATAAATTTCATTTACATTAAATTAATGGTTGCGCTTATTTAAAAGTATAGTCTCCACGTGCGTGAGTACCTTAAGACTCTAACCGTATTTAAAATTACTATTGAAAAATGTACATACATCAATATATAAACAATTGTATCTGATCAGATTAATTTGATGTTTGATTCCTTTAAAGAAATCTTATGAGCTATAATGATCATAATTGATGTTGCTCTAATTGTCAATACGTATAAAATAAAAACTAATAACAAAAATGTGTGCAACTTAGTACTGAAACGAATTATTATGAATACGCATAATTCATTTCATTATTCACAGGTATAAAAAATAAATAACTGAAGTTCTTAACAGAGTAAAAAAAAAAATATATATATATATATATATATATATATATATATATATATTATGATTGATATAATAAAAATTAATTTGAATTACCATCATCGCTCTGATTATTGTAATTTCCAACACTTACGGCTGAAAATTTATACTTTGTATCACATGCTCCTAATATAAGTATATCGGAGTTACCTCTATTATATGGCACTCTTATGGACACTTTTTTGCCATCGATAGCGCCAAGACAATTGGGAAGACACCAATTGTTTTTAAATTCTTCAGCGATATCAGCATATTGGGCAGCTGAAGGTTCACTTAGGTAAATTGGTGATAGTAAACTCCACAAGACACGGCAAGTATCTACAACTATTTGTCTAGCTGTAGATTTTCCAACTTTATGTTTAAATGCAAGGGATTGTAAGGTTGTCCCATATGCTAAATAGCTAACAAATTTTTTTCGCTGTTAATTACGCACACATAACAAGTGCGAAGACATAAATACTTACTTAAGTGTCATTACAAGCCTTTCTTCTGGGTAAATCAATTGCCTACTCCTTCTTAAAGAGCTCTGAATAAATGATAACAACCAATCAAATAATGATTTTGACATTCTCGTGTGTTCAAAAAATTGTTGTTCATCCATTTTTCTTACATTAGTAAAAACCTTCTGATGATACCCACTTTTAAACCGATCCATATTTATTGGGCGAACACGCCATCGCCTTATGCGTGGTTTGCGATTCGGATTTTTTGCTTTACTTGACTTGGTTTTTTTTGAACTTCCAACGAACGTGTGCTAGTGAAATATGAAAGAGAATATATTACATATATAAAAGGGTATGCCATTTGTGAATTAATACCGTTATTTTGTCATCTGTCGAGTTTGTTTTGCTGTCACTATTTAAGTGTTCAGTCTGAGGCTCTCTGGTGGAAGATATGCCAAAAAATTCTTTACAACTGTCGATTGAATTGTCCTGAAATCCCTATATAATAAATTTTGAATACATATTTAGCTTTAGTATTAACCGAACACCAAACCTACATTTTCTAAGGATGACGTATGAGTTAAAAGCTCAGTGCTGCATGTAGGGTTGTTGATTGATGTACTTGGGGTTATGGTATCACCATTGATAACAGTCTTTTCAAAGAGTTTAAATATTAGGTATTATTATTTATGGTATATTATAATAAATGCAACCTTCGATTCTAGTTTTTTTGTTGTAGTTACTAAAGTACTGATTCCAACTTTCCGCTTCTGGTTCGATTCCTTGACACACTGCTGTTTTTTCGTTGCATATCTGCTATACAAGGGCTTTTCGGCTGAACTTTCTGCACTCTTCCTTTTTATATTCACATAAGAAGTATACAAATTTAAAAGGCTTAATATCATAAACTCCTGATTTGAGTGCATTTCGTTCTTATTCTATAATCATAGAACCTGTGCTTATATCTATGATTACGTTAATGTACTTTTTATAAAAGGAATATCTACAATTTCCTTGTTTTCCTATTGCTACGCAATTCACTAACGAATGATACCTTAAAGGACAACAAATGATGTAAACTTATAATTTCGAACTTTACCACACTACAAAACTAGTATAGCTACAGTTGGTTAGTTATAACATATAACACCAGTTTGATGTGTTGACATCTTCCTACACTGTTTAGCAAATCAACATATATCTATATCAGTACTGTTTTGGTTTGAATAAGTGAACTTTATTGGCAACTTAGCATATGCACAGTACTTCATGTGGATCGTAATATCATACAAACGGCAGTTCCTATGATGGCAGTGAGATTGGTATATATTCATATATATGGCTCGGACACAGTACATATATATACTTGACAATACACGTACCAATAACATTTGGCCGTGTCTACAGAGCTATATTGTAGTCATTTGGAAATCGATAACATATAAATAATGTTTTGTGATAACAAAATAAATATTAATAACTTCTACAACAAATGATTGGCGGCAGTATATTTTCATAAGTACATAAACAGGAAGAAAAATATCGGGCATGGATGATCTTGCTTGTCCGCGTTGTAAGACAACAAAGTATCGGAATCCATCTTTAAAGTTGATGGTAAATGTATGCGGGCATACACTGTGTGAATCATGCGTTGACCTCCTGTTTCTAAAAGGTTCGGGCTCATGTCCTCAGTGTATGGTACCTTTACGACGTAATAATTTTCGTATACAACTGTTCGAAGACCCTATGGTAGAAAAAGAAGTTGATATAAGGAAGCGTATACTTAGAGACTACAACAAAAAGGAAGAAGACTTCAATTCTTTACATGAATACAATGATTATTTGGAAGAAATTGAATGCATAATATACAATCTTTGCCACAATATCGATATAATTGGTACAAATAAAAGAATTGAACAGTACAAAAAAGAGAATCGAGAAATAATACAACGTAATAAAACGCGAATGGGCCGTGAAGAGTATGAACTTGAAGAAATGTTGGAGATCGAGAAAGCACAAGAAGAAGCTAGACGGCAAGAACTTATAGACCTAGAAGCGGAACAAAAAAAAAAGAAAGCTCGTGAGAAAGAAGCGTTAATTGATGAATTAATGTGTAGTGGAAAGGACGCATCCGCTATTGTCAGTGAATTTGCAGAGAAAGTAGAAAAATTGCGCGAGGAAGAAAAGCAGCTGCCGCCTCCTAAACCAGCAACCCAATTTTCAAGTGGTGTTAAATTTGGTCGCTCAGCGGACCATCAATTTTTGCCTGTACCAAAATTGGAAGAAGGTCCTTTGTATATCCATGAAACGCCCGCATTGTACATGGAAGGACCTAACTGTCCATCACAAAACGAAATTGAAACCAAAGGCTATATGAAGCATGTGCGGGCAGAAAATATTATTGAAAGAGCAGGAGGGTTTCGAGCAACATATGCATGTCAACGGGCTTTAATCGAGGCAATGCAGGGGCTCTTCCATGGATCTATAACATATTCATAGTTATTTAAAATTTCACATGTACATATGCGTATAATAAATACTTCTTTTAGGTAAAATTTTACTGTCATAATTTATTAATTTATGAAAAAGAATTGGCTCGGCCAGAAACGTATATGTAAAGTCATCCGACAAATGTACTTCACGGAACAATTTTGTAGCTAAAACGCACAGCAAGTTCATAAAAATTTTAAATTATTTTTTAAGTATCAAAATTGTTTGGTTAGTTGCGCTGACAATTTTTATGAGAATGCATAAGAAATATTTTCATCTAGACCGTGTCTATAAACTGTACATATATTCAATTGCTAGATCTTAATTGCTGTAGTGCTTAAGTAAATTCTCATATAACCTTTAAGAAGTTTGTATTAAAATATGTGCCTGTAAGAAGTTTTACTGTTAATAAATTACCTATAATATGAAACTTTTCAAAACTGTGGTTGAAGTCTACTGACGATTTGGTATAAAGCGCCAATGAAATGCATTGCTTAACCACCCAGCAAATAAATTTCATATTTTAAGAAGTTTTTATTAGAATTGTGTTGTATGCAGTCAGTCACAGAAATGGTTAATATATGTGTATTACTCCTACATGTTCTGAGTTATCCGCCAGAATCTCGTCTCCGATATTTTTCAAATCTATTTGCAAAGTATTTTTAATAAAACTATTAAAATCGTTTGCGAACTGTGTTTTCAGCTTTTAGGCAAAACCCAAAACTTTTTTATAGTCATTTGTACAATTAATTAAAGCAAATATAATTAACACTGAATAGCTGTTAAATCTAAGTCATCATCCCAATCTACATGAGTTGTTGACTGTTGTATACTACATGCAGTAACTTTTGGTTCTTCAATCAAATTCCAAAGCTCATCATCATCATCGTTATTCATAAACATAGTAGTTTCATTCATAGACTGCGAACTCTTTACAGTCTTGCGTTGAATGGTAACCGTCTTTTTCTCTGTAGTCCGATTACCCTGCACAATTTGACTTTGTTCAAAATACTGATTGGGATGGGTTATAGCCACTTCCTCGCTCGATTCATGTGATATTTGAAAAAATTTGGCACATGCTAATTGATAATGGCCTTTAGTTGCATAGCTCATAACTTCTTGAACATGAGATGATGATAAACCTGCACCAGACAATTTGTTTTTTAAAGTTGTCTGATCATATAACTTATAAGGACATCCGTGTACACTACCGGGTACGGCGTTCTCCTGGATGATTTTAATACACGAGTACGGCGTGTAATTAACCATGGATCCCTTCTTACCATAATTGTGCTCGATGTTGTATTGGTAACTCTTTGCAAACTTTTCAGGATCAATTTTCTTGCAGAATTCTTCACGCCAAAAGCGAATAGAATCTTCTAAAGTAACGCCGATACCTTTAAGAAATAAGCCATATTGCATACGACCATCATGTTTAATATGATGAGTGGAACGTATATGGTCATGGCACGCGCGCATACACAACGGGAAAGATTTCTTGGAAAGTTGATCCAGAGATTCAATTGGAATATTTGCGCTTTTATTAATAGTATAGTCTTTTCCAGTATAAGAAGTATGCAAAGATTTAAGTAGATGAAATAAACGCTCATCTGTTTCCACATCTCTAATCGCCCGTTGGGATGCTTGAAGACCATGCTCAATTTCGTCCATTTGCTTGACACCAATTATCGAAATAAAATCATTTGTATTAACGTATGCTTGGCCCCCTTTTATATAACAACGTCTGGATCGGACCAAGTCTAAAACTTGGACAAAAGGTACTTTATAAAAATCCAGCATTTCTATTTTAGTGACACTCTGACCCATAGTACTTTCGAAAAGGCCATCTTTAACAGAGTTCTTTTCTTCCAGGTTCAAAGGAGTATAGTTTAAATTATGTAGCTCCAAGAAATTTTTTATTTCGACGGGTGACATTGTAGAAAATTTGTACTTGAAAAGTTCCATTTCACGGGTCAAAAACCAACTAGACGTATAAGTATAATATTAATACCAAAATATTAAAAATTTTTGCATGGTAAGCTTACCGCTTCAATTCCGTAGTGCGGCAATAAACCAACCTTAATATAAAATGTGATATGTAATCCCTGCGTCTGGCTTGCAACTCAAATTCATGTTTACTCGCATTGCTGGTCGCCGAAGTGCCTCCATTCGTGCATAAGCGTATGTAGCCCTTTAAACCATCCCGTGAAAGTTCAGCATGCACATATTCTTTCCAGTCATCTGATAGCAAACGCAAATTTTTCGTGTTAGCCTGCTCCAAAATCCGTAGAACTTTTAAACGTTCCAGAGCAAGTTCTTCAAATTCTTGAATTTGTATATCATCGATGGGCGGGAAACGATATAGGACCACATTATGAGGATATTTCTGCTCCAGATTTTCGTACTCCGGTTTATATTCTATACGAGGTTTTGTTTTCCTTCTGAAGTCCATCACTTATTGGGAGTTTTATATAAAACTATAGTAATTATAGTAATTATAATTACCTGTGTAGTGTTTTTACCCGCCAAAACAAACCTTCTTACTTCTGTCAACTTGTTGTAATGCTATGCAAGCGGTTTTTCGTAGCGATTGGTTGTACTGTATTATTTTATAATATTTTATATATTGCATATAAAATTTTTCATACATACAACTTGGGACACAGTGGAGAGCACTAAACAAAAATTCAGCGTTGTTCAAGAAAGCTTTTATTAATGAATTTATTTTTATTAAAAAATAAATGGCTTCTACCAAGGAATATTTGCAATGTTCAAAAATCGGGAAGCTATTTATTGATTATACCTCGAGACATGATATCTCTGTTAATTCACTGAAAATTGTTAACAATATTTAACAATAACAAGATAAGATAATCGGTTAAGATCGTGAAACATTGTTATATGAATATATCTTTCATTGCAGTAGTTCAAAATTCGAGAAAATAAAGTTGTGCGTGTGTTTTAGATATGTTTTTTTTTAATAAAAATTATACGTTTTGCTGTAAGTGTGTGTACATAAATTATTATTTGAAATGTTCTTGTACGACTGCTACATGTTAAGCAATTATTTATTAATTTCGTTGAAAAGAAACAAATATATAGTTAAAATCGCATTATCTTCATTCTAATATATACAAAATTTACCCAAATATAAGAGTATATACTTAGTACTCGCGTATACCTACATAACACATCACTATTATAGGTTAATAATGTTGGACGGAAAAGCTGGATTCACCCATGGTTTCAGAACGATATTGACGTTGGACAACATATCTAGTTCTTTGAGAGTATGCTCTGAAGCGATTCACCCACTTCGCGCATTTGTTCTGCAACATCAAGGCTGCCATATGAAATAATTTTGTAAACTATGTGTGTGAGTTTTGCAATTGGGCAATACCACTATTTATTTAATTTTATTTATAACAATATCCACCAGTTATATATTTTTTAATATAAAACAAGTACTCCGTATTTTATTATATACACAAGCAATATGAAACAGGTTATACATACAAAAGTGTAAAACAAGTGTATATTTTACTATACGTATGTACCAGAGAACGAAATAGTGTACTTCTTTAGCCTTTGTATACACAAGCTTACATCAACGACACGAAAAAAAAAATTTTAGATTTATACATGACACACTTTATACACAAATAAATCTTGAGTGTACAGGGCTGTACAATGAAGACATTGCGCTAGTATACACGAGCACATCTTTTAGTCCGCACATTTTTTGTTTTTTTCAAAACACAGGAGATGTGTTTTTTGTTTGCTTATTTGTCTTAAAAAACAATTATGTATAAACTATAAAAACATTAGTTAACAATATAAATAATTTTCCACATATGTAAATATGTATTTTTAATATGGTTCTAGTTCTGTACAGCGAAAGAAATATAACACCAAATAAACCAAGGCGCATCTATACTATATATATAGTATAGATGTGCCTTGAAATAAACAAAGAAATACTAACGGACTCAAAACTGTGTATACGTATACAATTTTATGCCAGATGAATTCATCCCGTGTGTTTTGAAAAGAACAAAAATTATGCGGACTAAAAAATGTGCTCGTGTAGACTAGAGCATTGAAAACATTGAAAAAATTAAGCCATTGAAGACATATTGAAAACATTGAATTCACTTTATGTCCGTATACACATTTGCGGTGATGATATTATATTTGTTTTTGTATCTTTTTAAAATTAATGTGTGGGATTATGAGGCGCCAAGAGTTTTTAAATAGATGCACACAACAACACCACAACAAACAAATATACTCATAATAAAAAGGATCAAATAAAATATATTCATTTTTCGGGCAAGCAATAACACAAAACAACAGAAACGCGGCTATTTTCCAAGAATTTGCTGCACGTCTTTTTCGATGTCGTTGATGTAAACTTGTGTGCATAAAGGCTAAAAAAGACTCGCGTGAACTTAACTTACTCCAAATACTCTGTTAGTAACACACTTTTTTCTAAAAAAGTACACTATTTCGTTCTCTGACACACAACATACATATTTTCACTAATAGAGCTATTAGACGGGCAGACATGTACGTTGGCGTACCAAATCACCATGTCCAATAGAATGTATGTCGAGTACGTGCGACATGTCTACGCAAGTAAAAAAATTTTTGATTTTCTGACGTCTGTGGTGTACCACCATACTTGTCTAATAACATGTCCGCCGTACTTCATGTAAAAATTCAGTTCATTTGTTGCCGTTGATCGGAAAGTTTCAAAAAAAATTTCTTTCAGTAGCGTTAGTTTTTGGGTAGAATTGATTGAATTATATAAAAGCCTGAGGCAATTGTGGGGAAAAAATCAGACATCAGAATAAGCAATTAAAAATTATTGGGTACAATCAAGGTACATCTATAGTATAGATGCGCCTTGGTTCACATATTTCCTGCTCTTATGAAAATTATTATTATTTACACATTCATTGCTGGATGGAATTGGTGCTTATAAGGGTAAGTTTTTGTAAATACATATAATAATATAAAATATATAAAAGTTCAATTTAATTAGTTCTGTCGGAGTTGATTCTGCAAGTTGACTGGACTAAGGTTCACATATTTCCTGCTCTTATGAAAGAATCGGACACAAATTTTCCATCTGCAATTGCTATAAATGGCTCTAAACTTGTCTGCGTCTAAACCTAAAGAAATGATGTTGTTGCAACGCTTTAACAATCAAGAATCAATGACATTGAACAATTCGTCTTTAGATGATGTGTCGGGAACATTTCAGCCAATTCTGGTGGTTTTACACAAGCCACAAAATGACTATCAGTCTGCCAATTATACAGCACCCATAGCCAATCAAGCTATAAAAATTGTAAGAAGGCTAACCAAATCTACTGAAATCCATAATAATGGTGTACGTGGGAGGCAGCCTATAAAAAATTTTCTTCAGAGAACAAGAACCCAGAATATGAGAACAACGGCGAACATAACTTATTTTATATATATATATATATATATATATATATATATATACATATATATATATATATAACAGTTTACGAAATAAATGTTTCTTGTTATTCTACATATATGAATTCATTACGTGTTAATGCCATGGATGCCACATCTTTCGGCGCTTGGAACAACGATCCCTCTCCCTTAAAGAATTTGCGCTTGCCCACTGCACAAACACGCATTGTTTTATAAGTTCAGAAAATATACTTAAATAAAAACTATTGCTTTTAATAATAATAAGCAAATCAATTATATATTATATATATAAATAACTCTTGTTTTCTTAGCAATTTTGACAAAATTAATTTTTGTTTTTGAACTCTTCACAAATTTTCTTTTTGGCGCAAAGACTAAAAAGCAGATTTTGACAAGCGAGTTCAAGGCGAACTAATGCGAAAGCAGAAAATTTTGGCAAACGAGTCAAGGCGAATCAGGCGAATTGTATCAGCTGTTCACCATTTTGCATATTAAGGTCACCTAGTATAGATGCGCCTTGGTATGGTTTGAAAATGGTGAACACATGTTGCGCAAATTTTAAAATAACGAATTATCTCATTAAAATATGTAATAATAATACATATTTTAATGATTTATCGAAGCAATCTTGAGAAGCTGAAGAATATTCATCCGATGACGTTTTTAATTTATAATTTTAATATATGTTATATACATTGTGTTGAAATACTAATTAATAGCCATTTACGGTTGAAGTTAATTTGATTTTTTGTTAAAATTATAATAATATAATATGATATTCAATTTAATGATACGTTTTCTTAAAAAAAAAAAACATTTTCTTATGAACGTATATAAATATGTACATATACTTCAATATATATTCTGTTACTTTTTGATCAGTTTGGTGAAGTGATGTGTAATAAGTGTTTATAGGGAAGCATTATGAAAAATAAACCATTTGTAAAGATATATTAACTAAAGTAAGAAAAGTTAAAACAATTGAAATTTTAGCAGTGTAGGATTCATTTTATCATATTTTAGCATTATTTTAAAGCCACACTGGTACTGGAGTATGTTCGACAGTGTAATAGCAAAACTCAAACTACGCTAACGTACATGTCTGCCGACATGTATGCCTTTCTAATAGCCCTATAACACATGTGTATGAAGCACATAAGTTTTCGCCGTGAATTTTAAGGATAGTTGTTGCTATGCACATTGTTTATTTCATATTAGTCTTATATGTACATATTCATATTATTGTCATTTGAATGAAAGTTTTATGAAAATTTATTGATTATACTTACGTCACTTACTTAATTATTGTCGAATTAAATTA